>VXAL01016769.1:25677-221280 GCA_013399475.1 Chauna torquata
AATTTCTGGCGATGTAAATCAATTGTCTGTGCTTGAAATTCATGAAGCGTTGAGGGGATCCCCGCAGCTTTCCCAGCTCCCTGGTGCCTTCCTCGGGAGCTGCTGGATAAACACTGCCAGCCAAAACCAGGCATTTGCTGCAATAGTTTTGCAAACGGTTTTTGGGGCGTTTTTCCTGCTCTGTTCCCAGCAGGGGAAGGAGGGTCTGTGACCCCCCGGCACCCTGCGTCAGCCTGAGGATGGGCGCGGTGGCAGGGTGCACCCAGCTCTGCTGCTCAGCTGATTGCTTTGGGCTTTTACTTGGTATAAAGTGTATAAAGTAGTATATATAAATATACGTTATATACCAAGTGTATAAAGTAGTAGATATAAATGTTATATATACACATAAAGTGATATACCAAGCGTATAAAGTGATAAATAAAAATGTTACATATATAAATATATAATATATATATGAAATACTGTAACAAGTATGTAAAGTAATACAATATAAAATAAATATTAATATGTTTATTTAAAAAGAGGAAGGAGAAGAAGAAAAGAAGCGATGGGCTTTTACTCCATCAGGGAAAAGTTCGTGTCTCATTGCTTTAGGGCTGCTGCCCTGTCCATGGGAGCAGGGGGGAGGACACAGTTTATTTTTAGAGTTTTCTTTGGGGCATATTTTCTCCTTCATTTGTTTTCTCCTTCATTTATTTTCTCCTCTCTCCTGGAGAGAAGGAAAGCGAAAATGGGATGGGAATGGGGAAAAGAGGGCAGGTGGGGACGGCGCGGGCTCTGCCGGGGGGAGGCACGTGCTCGGGGAGCAGGGCGGGATATGACCTATTTCTCAGCTCTTATAGGTATTTATACACAGCGACAGGTGTGCTTATTTCCTCTCAGATTTAACGAAGGGAAGACGAGCAGGACCCAGATAACTGACCTGGTTTAAAGCACTTTGCGGATTTTAACAAAAAAAAGGAGTCCCCCTGGGTTTAAGAAACTTCAGCTGAAGTTTTACCACTTGCAGCAAATTTGAACCTCACCAGGTAACTTCATTTGGTTCCCTTAATGAAGGCTGCACAGCGGGGTTAATTCTGCTTTCTATGTAAAAAGATTAAGTAGTAGTTGGGTAAAACACTTCATCACTGAAGTGATTTTCAGGATGTACTCACTCCGAAGGCACAGATGTAATACCTGCTTTTAAATTCAATTAGCTCTGACTCAGTTGTGTTGCCTGAATACATTACCACAGCTTGAGACAGTCAGCGTTATTCTTTAAAGCTGGAAAAAAAAAAAAAAACCTATTTGGAGATTTCCCTAAATGTGTTTTAATTCCCCCAATGTGTCATGTGCCTTAACAGCTCCTGCCACTCGCAGCCGGGGTTTCCCTTTCCCTGCCATCACGCAGGTGTGGGGGGCTAGGGGGCTCGCGTGGGGGCTGGATGCAGCAATGCTCACACCTACATTTCATAGCATTTTTTCCTCTTTTTTGACACTTTCGTTCCTTGAAATCTTTGGCATTCGGGGGTTTTCCCTCCAAGGCTGGTGCCAACCTGCCACGTGCCCCAGAGCACATCCCTGCCTCTTCAGCTACCTGTTTATTAAATTTTTATACGACATCAGAGGGAAAGGCTATTTGAAAGCTAAATTAATTAACGCTTGTAAAACACTTTGAGATCCAAGGATGAAAGCTGCAATAGAAATGCAATTTATTTTATAATTATTGAGACAACCCTGCAAGACAACAGGGCTCTGGTTGGCATGGAATAGTTTATTTTAATTAAATCTGGGGTTGTGGTGGTACTTTTCCCCTCCATGCTGGGCAGGAACCCCCTGGAGATGACATCCGCCTGGCTCTTCCCAGCACTGGTGGCCAGCACTGGTGCTGGGGGCTGCTAAACTGGAAGAACTGGGCCATGGCAGCCCAGAGGTTTGCATAGGAAAGGGTTTTTTCAGTGGGTGCCAAGTGAGGGCTGAGCCCCCTTTTTTCTGCACAACAAGGAGGGGATAGCAGGGAAGCGCTCGCTCCTCTATTTGGGATGGAAATGGGCAGAGTGATTACAAGACCCCAGATTATTGAAAGTGGAGAGAGAGACCAATTCATAGCAATTAATGAATTTAAAAAAAAAAAAAAAGCTTATTTTGAGGTTATTCTGGCAATCCTGAACGCCTGGCTTTTGTCGGCTTTTTTTCGATGCATCCATTCATTGTTTGCCTGGTTCTCTCAGCTATAGACCATCTGCTTTATTTTTGAAGCGAACACACTCAAGCACAGGCTGCTGTGTGCTCCAGGTCTCCACTCCCAAATATTCCTCCAGGGACCTGAATGGCTTTTGGAGCCCGGGCCATGCACGCTGCCCACCCCTGCCTCCTCTGTGGTTCCTTGGAGCAGGACAGGGAGCGTCGGCTGCTGGGGTTAAAAAGCAAAGAAATCTGCTGGCCGCTCGCCCCGCTCCTTCCACCCGCACATGGCCACGGCTGTTGGGTCACTGCGTGTGGTGGGAGAAGGTTGGTACCTGCCCGAATAAAGCATGATCTCAGCCTACCGGGCAAATCTGAGGCAGTTGCCTTAAAAATTGCCCCTGAAATGCCCCACTTCTTGTGTTCCTGCAGGGTTGGAAGAACTCAAGGAGCATTAAAAGCTTCAACACTTCCCTTGGAGAATTTGCTTCGGTTCCTCTGGATGAGCCGTTTTCCCCGTAGCCCCATACGTGCTATTCTCAGTCCCACAGCTGAAAGCAGTTTTGCAGTGACAAGCCTACGGAACCCTGGAGAATCCACACACAGCACAGGTGAGACTTTAAAAAAAAAAAAAAAAAAAGCCCCGAGGCTGCAAATGCCTTGTGGCTGGGGCTTGCAGCTTCTCACACCCAAGTTGAGCCACCAAGAACCCACCAGAGACTGGACCGGCACTGTGAGTCTCCATCGGCTGGTGGGCACATCCCCATGGTGCTGCTGGTAACAACTATAGCGCGGGGCTGGTGTAACGGGCACTTCCCTGTCCTCTCCCACCAGCAGCCACTTTTCAGCCCCATCCTCCCCCAGTTTTGGGACCTTGTGGTGCATGGGGAAGCCAAGCTGTGGGGTCGAATACGGCCGAGCCGCACTGCTCCCCCCCATCCCAGCACACTCCTGCGTGGCTGCTTTGCGTGGGGACCCCTGCGGGGTGCAGCTCGGCACATGGGGGGACACCAGCATCACTCCCAGCCCAGGCACGTCTGAAAGTCTTGCTTGTCTCCGGTATTGATGGGCTGAGCTGCCAGAAATCGGTATTCACAGCCCTGCTGCTGTCATTTTGGGTCCAGCTCTGATTTACAGTCCGTTTTGGGCAGTGAGGGCGGGTGGCTTCCCAGAGTTGTCACGGGTCTGATTTTTCTCAGAATGGGCAGATGCGCAGAATTTGCTGAGCAAAACCATATTTCAGCCAAGAAGCCAAAGCAGACCCCTGCTCCTCAGCGAGAGACCGTGAGCAGCCACACTTGGGTTCAGGTTCATCCTGAAGTCAGTCGGTTGGACGCTGATCTTGCCAAAAGCGCTGTTGCACAGGCACTGTGCGAAGTTGATCCTGTTGCCTCACTGTGTGCGACGCTGTTGCCACATATTGGCCAAAATGGGGTTTTTGCAGCACCCGCTGCTCTCGGACACCCATCCCCAGGATGGGTCCTGGTCCCGCGGAGTTCCCCAGGTGCCAAAAGGGAGCTGAAGTCTCCACAGCTGAGGATCGCTCCTTCAAAGGCCGCCTCCAGGTTCCACTTCTGCAGGGCTCCCGCCAGCTCCTCACACACCAGCCTGCCCCTGCACAGGGGAATTTCTCCTCCCTGTTCTCTCCATTTCTCTCCAAATGCTGCAGCTGCTGTGCACGCACCCTGAGAAACCTCAACTCCAGAGAAGGAGGCAGGGCAGAAGAGAAGAGAAACGAGAACACATTTGATTGCTGGGGAACGTGCAGCACGGAGAAATTACGCAACTTGCCCAAGATCATAGAGAAAACCTTTAGCAGAGGCAGGAACTGCAGTTGGATTTCTGTCTCTTCATCTAAATTTGTTCTTACAGCCAGACTGGTTTGCTCCTCCTGGGTACAAACCCCATGAAAAACTCCAGGTCCATCCTGATGGAGCGAGATATGGCCAGGCTTTTTGAAATCACTTCCTCCCATCATTGCTTAATTCCTCCGAGCTCCTTTCTGCCAAAGACAGCGGGATCTCTGGCTGCTGTGTCTTGGCTGGAGGAATTCTGATTAAAACTATTTTAATAGCGTGTTATTTTTGAAAGCCTTATGGGCTCCGCATGCTGCATAACAGATCAGAGCAAGGGCAGGGCTTCCTGCAGCGAGAAAGGGGCGCGTGGAGGCTGGAGAGAGACTCTCGGTAAATCCAGCCAGAAGTGCCGCTTCTCCTAATGAGTCTCCCTGGGTTTTCTGGCTCTGAGAATCCTCCAGCACTAATGACGGAGCAAGAGACCCTGGTAGCTGTGCTTATCTTAGCAGCAGGCACATTGGCTCATTGATTTAATGCAGCTTTGCTTCATAGATTCTTTATTTGTAGCTGGGGTGGGTCAACTGGGGGAAGCATGAGGCAGCGAAGCCATCCTCTTTGGGAGAGGGAGCTGGGGACACGGCCATGCGTGGGGACATGGCGTTGAGAAGGGGGGGCTGGCAATGACCAGGAGGGAACCGGAGCCATGGGAGGAGAGCTGCTTGCACCAGCAGCCCCACGGGAGAGGGCAAATCCCATCTGCAGCAACACGTCATTGGGGCCCATCCGCCCGTGTCCCTTCCCGTGGGGACTGCTTCAGCTCTGAGCTTTGTTCCCCATCATTTTTCATTGTGGCTGCACTTTCTTGTCCCCCCCAGTCACCTGGCTGCAGCCCTGGGCTCTCCCGCGGGGCTGCCTGGCTGGGTGCTCACAGGTGCCCCAACTGCAGCACTCACCCTGTCACCACCCTGTGGATTTTGGCTGGGCTGGGCTTGCTGAGGACATGAGGCCGTGTCCCAGGCTGTGGTCACCCAAGGACAGACCTGGCCACCCCCCAGCAATGGTGTAACTGGGAGGAGCGGGTTGACTCACCGCCTGCTGCTGGGGGCATTTGCTGGGAAGCAGCAGCTTTCTCCGCTGTGGAGAATCCAATTAAGCTCTCATTAAATTCATTTGTGTTTTTCTTCCTGTCCCTAACTCACTTTCAGAGCCTTAGGCTGGAATTTTCCTAAAGGAGCCTCTAATGGTGGTCGCCTTGGTCCTGGCAGAGACACGCGTTGGCTCCAGTGCTCCAACAGGGACGCGCGTGCTGGGGCCTGGGCGCAGCCGCGCCACAGACCTGGCTGCCCCGTCTCCAGCAGGGGCAACAAACATCCAGCGTCCGCTGCCGCAAGCACGGGCATCGGTGATCCTGCACGCGGGGATGGTCCTACAAACAGTGATGATCCTGCACGCAGGAGTGATCCTGCACACAGGGATGCTGGGTCGGGGAAGTCCCTGGCCAGCCCCAGCTCTTGCTCCCTGCCTGGCACCCAATGCATGCTGGAGTTTTTCTTCCCTACTCTCCACTTTTGGTCATTTTGGCCCTGGGAGGGCAAAAATTCCAAGAAGAATAATCCCCCCAAAGCAGTCTGTAAGAGAAGCTCGCAGCCAGCAGCTCTAAGCCCGAGAGACACGTCAGCACCCGCGGGGAGCGGGTGCGAAGGCTGGGGAAGGCTGCAGCGGGGTCCCTGCGGTGGACAAGGGACAGCTACCGCTGCTGGCAGAAAGGCAAGGAAGGGGCGAGAGGGGCTGGCTGGGGTCAGCGTCCTCCTGACTTTGCTCCTGCAGTGATCTTCTGCACTCGGCTGTTTTTTCTGGTTTTGTTGTTGTTGTGGTTGTATTTTTAGTCTGAGCACCTCAGAAATCAATTATCAATAGTAACAGCAGTAGAGGTGTTTTAGAAAGGAGGAAAAGAGGAAAACAGGCAGAGGGTGACAAATGGAGTTGAGGAGAGGGTAAGTGCATGGGTTCTGCCCCTTGGTGCCAGCGGGGAAAGCCGGGGGGGCTCTGGGCTCCCCCCACCTGCAGCCCCTCCCCATCGCGTGTGCTGCGGTGCTGCTGCCTGCTCCCAGCCCTGCAGTGGTGGAGGTCACGTCCAAAGAGGCTCCGGGGACAGCCCTGTCCCCAGCTCACCACAGCCCAGGGGCTGCCCTGGGCCCCCACACCTGTCCCTCTGCTACTGGGGTGGGGGGCTTGGGTCCCAGCCTGGCCGCTGGGGACAGGGTGTCCCCAGCCCCGCTAATGAAAGCGTTCAAAGCATGGCTGGAGCTTCGCGGGGAGAAATGTTTGATTTATGACATGAGTCAATTGTGTTCCTCTGCCAAAATGGATAAAAGGTACATGCTGATGAGTCCAAGGCACCTCTCCGTTCCCGGAATGGATTTGTAGCCTGGAGGGGGAGGCAGGGAAGGCTCTATCAACCTCCCTGGACCCTGCAAGGATGGGATGGTGCTCACAGGAAGGCCTGGGAGAGAGATTATACATACATGTACATATATAAAATGTATGTATATATATTTAACTCATCTTTTGAAGTGACAACACAGAACTACAGCTCTTTTATAGAAGCACAAGCCTTGGATTTTCCCACTCAGTACTCCCCACGGACGTGCATACCCTATTGCTGCTGCTCTGACATGCAGCGTGGGAGTGTGGGACGTATCAAAGGGCATGATTTAATCTCCATTTTAAAAACCTAATGATTTTGCATCAGTCTCATGGTTCCTGAGTCCTGTCTAATGATTTTTTTTTTTTCAACTGGGGGTCGACAGTGCTGTGCTGGACCTGCCAGCTTTTCTGTTGTATAAAGATTTCTTCTTTAAATGACAGGAAGTGTGATTTCCCCAAATATTTATATTAAGTCTACACCATTATTTCTTTATTTCTGGGTTCCAAAAGCATGAAGATTTGTGTTTCACAATCCATGCAGGAAGACTGAGTTGATATATTGGTTGCAAATGAAGAAAAGCACGTGTGGATCTTCTGCGGTAGGTTTAATTTTATCCATCTGGCTCACTCATGGTAGCCCATTAAGTAAAAACTTTCAGTGGAGCTGCATTGGCATAATTTGCCTTTTTTTTTTTTTTTTTCTAAAATATTGAGATACTTCCTGGTTTGGGGAAGCATTTAATTCCGTATTTCTTGCATTTCTTTTTTATGCCAAGCCTGTGGACCCCAGCTGGGCACCCTTGGCAGCTGAATTCATAACCTTGCTTAAAACCAAGTCCTGCACCAAAGCAAGCTTTTTAACCCTAACCTCTCAGATCTACAAACCTGGGACTCAGCCCAGCATCAGGCTGTAGAAGAACCAACTCCGCTCCTTTCACCAGCACTGCTGATGCCGTCAAGCCACTCTCTGCACCGCTGCAGCGCAGGGAGATGCTGGAAACCCAGCCCCAAGGGTCGGGATTTCCCTCAGGGCTGCCATGCCCAGCTCTGCACAATCATTTTCCCCAGATGGGTAAAACACATGTTTTGGTCTAGCTCTGTAGATTAGATATCAAACCTGTTATATGTATTAGAGTAAAATACCTATTTTAACATCAGAAGCCAAACAGGAGCCCTTAATGCTGGGGAAACAAAAGGACTCCACGTTACGGAAGTCACCCCTCTTGCTGACCTTTTCACTAAAATCCAGGACATGGCGAACCTTTCTGGCACCGTGTCTGCCAGTGCCAGGGTGGCACAAGGGGGTCCTGGGGCGTCTCACCCTGCGCTCAGCACAGCTGTGTTCCTTTGCTTCAATAATCAGCACCGGTGCAGCAGCCAGGGTCAAGCACAGCTCTGCAGCAGTTTATTTCCTTGCTGGGGGGCTGTAGGAGTTTTTTTTGTTTTTTGTTTTATTCCACCTTCCTTTCCTTTCTCGTTTTTGCTGAAAGCACAAAAACTTGTAATGATTTACCTCCTGGCACAGCGGGCTGATGCCTGCAGGCAGCCACAAATCAGCAGTGGCATGAGAGTCCATTTGGAGCACAGCTGGGGCCATGGGATGCTGCCAGCGGAGCGATGCTGCACCCAGGGGCTGCGTCCCCTGCGACTGGGAACGGGGTGACAGGGTGCTGTGGGGTGGTCAGGGTGCCACAGAGTCCCCGGTGTCCCTTCTTTGCAAGCTGTGATCACGTTCCTGCATGCACCTGAGTTGCATCCAGTTGGGAACTGCAATCTGGGGCAGGTGGTGATTAGTATGGGGCTGTGATAACAAGAAGACGTCTCCAGTTCTCGCCAGGATGAGCCCATCCAACCGTCTCTCGCTGTCACTGGGCCAAATATTCAAGGAGACTTCGGGGATGCCAGGAGGCAGTGAGGAGTGGCAGCATGCCAAGCTCCGGGCTTGCTCCAAGGATGCTGCCGTGTCCGTGCCACGCAGCAGGATCAGCCCCACTGCGTCCTGGACCTAAAACAACCCCGGGCACTGCGGCGCTGAGCTAACCCTGCCTGCAGGACTGGGGCGAGCGATGCTGGGTGATATCCTCATCCAGCGGGTAGAGCAAGATCTTTAAAAAATGGGCAATGCGCACACATGCTGGGTTTATTCCCTTTTGTCTTTTTGGCTCAAAAGGCTAGATGGAAACGCAAAGCTGCTGGTGAGAGCCGGGCACGCGCGGCAGCAAGGGCAGTGGTTAATTAGTGCTGGGCTGTACCGGCCCCAGGAGCCGGCGTGGGACTCAGAGGGGATAAATCCAGCCTGAGTGTTTTTCTTTTTTTTCAACCTTTGCTTCAGGGAACGCAAAAGCTCCCACGTAATATATCTAAAGACCTGGGGAGGGCTTGCAGATGAAAGCAATAAGCCTCGCTGGCAGGCCAGGAGGGACCAGCCAGGTTGGGGTCAGGCCCTGCTCAATTGGGGACGATTTACCTCAAATTCCTGCCCCCAGCTGGTGTGCAGGAGGAAGCGCGTCACGGCACCACCCTGCAGGTGAGATATTGAGCCTGACATTTGCTCACACGAGAGAGTGTGCAAAGGCTAGCAGAGGTGATTTTTCTCTGCCTTTGCTCTGCCTGCATCAGTTCTCCCAGCAGATTTGGCAATTTCTGTATTTACTGGAGCAGCGCGGTTGCTGCCACCCTCGGCCATCCACAGCCGTGAAGCCAGAGGTGCTTGTGGGGCTGAGGGGCTGCACGGGGCCTCTGCAAGCCTCGTGCTTTAGCACCCAAACCCCAAAGGCAGGAGATTTAAGCCTTATTCTGGGCCAGGACCATTCAGCTCCAAGGAGCGCCTTTCATCCATGGCATCCCCATCAGCCAGTTTTCCTGCCCATACATCTCTCACCGGGTGAAATCCTTCCCTCAGCCCATTTCCGATGTGGGCAGCCAGGAGGGCCAGCGGGAGGCTCTTCCACGGGCTGCTACGTGGTGGGAGTTGACATCTTGTGCAGCATCAGGAGCCGCAGGTGGGACCAGATCTGCAGCCACCAGCACCTAATTAAATCTTCGCAAGTGACACTGGAGTCATTAGTGCCCATCCATCCCCCCGGCAGGAGTCGGGACCTGTGGAAGGGGTGAGCAAGACAAAGCTGAGTCTGCCGTTACCTCCTTAAATCCCCCCAATCTGTGTGAGGCATTTCAGCCCCTGCCCTGGTTTTATTCCCTCCTGGCCCAATGCGTTTCCATGTGCACAGCTGGGTCTGATCCTGCTGCGAGGAACCCAGCCGCTCCATGGGGCTGGTGGAAGTCATAGGCCAGGTTTGGCTCCTTTGAACAAACTCTTTCGAACAGGCTTTTAAGTGATATGAGGCTCACTGCTGCATTTTTTGGCATCATTTCAGTGCTCAGGTAGAGGAGCAGGGTCACACTTTGCTCCCCGTTACACCACAGCAGTCCTGGGGCTGCCTCCAGCTGCAGCTCAGCCCCTGCCAAGCAAATATCCCAGCTCGAGCACTGGGAAGCAGCCTGAGCCTCGAAGCCTGAGATTTAATGTGCATTACGAAATGTTTGTTATAATTAATTATGATAACTCTGAAAACTCTTCATATAAATAGACAGGCCCTTTTCTTCCTAATCTCATTCAATTTAGCTGTCGTTCCATAAATTTCACAGTCGTTTTTGCAAAATGCTGCAGAGTTTCCAGTAGGGTTTTTATTCTTGTTATTTATTTATTTAGTAATCATGGAATTTTTCTTTTTCTTTTTCTTTTTCTTTTTAAACCAGTGAACTAAATTGATTCTTAGGACAAAAAAGGAAACCAGCTGATGAAAACAGAGCCAAAAACCCAGCCTTGCCAGAAACCAGGTGAAAATGCATAAATAACCAGGCATGTCTGTGGCTTTTGCCTTCTGAAACTGTGACCAGGAGCAGGATCTGGCCTCTCTGCTCAAGGCTGAGTCCTCCTGGCATGTTGCAGACATTGTGCTTTCAAGCTGCCCGATCTGAAATGGAGACATTTTTCCTCCTTAAGAACCAAGACATAAAATAAATACAACCCAATGTCCTCTACTTTTTCACTCAATAACTACTGCCCCCCCTCCCTTTAAAATGGCTTATTAAACAGCCCGGAGCTGGGATGGAGCGAAGATGCTCCTTGTTCCTCGCCTGGCTGTCCTCATGCCTCGTTGCTCGTAATAAATCACTGGCAGCCACAGGAAAGTGGGGGTTAACAGTGCATGACTCTGTCCTCCATCTCCCTGTCCCAGGGCCTGAGGAGTGAGCAATGGCCACAGTTTGGCTGGGAAAAGAAGGAAAAAGGGGAACAAAACAGGAGGTGGGCAGCTGGGGAGCGTGTGGGATCCCAAAATGGGGACCCGGGGCTGCTGAACACAGCGGCAGTCTCTTCGATGCTCGTAGCTCCTTTGGCAAGTTGAGGTGAGAAGCAGGGAAAAGCGGCTATTGAACAAATATCCAGGTGAACGAGTTACCTGGAAAGGAGGCTAAAACAACACGAGATAATTATCGAAGGAAACATGGACATGATTTTCCTAATGCAATTTCAGTCACTTAGAAAAGTCCTCCTGGCCTGATAAGCGAATCTTTTTCTTCTTTTTCAAGCTGCCTATAGCCACAGAGATCAGATATATGTTTCTGCTGCTTCTATTATCAAAAGAGCCTGTATTAGCTCAGTTTTTACTTGGAATTCAAGAAGAAAATGTTTCCTTCCCGACAATTTTATATATTTATCCCTTTGGCTAAAGCCTTTGATTCTGAAAAGTGCAATTAGCAAGTGGCGGGTGTGCAGTTTGACTTCTAACCGGAGAAACTCCCAGTGCAAATGAAAAGCGGTGCTTTAATGAAACGCAACATTTCCTTTCGCTGTCTCTCTGTAATTTATTCCAACCGATAGACACCTGAGCCAGCGTGCAGGCACACACATGCAGGAGTATATAATAATAATAGTGTCCTTGTCATCCAGAGCCCTCCAAGCACAATATAAAGCAAAAGCAAATAGTGCAGAGCAGAGACTCATGAAATTGCAGCCCTGTTTAAGGAGACGTTTCTTGAACTCCAGAGCTACAGATGGGCAGGTTTCTACCTGCCTTCAGCTCCAGTTCTGTATTGCTTCATTTACCAGGGTCTTCATCCCGCCTGATGTGCTAGACTGTTCATCAATAAAGTTAGTGCATGAAGAATACAGCTCAGGAAAAGTACTTGTTGTCCCTGATGTCAGTGGGAAAGCTGAGGAGCTGGATGGTACCGGGAGCAGGTCCCACACCGCTAGCCAGCCACAGGACTGCAGCAGGAACAGTGCCTCCATCCGCAGCGCTGGGAGGTGGGACCTGGCAGACAGATAGCCCTCCGTCCGTGTGTCCCACGCAGCGACTGCCACTGCGTGTCGGGAAATGCACAGCAGCACTTTGGGAGAGCAAAACCTGAGCTCAGGATGGCAATAGGCACCCAGACCTGTGACTTGGTAAGGGCCCGTTCGCTTTTTGTTCTGGCTGCTTAGTAGCCCAGCTCTGCTCTTCCATCCTCTCTCTACGGACTCAAAGCAGCTCTGTTGGTTTTAGCTTAATTCCTGAAGGATTGACATGGCAGAGATGCAACGGGGACCCATGCCCAGGCAGGATTCCTGGTTGTACTGTGGTCGGAGGGGTTATTCAGTTGTCCCCAGTTATTCACCTGAAGGCTGAGTCCACCGATGCCCTTCAGTGATGACGGGGTCTGATCCTCCTCCTCACCAGGAGTCAGTCGGGGTGAGCCCACGGAGAAGGATGGCAGAGCCCCGGTGAGCAAAACCAGACCCATGTCTGCCCCAGGATTTGTCCCTTGCTCTGGGTTTGTGTGAGAGCAAGAGGCAGCGGGGCAGAAACCTGCCGGTGTAGTTCAGGCAGGTCTCCCCACCGGCTTGCTCCCCATACGATGCTTTGGGTGACACGCTCAGCCTAGACCTTCACCTCCCAGGTGGGTGTTTCGGAGGGCTGAGATCCCCCTGCATCTCTGCGATGACAGATGTGTTCCCGAAGCTGGGGCTGGCACACAGCGAAGGGACTGCGAGGAGGAAAGCCCTGACGGTGAGCGATTGAAAGTGCTCCCCGCTGAGAGTACAACACTGCCTTGCCTTCGGGGAGAACGAGGGTCCTTTGATTTAGTGAGGAACGTGTGAGATGGCGCGAGCTGGCTCAGGCGGGGGATGCGATTCGGGTGGGCGGGCGGCTGCTTCCCATCCACAGCGCCACAGGGTGCGCCTCGGGTACCGCTCCGACACGGCTCTGATCAACCCCCGTCACCGCGATTCCCTGTGCCGGGGGAAACACGATGGGCAAGGTCAGCCAGGATGATTGAACACTCTCTCCCAGCCTTAAATCCAGGAATTTATTGAACAACTTCAGAGCCTGTAGCTGCGGTGGGGTCTCCCTGCAGGCGATGTCCTCGAGTTGTTCCCTGTCAGTGCTGTCAACTTTATTTGTGATGTCTACAAATTGGCTGGGGCCATATCCAGGCATCTCATGATGCTCGGTGGCAGCTGACACCTCGTACCTGAGTGCTGGAGAGCTGTGTGTAGGTTTTGTTCGGGCGTTCCTCCCGGAAAGCTCCCTTTGCCGTCAGACAGACACGGTGCGCAAATCCCTCTGCCCACAGCCGGTCAGCGAGCCCTCAACCCCCCGGTGAGAGTGATGCAAACAGTGATTCAGCACAGCCGGAGGAGGAAATGCACACCCGGCCGCTAACAACACCCGCTGTGCCCACAGCCCTTCCTCACCGCATGCCGCACATCCTCCCTGCCGATAGCCCTGCTCAGACCTTTACCCAGGCTGGGTTTTGGCTCTCCCCAGCTGTGCGTTTGCATTAGAGCATGGAGCGGAGAATGCAGAGGAGCATCCTGCAAGCAGAGCACCGCTGGATCAAACATCCATGCCTTCCCTGCTACCTAAACCACCCTTTTTTTTATTTTAACCTTAAACCACCCCAGCAGAAGCATCCAGCAAAAAGACTCCCCAGTGCCAGTGCTGCCACGGAGGTGGGGATAACATGCATGCAGACGTGCACACCCACACATGCTCGCAGACGTGCCCACGCGCACAGGCACACCCACACGCACACCCATGCACACGCACAGCGCCGTGTGTCACTGCAGCTTCCTACTCCCACAGCCCAGCAGCCTGCAGGCTGCAGGCAAAGCCATGCTCCCGGGGGCTGTCTGAGACGGGGACCATGATTCTGCCGTTGCATGAATGTAACAGCATAACAGCAGCACGAGAAGGAGCCAGAGATAAAAGGAAGGTGGCAAGGAAGAAAATATGTTCTTCCTTAATTGAATGGGAGTAGGTGGGGAAGGCAGCCGATAGTGCCTGCAGCTCTCAGTGCAGTAATGCTGGGACTGATCTCTGCCTCCCTCTGCTCAAGCAGGCACCTGGGAGCTGTTTCAGGTTGACTTTCAGGCAGCCATCCTTCAGCAGGGGAAAGGAGAAGCAAAATCAGAGCCCTGCATCACAATGCACAGCGCTCTCCCGTGCGCCTTAGAGCAAGGACCAGCGGGCAGAGAAGTCCCTACTAAAAGCTGTGGGTCCCTTTTGACTGAGAAAAGACTTGGGGTTGTGTGTGCTGTTTGGGTTGGGGTCTCTCCTGGTGCCAGGCTGGGCAAGCTCAGAAATAGAGAAAGGACAAACATTTCGGTTCAGGCTCATATCAACACCCATCTTCAGCTTTCTCATCCCTACCTTAGTAACACACAGTTCATTCCCCTTTGGTCTGCACTGGGGACTCCAGGTACTGCTGAACTATGGATGTTTTCTGCTGCTCTGGAAAAAAAAAAAACACTCCTGAAGTGTAAAATAGCAGTGCGGGCTTTGGTGCTTTGTACGAGGCCGCTGTAGCTTAGGTGGGAACAAAGGAGCTGGATTGTTTGCCTCCCGGATGGGAGAGCAGAGCTTGCAGCAGCAGTGACTCAGAAAAGGATTTAGGGGTCACGGGTGTATAACTCCCTCATCATGAGCTCCCAGCGCAGAGCAGCTGGGAAAAGAGAAGTTGATGTGATCCTTGATTGAGCTCAGAAAAAAAAAGAAAAGGAAAGAAAAGCTGAGAAGTGCTCTCGAGTCTGCTCAGAGTGTGGGGGAATACGGTCACACTAATCCGCCCAGCCATCGGGCCAGCCCTGCTCCCATGCTGGACTGTCCATAAGGGCAAAGGATGCTCTGATGGTGGTCGGATGTGAGTGGTGGGGTGGGAGGCTCGGGGTTCCCCAGAAGAGGTTGGGGAGGGCTGGTGTAGAGGAATTCAACTCCTCTGTGTGTATCAGGCTGCAAACAGAGCCTCCAGCATGTCAGGCAAAATGCCGAAGAAGCCCTAATTGCTGGAAGCTGAAGGCAACCTTGGAGGAGGACACGCTGCAGGGCAGCGAGGGCTGCTGGAGAGCAAGGGACCAGGGATTTACTGTTTCTCAGAGCCTCCAAAATGAGATTTGGTATTGTTACAAACCAAGGGCTTTAATTCAGCTGCTGGAGAAGAAAAATAGCTGCAGTGTGTGTGTTTGGGAGCAGCAGGGGAGAGCGACATGGTGGCCCTTCCTGACCTTAATTCATAAATCCCCCTGCTCCTGCCCTCAGGGAGAAGGCCATCCTGGTCTGCCCTCAAGATGTTTGTAACACATAGAGCTCTGTAGCAAGGCCATGACTATAACTTATCCTAAGCCTCACCCAGTTGTCTGCAAGGGTCAAGGAGAAATGTTTTCTCGGGTGCACATCAGGCCAGCTGTGCTCCCAGGCCCTCTGAATGGCAGTGGGGCGGGAGGTGGGGTGCTGGATGGGCAGCAAGCACAACAACGGGGTGCAGGGACTCCTTCCTGAGACCCACTCGCCTGCCAAGTCTCCCTCAAGCACTTGATCTGATTAGCAGATTTGGGATCAGGAAGGAATTTTCCACATCAGTCTGGCAGGAACCACGGAGATTTTTGCTTTCCTCTGTATCACGGAGTGGAAAACATCTGGGCATATCAATTACCCACGACTGCATGAGACATGAGCATCAGTAACGCCTCAGGCTGCCTGAGACAGCTGCCAGGGGGAGATGCGCAGCCCCCAGGCTGACTTTGGGGCTCACCACCTGGTCCCATGTGGGGCTGGGGTGGCGATGCGCAAGCCAGAGTACCTGGACAGCATTGTAGGTGGCTCACAGGACCAGAAAGGGGGGAAATAACCCTGGGGACCAAAGCAATTAGGTCTAACTGGGATTACTGAGCCCTTCCTTAAGACTGTGGTTCAAGTTCACGGGTCCTGACTGCACTAATTGGTTTTAATTGCCCTGAGCAGCCTCACCTTGGACCTCCACCCATGCACCCAGGAGGGCTATTTAAAGCCCAGGATGGGCTATGCTTCTCTTTAGCCTTGCCTCCTCCCTGGATCCTTTGTCTCCAGCCTGTCCAGACCCTGGAGCTTCTTCTAGAGATGTTACCACCATGCTCAGGTACCCCAGGCTGTGTCCTGTATGTTTGTGTGTAAACAGGGACATGTTTGAAAACCTCTGCCTGTTGCTATCAATATTATCTGATGCTAAAACACTTGCTGTTTCCCCAATTTGATTCCTAGCCAAAACTAGTGCTGAATTAGCCTTAATGTTCTCAGTCCCCCAGCCCAAGGGAATGCTCACCTGCTTGGTTGTTTGGTTGTGGTGCTCTTGGGTTAGTCATAGCATAGCTTGCTGCTCAGTGAGCACTGGCAAACATGCAAAAAAAAAAAAAACAAACCAAAACTAAAATTTCCAAATCATCACTCTGAATAAAATGCAACTGGATGGAAAATGTCAACATGGCTGTTTTGACAGACTTTTTCTTCTAAGCAGAAGACTTGTCAAAACCAGTCTTCTCCTTGCAAACACATCTTGTTTTCCACTTTTTCGAATGGAAGAAGCATTTCATTGCAGCAACTCCTCACCCAACTTTCTCCCCATCCTGCCAAGGTCTTACTGCATCTGCTTGGGCCTTGTGCTCAAACCTTTCTCTTTCCATGATGCAAAAATTCAGCTTCAGACTGAAACTTTGACTCATTGGGAGGAACTTCCCTTGCACACTGGAGGGGATCAAAGCCAAGCAGAGCCCCCAAGGTCCCCCGTACCAAAGGAGCCGAGCTGCTCGTACAGGGTGGGGATCTCCAGCTGCTTCCCAGCCTGCAGCTTTCATCTCCTGGCTATTCCCTCCCCTGCCGCCCGCCCCCTTCCATGCCAGCCTCCTGCTTTTAATTACGTTGTAGAAAAGTCTCACAACTCAGCAATTCAAGGTGGCATTTGAGAGAAATGATTCCCTTTAGCATAGCTGACAGCTAATTTGTGTAAAGTTTAATTACAGCTAGCATTAATTAACTGGCAGTGTGTTGCGATACTAAAGCACGACCATCTGTTCTTAAAAATGCCTCCCCCAAATTTCAGCCCTAATAATTTCTGTGCCGAGGAGGTTGCTCTGTTGGACCCGGTGTAACCGCAGCCGTTGCAGGAGGCTTCACCCACCACGGGTGACAGAGCACCAAGTGCTGCGGGGTGAATCGTGGCTCCAAGAGCTGCTGCTGTGTAGGGGTGGGCTTTGGAGAATGTGGCTTCGCAGCCTGTGTGCTTCCCTGCAGTGTTGCCTTTGGTGTTATGCGCTTAAGCGGAGGGTCAGCTCTTACTCTCCTGTGGCGTTGCCTGCAGAGGGGGGTTCAGCCATTTGGGCTGGCCCGGCAGTGTGTGCAAGTGCCCTGCACTCTCCAATGCTGTGTGAGAGCATTTTGCTTTTATTGTGCAGGGTTGTGGGTGGCCGCATGTTATATCAGGGTTGGGAGAAAGGCTCCAAAGCAGCCTTTTGCTGCAGCATGGCATGGGTGCGTGCAGTAATAGTCTGTGCCAGCACAGCTGAAGGTGCACCAACATCTTTGCTTCTGTTAAAGCAAAGCTGGTAACATCTCCAGCCTGAAAGGAGGACTGGAGTTTCTGCACACAAGTGCCCAAGTCCCCTGGTTGCATCTCATAAGGTGTATTTGCAGCTGTTCCTGGTTTCAGTCTGTTCTTCCCCTGCACAGAGATGTGAATGGCCAAAGGGGTGGCCTTACCATGTAGCCAGCCAACAAACTTCTCCCAGTGCACTCCAGGCAGTGCTGGGAACTCATTTTGGTGTACTCTGCCAGAGGCTGCTGTCTGGAGGCAAATTCAGTGCCAGGAGGCGAGGGATGCTGAGCCCTGGGTGCACGCAAGTTGCAGTGGGCCACAGCAAATCAGCCCAGCCCATCCGCAAACAGCACAGAAGCCCGTAGGCGAAATGGAGGTGGGGGTAAAACCGTGCAGCCAAATGCCCCAGGGTAAATCCTGTCCAAGCCCTGTGCAGCTGCTTTGATCTCCTCATGTAAATCCAGATGAAAACAAATACATACCCAGCGAGAGGCGAGCTTGTCCTCCAGGCTCTCAGCCAAGCCTTCGGCTTGAGGGCTTTGAACAGGGCTCGGCAGCTGCTGGTGGGAGGAATTCCTTTGGTCAAACTGCAGCTCCCAGTTTGTCTCAGCTGCTGGTTTCAGGGCTGGATGGAGCCTTTCCCCCCGGTCCCCGAATCTGGAGGTAACTTAGTCCCTGATCTCAACGCTGTGGCTTGGGTCCAGCTTTTTCTGATGCACCAAGGAGCTGAGTTCTGCCTCTGTGCAGGCTCATGGGTTGAGGGGGGCTTGCTCAGGGCTTGGCATGGAGCCTCTGGTGGCCCCTCACAGGGAGGTTCAAAGCTGGTAAGCAGGTTTCGGCAGGGAGCTGATGGGCTGGAGGAGGCCAGCACGCTGTGGGGAGGGAGGATGTTTTGGGATACAGTGGGAGCCAGGGATTTGGGCGATTGGGGCTCTCATCTGTGCTCTGACGCAAGCTGCCTGTCTGAGCCTGCTCAAATGAAACCCATCAGGGATGCTGGGACGGAGGCTGTGCTGCCAACCCAAGTGAAATCCTGGCTTCCAGTAGCAGTTCTTCATCTCTGCTACTTCCACCAAATTCCTTGGGCTCAGTTTGCTTTCGATGACAGGAGACATGCGGTGCGTAACGTACTGACAGACGTGGTTGCCACCCACATTGCAACCAAACACGAGGCGGGATGAGCTAACCCTGGTGACGGGTAAAGCCCTGACTTTGCTGATGTGGGTGGGAATCCTCCACAGGCTCTCAGGTGGGAGTGAGGGTGAGATCCCAGCTCCGAGGAGCTGTCTGCAGCCCTGCTTCCACCGCTTCATAGCACCCTCTTGTAAAAAGAGCTGAAATCATGGTCACACACAGCCATGTCACCCCAGGCTGGGGAGCTACAGCACCTGGCTGCCTGCAGACTCCCTGCCTGCTGTGGATGCAGAGTAAAATATTAGCTTAACCTGCCACAACAGTTGCTACACTAATTCATTTCACTATGCAAGTGCATTGCTGATTTCTGCAGCTGACAAGAGAACGCAGAGCTCTGCTTTCTGTACTGCTTTCCCCCTGAAAACTCCCTCTTTTGCCAGGTCCTCTGCAATCCAGACCTCACTTGCATGCAGCAGTGGCAGCAAACCACTTTGTGTTTTACATCGGTGCCTGCTGCCAGTGTCCCATGGGTGCTTCTTGCTTGCAAGGCGATTGCACTGACTTATGCTGCTGTGCCTGGTACAGAGCAGGGCTGGGGAGGCACAGGGGACGGGGTGGAGGGGATGGGGCCTCCTCAGCCTTGCTGCTAAGGGCTCCCCTTCTTCGGGTGGGCAGAGCTGGGTTGTGGTGGGGAAGTCCCTCTCCAATCCCTGCAAAGCAGTGGGGGTTGTGGGCAGGCCTCTGGCAAACAAGAGTGTTAATTAACAAATGTTTGCTAGTGTATAAGGCATCTTTATGCAAAACAGCCTCACAGAAGGTTGTGGTTCTACAAGGAGTGCATCTTGTTATTGCTGTAATAAGCTGCAGGTGGGGAGGGAGAGGATGGCTGGGTGTGGGGTCAAGCTGGGTGATTTGGTATCTTTGGGTCCAGCACCGAGGGGAAAATCAGCCCAGCTGGCTGGGAAGCACCCAAAGCTCAAACACTTCAGATTCTTTGGTCCTGACCATGCCACCATCTCCAATGAGGCCTCGGGCTGCCTGTGCATCCTCTTGGTGAAGTGGGGAGCGAAGGGATGAATCCAGTCCTGGAGGAGTTTGTGGAGTGATTCACACCTTGTCTGCTCACAATTAGCTTAATGAAGCTGTTTGTGTGATATTGTTGCCCTCTATTGGACCCAGCCTGAACGGCTCAGTGGGTGCCACCAAGCCCAGGCTGCATGGGGAAGGGCCTGGGGCTTTTCCCCGGCTTTGAGAGAGGAGTGATGTTTCCCTGGGTAATCACATCGGGGCTCCTTGGAGAGGGAGTTCTTGCTCAGAGCTGTCGTGAGCAAAGAGCCAGAGCTAATGCCAGACGGAGGTAATGAGCCTTGCTGCGGACTTCAGTGGAATTTGGATCAGACCGTTTGCAGTCTCTGGGGATAAGTCGGTTCTGCGTTGTCTCAGTGATGGGCTGGAAGTGCTCCCAGGTTTTCTGCAGAAAGGCTTGCAATATGAACGGCCTTGCCTTAACTCCCCCCTGCCGCTGTTGCTGCCCTTTGCAGAGCAGGATACGAGCTTTGGGGCAGCCATGCCTAACGCAAGGTGCTCCTTTGAACATCCTACTTCAGCCAGGGAGGGCTGCAGCAAAGTCTGGAGTCCCAGCCAGGTTTCCCAGCCCATACAGACCCTCCGGGCCTGCTGTAACGGTCTGGAGCTGGGTGGGAAATGCGCAAGCACCATGTTCACTCCTTCATGGATCTGCTTCAGGACAGGCTCTTGCTCTCTGCTGCAAATGCTGGGGTTGTGCATGGGGTGGGGCTGGCTTAAGAAGGGAATGGTGGGGTTGGTTCTGGGGGGACGGAGGCACCAGGGGAGGTGTTGGGTGTCACCTGCAGGCTAGGAAGGTGCTGGGCAGAGTGGGCTCCCCTCTGCTCCTGCGCACCGTGGTGTCCCTGGGCTGGCCGAGGCTTGGACACAGGGATTTTCTCAAGCCCACAGCAGCCTATTTCAGTGAGGTGCCAGTGGGCTGGCCCTGTGGGAATGCCAACCCAATACAGATAAAAGCCTTTTTAGCAGATTGATTCGATACTGTTTTTGAACTTTCTCAGTGTGGGGAAGTGATGGCTCACTTGTCAATGACAGGAACGTAGCAGGGCTCAGCAGCTGCCAGATGGGACGTGCGAGGGGCAGGCAGGGCCAGGCTGGTACCAAAATGATCCCCTTGTCCCCATTTCTCCCTTCGATTGCCACCCCTGCCAGTGGGATGCCGAGGGGCTGCAGCACAACTTGGCGGCACTGCTCCATAAGAGAAAAGCTCTGTGGGGCTGGGGAAGCTGTGCTAGCCTGAGAGCAAAGGCACCAAAATAAACAGCACCTCCCTGAACACTAAATATACAGAACTAGAAACGGCTTTCTTTTCTTTCTTTCTTTTAACTGAGAAGAAGTAGGGAGAGTTGGAATAGCTAGGAGTGTTATAAATGATGACATGCCTTTGAACTAGCAGCTGGGTGAATGTCTCATCCCACGCTGTCTATGTTCATGCTCCCCTGTCATCTGCTTGCGAGGGCTAATAGAGATAAAACAATCCGTGGATGGATTTCCAGGCGGAACAGTTCTGCCAGGTGTCTCCTCATGCTGCAGCAAGGGACTTAGAAAAAGAAAAGAGAGGTCACTGTGCCAAAACCTATCTGGTGAAGTTCAGGGAGTAGATCTGAGGAAATGGTTGGCTTGACCTCTCGCTGCAAAGGAATGTGCCATCAGCAAAGCCTCAGGATCCTGTCCCAAAGAGGCATGGAAAATGTACGGCTTGTGTTGGAGAGCAAGCAGGGGCTCTGACGGATTGCTTTGCAGGGCTGTGGTCCCGTGGGCTGGAAGAACTGGACGCGGCTGCGGGAATGCTGTTTGCTTTGCCTGTCACAAAGGCCTTTTTAAAGACTTGAATAAATGTTTGCACATTGACGCTCCTTGGGCATCACACACCTGCTCTAATTAGACGTAATTTGTTTCATGGAGCTCTTATTCCTGCAGTGGAAATCCCAATGATAGGTGTGGGCTTTGGACTTCCCCAGACTGTCTGGTCCTGAATCTGTGCCTCAGGGCAGTGCTCCCAGGATAGCACCCTAAATAATCCATTGGGCCATGCTGGGAAGGACTTGAGGGAGGTTCAGTAAAACAGTTTGGCTGTAAACCTCTGACCAGAAGAGTAAAGGCTGAATGAAGAGCTTGTTTCTGTTACCTTTCACAGCTAAAGAATTACCGGGGCAGCCGAGGGCAGATCTGCCTCCATCAGTCTCTGGTCCCATGTCCTGGCATCCTGCTCATCATTAGGCAGTGAATTTGCCAAGGGAAAATTACTGATTTCACGGGGACCTGAGGATGCTCAGCCCCTGGCGGAGCTGCTGGATGGCGCTGGTTGCACTGTCACCGTGG
This sequence comes from Chauna torquata, assembly GCA_013399475.1. Lineage (NCBI taxonomy): Eukaryota > Metazoa > Chordata > Aves > Anseriformes > Anhimidae > Chauna > Chauna torquata. Next base: position 47,499 of record VXAL01016769.1, read on the forward strand.
AGGAAGGCAGTTAGTTCAAGCCTGGGAAAAGCAGTGTAAAGATGCCAGGAGGTAAACGGGTGGGGAAACAGTGCCCTAAATGCAGAGCAAGACAGCTTGGAGTTGGGTTCTGCACAGGGAAAGCCAAAGCTGATGCAAGCAGGGAGGCTTTGGGGGTGCAGGAGTGCTGCTTTGGCTGTCACAGCAGCACAGGGCAGTGCCACTTAGACCAGAGTTTTCCTAGAAATGTCAGGTTAAGATGAAGGTTTTAATATATATTTCATTGACCAAAGCAAATGCATCTCATACTAATTAAATGCATGTCATCCAGCCAGTGCTACTGCTAGGGTTATTTTTCTTGCTCCAGTGACGAATATGGCCAATTAAATCAACAATACCTCTTTTCTTGCATTCATTTTCTCTCTCCATCAGCTGTTTGAAGGAGAGGAAAACAAAGCTGATGGTGGAAAGTGTTATTAAACCTGACGGGCAAAATACTTGGAGTCCCTCCCTTCAGACCACACAGCTCTGGCAAGGCTCTTGCTGCAGGAGCCCAATGAGCAGCAGTAGCAGATGCTGCTCCACAAGCACTTTCTTCCTCCTTTCACCTCTTGACCAAAATCTCCATCTTGAGCCTTGTGTTAGTCTGCCTCTAGCCTCCCTGTCTGATTTCTGCTTGCTGACCCCCCCAACTTAGCTCCATGCTGGCCCTTGGCGCTTGTCCTTACAGCAGCACACAGGAGCTGCATGCCCCATCCTGTAACGTAGATGGGCTGAGAGCATGGGCTGTAGTCACGGGTGTTGTCATTTGTTCTGATGGAGCCAGATCTTCACAGAGCCCCAAAATTTAAGTTTAAGGTTGAGCCCTTAGGGATAATTTTTGCTATCAAGTCTTCAGAGGGTGGATGATTTGCCTTAGAAGGTCTTTAAAATTGCGATGGGGAGAGAACCAGAAAGATGCTTAGGTTTCAACATGTGAAGAGATATATTAAAGATGCTGTTCATGTGGCTCTTCAAAGCATGGTCGTGGTGACTTACACCAGCTCTGTGCTGCTCAGGGGCGGTCTGGATTGATGCACCGCTCTTCTGCTTATCTGGGTAAATGCTGTGCTGATGAATGAGGCCAGAGCTACTTATCAAAATCAATCAGGACTCTGGTTAATTAGGGCAGTCAGGCCAGGTCAGTATTTTCCCTCTTTCCTCCAGCCTTGTGGTAGAGGGGCACAAAGGTCAGAAGAAAAAAATTGGCTCAGATCCCAATTCTTGACTACTGCAGTAGTTTACACTTAGTCAATAAACAGGAGTAATAAGGAGATGCTTTGTGGAATGGATAAATAAGGAGTCTTGGAAGCGTCCCCTTTTTCCAAGCACTTCTGTTCCCTAGAAAATGAGAATTTATTATACACACTCCATTCACCTTGCTTTTTCTCTCTCAGAAAACTTTTGGGTTTCTTTCGCATGCAAATAAGCTGCATCACCCATGTTTTTCCAGGTTCCTGGTCCTTTCCTTCTCTCCCTGCCTTCGGCAAGTTCAGTGCTGGCAGCAGGACTGGCCACTTCTCTCGGCAGAGCAGCTGTTGTGGGTGCTCTCCTGTGGACAGGGCATGGGCAGCAAAAGTACTGAATAATCTTCCAAGAGGTAATGTTGCTGCTTCTCCTCTGTGGAGCTGTTCCAAGGCCTTCCTCAGTCTCCCTGGCTGTTTCTCAGGTCCTCCCTCCAGATTCTCAATGTTCTCTACAGAGCCATTCCCACCCCCTGATTTCTCAGAGATAAAAAGATGCTTGTCTGAGTCAGCAGAAAACAACTTTTTTTTTGCCTTTACGATCACTGTCACATACTGCTTTTGGCACTTCAGGTAGGAGATGCCTCTATGGAGGATGATTCCCAACACTTACAATGCCAGGCCAGAGATATGCATGTCCTATCCCCTGTGCTGCTGTAGCTAGTGGGATCTGGCACTGGGGAGACTTTTCACCCTGTCGATATCATTTCTCAAAATTTTGGAATAGTGTCTCTGCTGATTTCCAGAGAGGGAAGAGATTTGTGGAGAAGGAATATTTTTTTGGGTCAGGGAAGGAGTCTTGTACCTGATCACGCCTCATCTCTTTAAGGGAGGTGTGGAATCAATCTTTGTGATTAAGCGAGAGAGCAGGTAGCTTGAAGCCTCTGAGATTTTTGCAGTCTGCTCAGGTCTTGGTGCAGATGCAATGGGAAGTACTGGATCACTGTTTTCCTAGTATATTTGAAAGCTAAAAGTACCAAAAAGCAGGATTGTTTGACTGCAAAAGCAGACATGGAGCAAAGGTGTGATCTCTACTGGTAACAAGAAAGGAATGGGAGCAACACAGCGGAGCTGCATCTTGCTCCTTGTTTCCTCGGCATGGGACTGGCAAGTATTTCCACCAGGATAAGGTGTGGGTGTTCCATGGCATGGGTTTGACCACTGGCCATTCAGGCCCAGCGCTGCCAGCTGTGCTGCAGCTTTAGTGTGTGCAAACAAAGGCTGTGCGTGAGCTCAGAGCTGCTATAGTAGAAGCGGATTTGGTGAGTCAAGCTACTTTTTTTTTTTTGAAAGCACTGATCCCATTTCCTTGTATTCTTAAGTAGCTTCAATCCATCTTACTGCATTACAGAAACTGTGTTGATTGTTCTACTGTAGTGACTAATAACCAGCCGGACTCTGCAGATTACCCCAGAGAGCTGGATTCCTGGCTTAGCTGTACCAGGCTTCCTGTGTGCAAAGACACCTCGGGGTAGCCTGATTTTTTAAGGCACATACAAAGTTTTCTGCAAGCAGGAGGGGNGAAAGCACTGATCCCATTTCCTTGTATTCTTAAGTAGCTTCAATCCATCTTACTGTATTACAGAAACTGTGTTGATTGTTCTACTGTAGTGACTAATAACCAGCCGTACTCTGCAGATTACCCCAGAGAGCTGGATTCCTGGCTTAGCTGTACCAGGCTTCCTGTGTGCAAAGACACCTCGGGGTAGCCTGATTTTTTAAGGCACATACAAAGTTTTCTGCAAGCAGGAGGGGAGGGGAGCACCACAGGATGTGGGAAAGTGGCAGAAGGGGACAAGATGGAGCAAGAGGGGAAGGGAGATGGGTTGGTGGAAGGGAGAAGTGGGCTTTAGAACCTGGGAGTGGGAAAACTTCACCTGGAAAAGCAAAAGGCAGAGAAATGGAGATTGAATAAAGAAAAAAAGGAAAACTGGGAGTTCTTCATAGCTCTTAGGTCCTAAGGGCTATAAAGGGCCAACTGTATGTCCCCATATGCTCAACATGTTTTGGGAAGAATGGAGTTGGGTAGAGAAGCTGTTTGTTCCTAAAGCTCCCTGAAGCCCACTGCTCCTAACAGAAACCTCATGAGCCCTGGGAGTGAGACGGAGTAGGGCTGCCAGAGCCAGCCCCATCCCTGCTGCGAGGGGGGCTGGCAGCCTGTATGCCAGGCTGAAGTGCTGGTGAGCACCTGTAAGGAAAGTTCTTTTGGTGAAAAGGTGGCACAGTCTAAGTAATGCTGGACCTTGCAAGAAAAATTTCCTGCAATACAGTGGTATAGGAGGTAGGCAGTATGGCCCCAGGAAGGAAGGAAAGCTTCCATGCATGTTGCAGCCTTTGGGTAGCAGAGACTCCTGGCCCTGTGGGCAAGCACATTCTGTCCTTCATCTCCTCCCAGATGGATTTTGGAGATCAAAGGTAAGGCTCTCCGCTGCTGTAATGCTACTGATGTCAATTGGGTTGTGCCGCAGGGAAGTTGGCTCTCTCCTTTTAATTACAGTAGGTATTAAACTTGAATCTTCAAGGTTGAAATTCCTACCTTTGGCCTGCACAAGATCTGTAGATCACTCAAATCTCACTTAAACCCTCAAAGTAGTTCTTTAAATGCTGTTGTCAAGGCTTAGTGCTGGCTCTCAGCATGGGGAAAATGTCTCAACTGGACGGTTGCCCGTAGGCTGCACACAGGGTAATCAGCCACCCTAATTGCTCCCGGTGATCTATAGCATTGACGTTCTGGTGGTTAAGTCAATAGTTCCCAGCGATGGGTCATCAGCTGCTTCCCTCTGGGTCACAGTCTGGTGACTCTCCCAGCAATATACTGAACCATGTTTGTGCACAAAAAAAGCCAGCAATAAAATGTGCAAGAAACTGCAAAGAGCCCCCTGATAAATGAGATCTGTAAGTCATTCTTTGAGGCCGTGCCGGAACCTGGTTATTGCTTAATAGAGTCTGTGCAGTGGAGCTCGGTTTATGGGGGCAGGAGCTTGCTAAAAGAAGGAGGGCTCCTGGCAGCGCCTTTAAGCACAACATTTGGGTGCTTTCATAGACTCCCAGAGGTGCTCCTGCAAGGCAGTTATCAGTGGAGTTTTGGCCCATGTGGTGGTACTGGTACTTCCAGCCAGCATTGGTGCTCTGATCAAAAACATCCATGTTGGACCATCCTCAACTCTTCTCCTCCTTAGGGCTTCCAGGTAGGTTCATAGGGCTTTGGCTGCTCCTCCAAGCTGTTCCTGGCTGGGTCCATGAGGGTGCATTCCCCCTCCCCCTCACCCCCCCTCTTTTTTTGCACTGGATTTGTCTGAAATATTTCTAGGTAGCCTTTTCTGGCACAAGCTGAAACCTCTGCTGATACAGTTCCCCTTCTGCTTGAGCTCTGGGACACACAGAAACCAGGATCCCTTTCCCAGCAGTTGCTCTCTTCTCATCTCTTGCCTCCTGTCTGTGCTTTGGTGACAAATAAATACACTGCCTTTACAGCACCTCTGCAGAAGCCATGAATCCTCCTGTAAGATCTGCCTGTGCCACCTCCCAGCATGGCCTTTTCCAGACCTCATCCACCCACGCTTCCCTTCTCTCCTGATTCACAACCACACTGCAGCACGCTTGTGCTGGGACAGCCCTGTCCCCACGCTGCTGTAGGATGCACAGCTCCATCAACATCCACATGGTCAACTGCTCTGCCCCAGCAGGACCCAGACCCCTCGTTCTCCTTTTCCGTCTGGTACACTGTCTGTTGTAGTTTATTTTAAACACTGGGGCAGTGCTACCTCCAGAGAAGTTAATAATCCTCATTCAGGCTCCAAGGGCCGCATGTTCCACCCTGGCAATAAGCTAACCTTGCTGTGTTAGGAGTGCTATTAATGCTGATGGAGGGCAGTGGATCTGACAGCTGTAGGGCTGGAGGTCAGGTTCGCTATGGCACACACTTCAGATTTTCAGTGTGATAGGCTTTGATAACATTAAATGGAGTGAAGAGCTGCTCTCTTACCCAGATCCTGTTCCTTTTTTCTCTCCTTTTTAAATTAAGGCAATGCAGTGTTGCGTTGTAAGAAGGCTCTGTTTTTCTACTGACCCATTTCAGTAAAATTCAGTCCATCCAGGGCATGTGCTGCTTTGAAGAAGTAAAGAAATTCATAGATATTAAGGGCACTATGATCAGCTCATCTCACCTTATGCATATTACAGCCTGGAGAATTCCCCCCAGAGATTCTCCTCTCAAGCCCAGCATGCTGCAGCTGGATGACACTGTGGCTTTCTGCATGATTACCCAGAACCATCTCAAGGTCTGGCTCAGGGGTCTTGTTCAATCACTTCTTCACCCGTAGGATGCAAAACCATTTCTGGGGAAGGCATGAGCCTGTTTTGGCCCATTGTGCCACCAGAAGGCTGAAAATGCCAGCTCTTCAGCCTGCTCCCTGCCTGTCTGCAGTGTCTGTGCTTTTTCAGACCTCAGCTGAGGGAGAACGAGGGCAGTGAGAGTGCTGAGACAGGAGCAGGGAGTGCTGCCGACACCTTTCCTTGTATTCCTTGCCTTTGAGGCCCTGGGGTCACCTATCTCCACAGGGTCTGTGGACCCAGGGGAGCTTTCAGGTCTGCTCCAGATGCTCAGGAGTAGATGAAGAAGACATTTGTGCAGCCTAGCTAAGCCAGTCCTGTCTCTTTCAGAGCTGCTGACAGGAGAGTTACCTCCAGAAGGCAATTAAAGTCACCTAAATGAACTTCCTGCTGCTAATCACCCTCTGAAGGACCTGTCTCCTTCCTCAGATGGAGGCAACTGCCTTTGCTTCCTCAGGCACCCTGAGGGGGCTCGTTCAGCAATGGAAGTGACTTATGGCTCCCAGGAGGCTGCACACCTTGCAGAGGAGGGCAGTTTTCTTGTGAACTGACGTGAAAATCATTTTTCCCCATTTGTTGCGCAAATGAAATGAAACAGCTCAGCCAGAGGACTTGCAGAAAGACTTGTTTCTGTCAAGTCCTTGGAAATGCCGTCATGTTTCATTCCAGGGGAAACTGGTTTGAAACTTCTCCACTGCAAAAGAAATTCTGAAGCTGCAGTTTCCTCTCTTCCTCCCACCTGAAGCTGTCCTGGTTTCCCCAGGGCAGGAGTGATAGGTCCAGGTCCAGCTTGTCTGTGGAAGCTGCATGTATTCACATATTTTTCCCAGCCCTTTCTAACACAAAAGCAATGTGTATACCTTAAAGGTAAGCAAGTAATCTAGGTGCTATTATTTTCAAAAGTCACCAAGATTTCTGTGTTGCAGAGATCATGCTTCTCAGCTCTGCAGCATGATTTTTCCCCGACGGTCTTTTCTAAATCCTGTTTTTTTGAGCCTTAATGTAGCCATTCAGCAGGAAAATACTCCAAAGCTATAGTATTTTGCTGGCCATAGCTGTGTCATCTTGTTGCATGGTCCTAATAGAGTGATCTAATGACAGCCCACTTCTTGGGTACTGCCACAACTGTTTTATGTTTAAAGGAGAGCCTTTGATTTGGGAGTTTAGCCTTTGTACAGCTGTGAAGGTTTGGTGTCTTGGTCACAGTATGTCAGAGCTGTTCACTTCCTTAATTTTTGGCATTCAGTAAGGAGGTTTTATGGCTTTCTTTTACATGAGATTAAATGCTAATATTGGTTTCGTGAGCACTTCCAGCTCTGTATCCCCATATGCAGTTTGTGACTTGGCTGGCTGCCCCTTCCACAGTGGGTGTTAGAGCCACCCGTAGCAGCCTGGGGAGCCAGTGCTGATTTCTGCTCATGCTCCTGCTTTAAAGCAGGATTGGAAAAGTATTCAGAGACTGCCCAAATACCATGACTGTACGTGGTACACCTAGAGAAGAGATGAAGATCTGTTTGAATCATGTTAGTACATAAATCCAGCAACCCTTAAGGTGCTTAGGCACATTTGGATAATGACCCGGAACAACCTAGGTAGCAGAAGGTTACATGTACCTGTCACGTCAGCCTCCGCAAGCGTGCGAGATTGCCAGCCACCAGGCAAACACAGCCAATTACGCCACGCTCAGAAGCATTTCATTCTTTTTCCATCTACCCAGCTCCACAAAGCGAATCCTGCTGTAAAGACCTCTACCTCCCGCTGGCATCACCTCCTGTCTGAGGAGATGGTGTTTAAAGGGCCCTCAATATTTCCAGCGCAGTTTTTCTACCTGTGCAGTTAAAGGCCACGCTGCCTTCTGCAGTGGGCTGTGCTGAGCCAGCTGATGCGTGGGGACAGCGTGTGTCAGTGTGCTGGGTGACGAGGAGGTGCTGGGGGCTTGTGGGCTTTGTTTTACTGCTGATGAAAGGGGAGTTGCTTCATCTTTATGCTTCAATACCCCACTTTTTTTTCCCCTCTCTGTATTATGACGTGTCAGGCTAGAAAATGGTTCCTGCTGGCTGCAATACACAGGGGACAGTTCTCACCCGGGATTTTTGGGCAACACTGAAAAGCAAGATTGTGTGTGTATGCTTGTGTATTCGTGCACAGGTATTTTGGGAGGGAATTGAGGAAGCTTCCTAGCAGATGTAAACCAGCTCCCATACCAAATGTTCTTAAATCCCCGCTTCTCTGCTTCTACCCATTGCCATGGCTTAAGGAATTTTTTATATTTTCAGCTGAGATTTTATGCCTTTTTTTGTTATGATTATGGGGACCAGGGGAGGGGAGCCAAAACTGCAGTGTTAATTGCTTCCCAATAAAAGCTAGCCTGGAGCAAGAGCTGAGGGAAAGCACAGGGGAAGTTTCTCTTGGTTTAATGATAACATATCCCACTCACTGCTCAAATGGGGCTGTCCTCCAGTGAATCAAAGCCTTCCCCTTCTACTGTGCTTGCGTCGTCTCTCTCCCCATCTACATACACATCATCTTCATACTCTTCTCTGAATGTGTCGTCTTCATGGCCCTGCTCCTCCTCCTCCTCATTCACATTCTCGTGAGCCTGGTCTAGCAGGAGATCGCTTTGCCCATGGCTGTTCACGGGCTGCTTGCAGAAGGGACATGTCTTCTTCCCGGTCTGGGTGTGGAGCCAGGTGTCAATGCAGGTGCAGTGGTAAGCATGGGAACAGGGCAGGATCTTCAGGAGGTCCCCTTCCTTGTACTCTGACATGCAGATGACACAGGCCTCGTGTTTGTCTCCCCGCTTGTATGTACACAGCTTTATCTTGTGAGCCTTCTTGCACCACCTTACGCCAACCATAATTGAGATGGTGGTGATAACGATGTAGAACATATCCATGAACTCCCGTGTGATGCGAGTGTCCTGCAGCATTTTAGCCTTGCCTTGGTAAGGACTGAAATAGTATTTGGGTGGTATAATTCTGATGTATGCCCCTTTCTCACATTGCAAAGTATTTTGCAAGTGAAGGGAGACAGCTTCTCCAGTGAAGAGTGATGGTATTTCAATCTGCTGCTGGATTTCTTTGTCATCAGATGTCATGGTCATCAGCTGCTCTGAATCCGCATTGTACACAACAGCAGCTTGGTATCCAGCCTGCTGGGCATGAAGGACCTTCTCAACAAAAGAGCAGTCACACCCCTGTATGAGTGCAATGTATTTCTCAGAGGCCTTCCTTGGTGCTGGAGGATTCTCTATTGCACGGCAAGCATTTGGTGGTATCGCCCTCATCAAATACCCTGACAGCCCTTCCGCCGGGAGCTGTGGCCCGAAGCATGCAGGCAGGGCCTTATAGGCAACGCACTTGGAGCTGTCGTTGTAAGCCACGAGACCAAAAGTTTCTGCAACAGCAACCTCATAGAAGAATGTGGCAACCACAAAGTGAAGAAGCTGGAGCCAAAGACTCATGCTGAATGCAGTTGGGTAGCTCTGAAAACAGATTTCCAGGCTGGTCCCAACAGAAAAGTGTAAGAGACAGTCACAGAGGAATTATCCCACCTGGGTGTTATTTCTGTGCCATGACTTGGAGCCACAGCAGGGGGGAGATCAAACAGTTTCTGCCCTAGAGTTTTCTGCAGGTTTTCCTTAGGTTTGGAGGTTCCCAGGATACAACTCGTCTCTCTTCTGTTGTCTGCAGCTGCTAAGCAGCACCCTTACGTCATCTCTGCAGGTCTGTGACATCACCCAGTGACTGCTTCCCATGGCTGGGTCGTGTAGCATCGCTGCCAACCTGCTCAAACACTGTTCCCCTTCCTTTTTGATCTGCTCCATGCATGTGGCTTCTAGTTCCTTCTCCCTCTGGGTACCAATAGGATACTTTCTCTCATTTCGTTGATGTGCAGGCAGGACAAATGAGGTTCCCCACCAGCAACGTGCCCGTTGCAGACTGGAATGCTTCGTGCTGGTGGCCAAAGCAATTCCTGGAAAACCCAATGGAGTGGGAGCGAGCTGTTAGGCTCGGCTACCATCTGCTGCTGGGGGTGCGTGTGGCAGCTCGGACTGGTCTGCTGAACATGCTCTTTTTCCTTAAAATCATGATCTTTGAACCGATACCAAAACAAATAAATTGCTTAGGGTAGAAGGTTTTTTCCATTTGAAATAAGTCAATCAGTAGCTGTCAGTCAAAATTGCTGCTAGCAGAAGTTGAAAGTCTGTTTGTGTGGCCGCACTCTCTGCCGTTAACCAAACTTTCACAAGAGCAGATCCACCTTCAAGGGCCCTGAGTGAGCAGCCAGACTTGCAGGAGGGGCTGATTTGCTGGGGCTAAACTCACAGGACTCCTGTCCTGTCACAGTGGGAGTGGGTGGTGGGTGAGTTTGGGAGGACTACTGTCTTGTGTTTGAGCTTTTTACCTTACTCGCTTTAAAATCTCCACTACTGGAATCAAATGGCTGAAGGAAGGCTTTAGCTTCTAGCTATAAAAACATTTTAAATTCTGATTATGGTGAAAAATCTGAAAAGAGAGTGGAAAGCATGAGGCACAAATGTTGTTTCTTCCTCCCAGAGTGACGACGAAGCTCTCATCTTTCAGGCAATTCCCACCTCAAACGGTGACTGCTTGGTGCCTGGAGGAACGCCAGCCTGATGGGGAGGCAATCTCTCTCCTGGCTGTCGGAGCAAACTAGGTCTGAATATGCAGTGAACCCAGGTCAGTTCTGAACCACAAATCCCTAAAAACTGTACCTTTTAACAAACAACCCTTTTTGTTTAACAGTCCACTTGGGAGTAGCACCATGGTTCCCAGTGCAGTTGTGTTGGACCAGTAGTTTAAAAAAAAAAAAAAATCATGTACTAGGCAACTGATTTGTTACTAGCCCCCTTGGGCTCTGCTTGAGACAGATTTCACTGGGAAAAGAGCTACAGAAAATGTCAGCAGACAGTGTGTGTGTGCCAGAGACTCCCAGCAGCTGTGATTTCAAATTGATTTTATTTTCCCCTCATCTAAAGAGTTTTACACTCGCAGGGAGACTTTTTTGCATTTAAAAACAAAACAAGGAAAAGGTTTGGGGAGGGAGTTGAAGTCAAATACTTTCTAGCACAATGAGATGAAGAAAATGGAGGTACACTGGGAGAACTTTTTGAGGGTTCATTTTGGGCTTGGTCTTATGGTCCTTGCGATGGCATCCATCATCCTAGTGTTCTTTAAAATCCTTGTGTCTTTACTTGCACTCAGTTCTCTATTTCTGCCTCCAGATCAAAGCTTTTTGTACTACCAGTTGCTGCTGCTTGTCTAAGGGGCAGGTCTGCCTTCGGGGCTGGACGAGGAGCCATGTATCTGTACTTGAGCTCTGACAGATGTGGGACCAAGGAAGGATCCCCTCTGTATTCAGTGCAGATGCTATGCTGTAATTCCTCCAGCTCTGGCTGTGTAATGTTACCTTCTGGCTGTTCCAGCACTGTCTCATATCCTAGAATCAGCAAGGCATGGGAAGCCATCCTGGCTCTCTCACCCAAGCCCCTTGGATAAAAGGAGAAATCGGGTGGTTAGTTTTCAGCCTGGATCTCAGTAACTCTTAGCAGTACCCCAATGGGAGATGTGGGTAAAAGGACAGATCGTCTTGAAGAGAAGAGGCTGGAGAGTGAGAAAGAGGGGAACAGGTTACAGAAAAGGCTCTGGCGAGTCAGGAAAGAAGAATAGCTGAAGTCTGGCTGGAGAGGAGGATGCCCACAGGTGGAGTGAGATAGGAAACAATATTCCCTCGTCTCCTTTGAAATCCCTAAATGCTTTTGCAGAAAGAAGGAGAGGAGGGCTTTAGAAAAACTTTGGCTAAGATGATCTTCAATAAAAGGGCCAAAGTGGTGCCCTGTCCACTCTGGTTCCCTCCATGCTGTCCGTTCGCATCACTGCTGCCTGCCTCCTCCATCATCAGTGCCCTGGAGGCTTTGGCTCCTGCTGGCTGAGGTTGAGCCGTGCTTCCCACACGTGTGTGGGACTGTGCCAGGCTATCCTGAAGAACTCTCCAGCCCCTTGCTGCATTCATTACAGCCAGCACTGAACTCTCCTTCTCATCCTGCCCTACCCCCATTATATTCATCTGTTAAATATATTGCAGATGCTCCTGGACGTATTCTTGACCCATTTTCTCTGGAGTCCCTGCAATCTACTTTGTCGGAATAATTGCAATTTATTTAAATGTCAACAAGCCACACGTGGGAGACAGCAGTTGTGTGCAAGAGCAGAGCAATTACAGGGAATGGGTCCTATTTTACCACTTGAACAAAGATCCAAGCTAGAAGAAAGGAAGAGACTATTTACCTCTAACTCATCACTTACCCCACGCTCCCAGGTCCCTATGATCCTTTAAACTCCTTCTTAGGGGGTATCACTTTGGCCAGGAATGTATAAAACTAGCTCCTTCTTTTGCTTGTACTCCACAGAAAAAAGTCTGCTGAACCCAGAGGAATTTGGTGTTGATTTAGATCCCACATAACTGCTAGCAGAATCTAACCCTAGTCCTGCCCAAACAGCTTAAACTGTAACAGAGATGCTGAGAAGACTGACTGATGTGGACATCATTACAACTCCAACATTATGGGCACCTGACCCAGCATTGATTTAACTTGGGGGATAAGTCTAGATGTTTTCTTCCTTTGAAGGTTTTGCAGCATGAGAAGAGCAGCCTGGCAGTGTTATGATGTTTGTACATAATCAGACTTCTTGTCTTTTATCTGTGTCAGGTCAGTGTCTCAGGTCCGTAGGCGGTGGCATTGTACAGACACACAACAAGAGACTCTCCCTGCCCTGAACAGCCAAAGGCCAGGAGCAGAAAAAGCCATGGTGGGGTTAAATGCTCAAGACATCTTGGCAAGTATCCCTAGTTCTAGCTTGGTGCCCTTCTTATCAGGGCACGCTGCTCCTTTGGGGTCATGCTATAGGATTAGAGAGGACCAGGCACCCAGAGAGGAAAAACCTGTAATTTGCTGTGAAGGAAGATCTGGGGCCATCTAGTGACCTTCCAGTGAAAACCTTTGTGCTACCAGTGCTCCCAGTTGTTCTTAAAAGAAAGGTATGTGGGACATGCTTCCTCCCTCCTGCTGACTGAGCAAGTCCCCAGCTCCACAGCAAGCTGGCTAGAAGGCAGACCTGCGCCTTGCTGTTAATGATTTTTTTTTTTTTTTTTTTTTGCTAGGAGCTGATTTAGAAACTGGTGCATGTAACCACCTCCCTTCATCTAGGATCAAAGGAAAGAATGACCCATGTCTTTACAGAACAGATAGCTGAAACGGAGTCACCACGCAAAACATTGTTACGTAGTCGTGTATGTGGAAAGTTTTGTGCCTTGCTGTTTGCCGCTGTGTGAGAAAGGGAGAGGGATGGACAGCAGGTTTGTGGGAGCTCTGCAAGCCCTGCTTGTGTGCACCATTCCCTACACGTGTCTCAGCACTGTGTGCTCCTGTGCTCTACCAGGTGTCTCTCCTGGATTTCCCAGGGGTCCAGGCAATCTCTCCTGTTATTACCTAGTACAAGCATGATAATCTGGGCCCTAATGCATACAGAAGATTATAAGGCAGTGATTTATGGACCTGCTACAAAAGTACCCATAATCGGCTAATGCCCACAATTAAAAAAGACAGTTGAGCAAATCTGGGCCATTGCAACTTGGTACCCATGTCTGGAAATGGATTCCAGTTCCAGCTGTTTGCCTTGCAACAGAGGGAGACATCATCTTTATTAGATACTGGTGACAGCGATATTATCTTGCCTTTTCTACTTTTGGCAAAATGCCCTGAAAATCTTGGATATAAAGCAAAAACATCCTCTCCATTTAGCAGTTTTTTGTTCTTTTTCAACTATATGCAAAAAAAAAAAAGGGGGGGTTGGGGGGATGTAGAGAAGAGTGAGAGTGCTTTTTCATCAGCCTAGGCTTTGTGCTAGAAGTTACCTGTTAACTGCAGTAATCGGAGTTTGGGCAAGCTTTCCTGGGTTGTTCTTGCTCACTGTTGCATGCACGGAGGGGGATCAGCGCTACCGCGGTCACGGCACGCCGGCAGAGCGGGCAGGTCTTGCTCCCGGGCTGAGCACAGTGCCACAGGTCGATGCACTTGCCATGGTAGGTGTGGGAGCAGGAGAGCAACTTCAGTGCCTCACGGGGCTTGTACGCCTGCAGGCAGATGGCACACTGGGGGTGGCTGGCAGCCCCCCAGACCTTGCTGGGGGGGGACTCCGGCCACTGTTCCTTACTCTGCTCTTTGTTCCACCTCCGGCTTTGGTACCTCTTCAGGCATGTTGCAAGAAGTTGGATGCCTGTTAATATGGTGACCAGGAAGCTGGTGACCTTGCAGGCGGGCAGGATCAGGCTGTGGTAAGGAAGGTCCGGACAGTGGGTGAGGCACGTGCAGGCACAGCGGCTGGAGCTCCCCACAGCATTGTTCCAGAAGCAGCGCTCATCCTGGAGGACAATGGCCCCTTGCTCTGCCTGGCTGGTTTTCCTCCAAAGCCTGGCACCTATCTCCATGATGAAGACCACCATGGGCCCTCCCTTGACCTCCTCCTCACTTCGTGCCACGCCCCTGACGCCTTGTGAGTTGGTGGTGGCCCTGCACCTGCCTCGCCAAGCACAAGCAGCCTCAGCCCTGTGGCGCCAGGAGCTGAGGGCTGAGGAAGCTGCCTGGTCACGGCTGGGAGCAGGGCTGCCCGCCACCCTGCCCTCGGCGAGGGGCAGCCCCAGGCACAGAGCGAGAGCCAGGCCTCCTGGCCCCGTGCTGTTGGCATGGCTGCCGCTGGCCTGCTGGAGGCACAGGAGCACAGTGGCCACGCAGAAAGGGGACAGGAGTGGGTGCCACATGCTGGGGACAGCAGGGACTGGGTGCTGGCTGGTCCCAGGAGGGAGGCTCTTGGTGGGCGCCTGAGGCAGCCCAGGCCCAACACCACCTTCCAGAAGCTTCTCCCTCCTTCTGCCCAGACCACACCCAATGGGGCCTCGACCTTCTCCTCACACATCTTCCATAGCTCCTATCTGCCCACCCTCATTTTTATTTCTCTTCCATGCTTATTTCTTTCCTCCTCCAGACCATTGCAGCAATGGTGCCTTACAGTGAGGAACTGCAGCTTGGAGGAAGCTGTTTCACAAGCGGTAAAATGTGTTTTCCTCCCCTTGGAGTGCACAGAGGAATTTGGCTGTGCAAAAAAGGCAGAGATATGGGCAAAAACTGCTTTTGCCCCTGTATCATGGCTACAAACCCAGTTTGTCCTTCCTCCATGCTGCTCCAGCGAGGCCAAGCCACAGCAGCTCTCCATCCTGCTCTCCTTGCAAGGCTACGCCATGATGGTGGAAGTGCATGTTCTTCCAGCTGTTTCTGATCTTCCCTTTCTCTTTTGTCCCAATTTTCACCACCTTCCTTCCCTAAAACTTTCTCCCCTTCCCATGATGTTCACCTGGGAGCAACCATGTGCAGAGGCCCTGATTTCTCCATGACTATCAGCCACGTTTTTTTGCTTGTCCATGACTTCCTAGCCAGTACATCAACCCTTGCCCAAATTTCTCCATGCATTCATTCCCGTAGCCCCATCCCTCCTTCTCTCTAGGGGTGCTGCAGGCAGCTGTGTGCCCGCCCTGCAGAGCCGGTGGTACGGCGGAGCTGGGAGCGTGGTTCCCTGGGGTAATCTGCAAAGTACAAGTTGTTATTACTCACTACAGCGGAACAATCAGCGTGGGCTCTGTAATGCAGTAAGATGGATTGAAGCTGCTTAAGACCAGAAGAAAATGGAATCGCTGCCTTACAAAAAGAAGTTTAGCTCCTGCAATCCACCGCTGATGAGTGATGAGACCTGAGCAAAAGCCCAGATTTGAAAATTGCTGGATTTGGGGAGTGAGACGGGATTGTGCAACAGGAGCCAGAATCAGCCCTGGATCACCGCTTGGCACAGCCACATGCCAGATCCATCTTGTAAAGGTAACTCTCTTTAAGTGCAGCTCTTTTCCCACTAGCAGTGGTAGGGATCCAGCCATCTTACATTGCTCAGGTGTGATTAGTGCCAGTGCAGCCCTTTGCAGGACCCCTTCTTCACGACAGCTACATCGTAAGGCACTGAGAGGCTACTGCAAGGCAAGTGTGGGGTTTCCATGCTGCTGGCAGAGTTGTGCATGGAGACTCTCACCACCTCTAGAGCTCCATGCCAGACCACAGCTGGCACATCCCCATGTCAGGATTTAATAGCTGAGTGATGCAGGGCCCCTTTTGCGAATGCTGTGCAGGTCTGCGCTGCTCGAGCTATGTTGCTCATCCTTGATGCTGGTTTGTCATGGAAGAGGAATTGGAAAACCAGCATTAGCTGGAAAAGCAGTAAGACACAGTTCATTCAGACTCCAAGAGACAGCAGAAATGCTGTGGGTATCATGGGTTTCTTGCAACACAAAATGGGCTGGCGTTTCCCCTCCTGCTGAGATGGAAATGGCCTAAAGAGATCTCTTCTTGCAGCAGAGAACTCGCTACTTCAGAAAAGAGCTGGGATTTGAAGTGAGAAGGTTGGAAAGGAGGAGACGATGCTGGGGAAAAAAGAAAGAGGGTGCTAAGAGAGAGGAGGAGTGCTGGCTGCGCTCGGCAGCGATACTTGGGGATCTGCACAGATGTTGCCACCTAGAAGCAGTTGGCAAGGAAGAATTACCCCGAACTTGTCTTGGTGCCGCCAGCCCTGGCAGTGCCGGTGGTTGGTGTCAGAGTTCTCCGATGAGGTGGTAAATTGGGAACCCATTGGGAGCAACACAGGTGCTCAGCTGGAGAGGCTCTTCTGTCACTTTTGATTCAACGTTTACTGGGCCTGGTGTGCTGACAGAGAGAAGTTGCTCAGAAATAATTGCAGCTTTCCTGGTTACTGGGGAGAACAAGACGATTAGAGCCACACTGCTTTTTTTCAAATGGAGGTGCTGATCCTTCCTGTAGACTTCTTCACGTTTCAGTCCCAGATCTGGGCCCTTCCAGCTAGAGAGGGAAATTGTGAAGTGGAAAAAGCAACAAACTTCCACCAGTTTTACGGTCATGAAGACGCTCATTTCTGCACATGTGCTTCTAGGGGATTTCTATTGTGCAGTAATAAGATCTAGGTTATTACATGTTTCTTATTTCTTCCAACTTCAGTGTGACTCTAGCTTTCCTTCTGCCTCACATAAGATGAATAGCAGATCCTCTACTGCTACATTAAGGTGGTTTTAAAAATATAATAAACTAGCTATACAAACCTTTGTAGTCTAAGGCGTAAAACAACCTCTAACTGCTTAGGATTAAGGAGACAGTTGTCTTAAATCAGCCAGTTATTTTAAATGCTTTTCTCTATTAGCTGTCAGGACTGTATGCCTAGGAACATCTGGCAGGGAGGGAGCCAAGAGCATCTTAGGGTAGTGATCTTTTCCATTGGCACATATGTATCTGGAAGGAAACATCTGTTTGGCCTGGAGATGTGATGATAAGCCGTGGTAGTTCTGTATGTGGGCATCCACCTGTCCAAGGAAACTTCTCCCTATCCATTCAGCCTGTGTTCATGAGCAAGGGTGCACACCGTAAGGAAGCAGCTTATACCTTTCAGCTTTTGACTAGGTGTGAGCTGGTTTTCACCCACTTTAAATTTCAACAGCTCCTCATTCAAACTCAGGCTTGCCTGGACTAACTGTGTGTATGATTGGTGAGAGCACTCTCCCCTAGCTGGGTTGCTTGCACGGTGTTTGGTCCTGCACCAAGCTGTGAGCATGCAAATACGGTGACCCATCACAATTCAGACTGTCCTAATTTTGTTCTTTATATCTGTGACCAGCTGTTGCATCCTCTTGAGGTAAAGCAGCTCTGACCCACTGATAGCATATGCAACCCCAAATAGATTGTAGACAGTTTGCTCCTGCTTTCAGATGCCCTAACTTCATACCTGGGGATTTGTGTTAGACGTCAGTGCTAGACTCTGCTCTCAGTCTGGGGCCTGAGGTAAAGAGAAGCTGCGGTTCCCAGTTGTCTCTCCAGCAGCTTGCACTAGCAAGAGGAGGTGAGTCTGGCTCGTAGAGCATGGAAACAGGCTGCAAGAACTGGCCTGAGAGGTTCTGGGGTATCTCAGAGGGTTTCTAGGTTTGCTAAGAGAACATATGCTGACTGCCTTGCTCTTCAGGGTAGGAGGGGAAAACAAGGGAGATTTAGCTGGTCGTAAGTATGCAGGCTGAGAGATGAGCAAACAGCCAGGTGTGTGCATGAGTTTTTGTTTGTTTGTTTTGTTTTTTAAATGGATTTTCTTCCATGCTAAATTATCACACTTTGCAATAAGATTTGCTGTGGTTTAATTTTGCTGGGCATGAGCTCCTGAGAGGACATGCTGTAAGCAACTGCAGTCCAGATGGGCCCATGGGGTCAGGGCAGAGGTTTTTAGCAGGGAAGAATACCCAGCTGGGCAGAGACCTTGCCAGGGTGAAGCTGGAGAGGGACCAGCCTGCAGCCAGGAAGTGAAGGGAAAGGTTTCTGCAATTTTATTTTCCTACATCGGCACGCTCTCATTTAAAGACGCAAGGTGAAGCCAGTGGCTGGCAGGCTTAAACTGACACCAAAGCATCTGCACAGAGGTGTGCAGAGATTTAACTGTCTTGGTGTTCAACTGACTCAGCTGCTGCAACCTCAGACCATTAATGAGCCCCTGGGGAGGCAGCCATGGAGGCCTGGAGGGGCCACGGTACCAGCCCTAATGCGGCCACGACAGCTGAGCTCTCACCTGCCGTAACAGGCAGGGGCAAGGCTGAGCCCATGCCCGGCTCAGCTCCTTGTTTTTCTTTTTGCATGTGTTTAGAGTGACTGCTTTGTGCTGTGAAGACCAGCGCTTCCTTGGAGCCAGTGCAGTTGCAGGCTCTGTGCGCTTCTCGTGTCGCTGGCACTGACCCTGCCATTCCCTCCTCGCGTGCTGCGAGCAAGCATTTGCAATCTGAAAGAATGCCTTCATTAGCAGAGGTCCATCTCCTCCCCTTTACCGTTTCACCCGCTGCTGTTGATTAAGTTTCTCTATGCAGCTCTTCCAGGAAGCCAGGGGCCTGTTGTTTTGGAGATAGCCTTAATTTGTTTACTTGTGCATATGTTCTGTCTTGTACAATGATGCTTCGCAGCTGGTCTCGAGCAGCCTACGGCACAGGAGAAGCAGCAGGTTAAGTTTAAACCAAAGGAAGTCGCTGAAAGCCGGCCTGACATGCTAATCCAAGTGTAGGCACCCTGCGATTGATGTGGTAAAGCACGTTGCCATATTGTTTTAGATAGCATCTTTACATTTATTGCTGGTTTCCATCACGATATAGGCACAATAACGGTTTGCTTGTGCAGAATATCAGTTAAGCATGAAGATTTAAAGATGGAAAACTCCCTGCCCCCAGTTTTACTATGCAAATGCTCCAAGGCAGAGAGTCAAGGGTTAGGCTTGAGAAGTTCCTGCTGGACAGAATTTTCAGTCGTGCTCTAAAGAGCCAGGCACCTGCAAAAAATGCCTGCTTTCAGAAGTGTTGTCTGTCCAGGGTGCTTAGGATCTTGCACTCCCATGAAGCTTGGACCTTGTTGATGCATCGCTGGGGTGCCTCTTCCCTGCTTGCACTGTGTGTAAGGCTCCTGCCCCATACCCTGTTAGAGACCAGGTGTGCTCTTGACTGAACAGGGAGATATCAAATTATTGGTACAGCAAAGGGATTCAGCCCCTGCACTGGGTCTTGAGAGATGGAAAACGGCAAATCCTTCTGTACTGCTCTCCTGCCCTATAACATGCAGAATCTGGCACGATTAGAGGAAAGAAAATCATTTGGATATTTTACTGCTACTGTAAAGCTGCTCCTTCTTCCTCCTTACCCGCCTTTTAGAAAAAAATAAAAACCTTGTTTAATTTGCCAGCTTGCAAATGGCTCCTAAATAACACAGTTGTCTTTGGCTCAATTGATCAAAGGACTCTGCCCATGAGAACAGCAATACTTTGCAGTCTCGGATTAGCTTTGTTTCAGAGGAATTGGATGTGTTTTTGTTGTTTTTAAAAGATTCTCTTTCCAGGTTAAGGCTGAGCCAGATAAGTGAATGCATAGAATCGATATTTCGCAGAACTGATAGAAAATTAGCCAGGTTTAATAAACTTCATGCATGGCTTCCTATTGTAGCTGTATATCAAAAGGAAAATAAATATATTGACTGGATCTGCTTACAATCGCATCTGTAAGTCACTCTATGAAATAAGCCAATTGCTCAAATGGTTGTGTGAGGCCATGCTGATTAGGGTAAAAAGGGATCATGCTCAGGACACCTGGGTCCTGTTCTTGCTCATTTGGTACATGACCTTGAAATTCAGACCAAATTTCCAGGTATGCCCCTGTGGTTTGTTTTGCCTCCTGTCTTCTGGAGCTTTATTTGAGATGCTGAGGGCTTAGTCCTTAGTAGCTCCATGTTCTGCTCGCCTGTCCCCATGCAAGGCGACATTGGTGGGACCTGGTGGTGCTGCATTCCTCTGAGACAGCTCCCGATGGTCTTCCCAGGTTCATTGTTTCATCGTGGCTTTATTTCTTGGTGGTTCCCTTGCAGTCTGAGGATGCCACTGCTCATCTCCCATCTAGGGCTGCTGGGGATTGTGGCTGATAAATGCTCTGAGACCCACTGCAGCAAAGCGACGGAGAGGTAAGACTCAAATCTCAGGTGACTTGATTTTTTCATCTGCAGCTAAATACGTTATTTTCTGGGATTCGGGTAGAAATTGTAACTGTTTGCCTCTTGCAAATTTTCTGTTGTGATGTTTCCTGTAATCCAGGCCTCCCTGCGGTAAATGAACTGAAGGCATATGGAGCATCCAAACTCACTTTCATTCATCTTCATTTGCCCTGGCTATAATGGACAGTGGCCACACAACTGTCCTTTGGAAGTTACTAATGCGAGACCATAACTGCTGCTCCACTGCTTCTCCATCTATTTGCAGTGGAGAAACAGCTGCACATAATTGTACATGGTTTGAACATGTTGCACTTAATCCTGCGTGCAGCTGCCTACAAGGGCGTCTGGCACGCTAAGGTCTGACGGCAGAGCATGCCGGGCAGTGCTGCTGACGGAGCCAGACGGCGTTGCGGGGAAGGACGGGCGGACCAGCCCTCCGTGCTGCTCTCCCCAGGGCATGGAGGAGCAGATGTGTTGTGTTTTAGATGCGTCTGACCGAGGTGCAGCTGGGTGGAGGCTGATGTGAGGGATGAGACTGCGTCAGCTCCGCAGTGCTGGAAAGAAAGTGTCCATCCCTGGGCATGAAAGGACATCTCTAGGACTGAAACTTTCTGCTTTTATCTGGGATTGTTGTGGAAAAGGGGTGGTAGAGTCCTCTGGGATCACGCCTCTTGATGTAGTTAAAACCAGAGGGAGAATCAGGACCACAAATTTTCTTTTCCTTTCCATCTGCAGTTCGCAGTGCATACGGGGTCATTGCTCTGTAACAATTCTCTCTCTAGCAGCTCTGCCACTATCCCTTTTATTCTTTGCCTCTTGCCTGAACCCAGTACAGATTTTTCCTGATGGTTTGCAAGCTATGTTGCTGAGAGCAGATCCGTGGCTGGTGTAAATCAGCACAGCTCCCGAAACTTTGGTGGAGCAAAAGAGGTTGTGCTGGTGGTGGATCTTACCCCTGTTATTTCAGTTATCGAGCTGTAGCTGTTTCTGCAGCTTGTTGAATGGAAATAGCTCCTCCTTCCCTGTAATGAGGTGAAAGCTGGAGCAGTTTTCCAGCCATGCATCAGCAAAGGGAAAATAAACGGGGAGGATGGGCAAGTCATGGGTGGGTGTTACTGGCGGGGATGTTAAGCATATAACATAATTTATCGCTTAAGTAACCTTGAAACAGCATTCATGGCGATGGAGCTGCTACATCGGCACTGCAGTGGGCAGAGAAGGAAGAGGGCTTTGCTAGCGGGATGCAGTTAAGAGTGCACCTGCCGTCATTCATCATCCAGTTAACCCTGAAGCTAAACTTCACTTCAAAATGCGCATTTTCCTCTCCTTTCTCTCCTTCTCCACACCTGCCTACCACCGCCAGCCATCAGCAGCCCCGCTTCCCGCGGCTGCTGCATAAGCCACCCCGCTGGCTGCGGAGCAGAGGAAGGAGCTGCTGAGCGCCTGGGATTTGCTCGTGTGCAGTTGCCCACTGATGGTGTGTGTGTGGAAAGCGCGATCTGACCGATGAGTGCACGGAGCAGAAAGGTTTCTGTGTTGACGAATGCAAGGGGAGAGCACTGTAGCCAGCATCGGAAATGTGTTTGTGAACCACAGGTGTGTGCATGTGTGAGTGATGGCAGGGAGAGTGCGATATGGAGCAGAGGGGTGCGTGGGCACGCGCGTGTGCGTCAGGGACAGTGCAGCAGGGCAGGGGACGGGGCGTGCTGCCCGCTCCATCACGCGGCCCCGCAGGGCCCCGTCACAGCTGGCGGCTGCTGGAGCAAACGTGACTCCCATCACCTTGCTGCGAAAATAGCTGCTCGCAGATCTGCGTTTGAGGCAAATCTTGTGTTTACACCACAGGAATGAGTGTGGGTTTTGATTTTTCTTTCTTTTTCCTTTTCCGGTTTTTTTTTTCCCTGACTCTGCAATTCCCAGCTGCAGGAATGCTGATGGGCAGATGAAAGGTTCACTGCTGGGAATTCTCCAGCTCAGCTTCACAGACTGACTCCATGCATGTCTGAGCTGCTGTGCCCTGTCTGCGAAACCTGTCCTCTGTCTTGTCTTGCTAGATGTTTTCTCTAGTTGCTGCTGTAGTATTCAAGATCATAACAAAGCCTCTGAAACATTGGAATTTCCCTTCTCTCTTTAATGAAGATCAAGGGGAAAGTTATGTCCCTGCATGCAGGATAATAAGCAGCGCAAGTTTACTCTGTCTGCACAGTGTGTGGAAGTTAGTTGTTATCTTTGTTTTTCTAAAGGAAACGTGTGAGCCGACACTGTCAAGAGAAGAGGATTTATCTGGGAGGAAAAAGGGGTAATGCAGTCTGTGAGAGTGGCTGGATCTGGTTAGCAGTTTCTGGTTTGGGCTCCAACAGAAAACGCCTGATTTGTTTTAACTGAGACTATTGATGAGACAAAGTGTTCCTATTGTTTTCTGTAGTTTTCCCAACTTGAAATCCTTTTAATTTGGGAGAAGAAAAAAATGGTTTTAAGTTCCCATACTAACATGTTTCACAATCTAAAGTGTCCTTTTTGGTCTGGCACTGTGTTTTATTTTGGCTAATTAAATAGTAAACCCTTTTGTTTTACACATTACAAAACTTTAAGGTCTGTTTCAACACCATTGGTGTTTTTATTAGTCTCTGAAATTCTCATGGAACAGAAAAAACTGTTCCATCCAGCTCTGCTATGTCAGTAAATGTGTGAGCAATCACAGTACGACATATTCACCAAGAAGCATGTACAAATTGAATCTCTACGTGTGGTTGTCAGGAAACAAAACATGCTCAATATCTGTTTCAAACACAATTTTGATTTTTAGCAAAGCTTTGTGGAAAACTTAGCATCAAAGAAATAAAAATGACTCCTGCAATTTGGCAACAGGTAAACAAAACGTAAAAAAATCCCTGAAAATACTGTACAGTCATCTCTAGGGAAGATTTCTCACATGCAAGCTCATCTTTGGTAAAGGGAGGAATGGGACCAGATCCTGCTCTCTGAGATCTCAAATCCCGCTGAAGTCATTTGTAACTAAACCAGTCTGGGGGATCATCACAGGCTCTGAATTTGATGTAGGCACCAGCCAAAGCTGCAGGGCTCAGCAGCAGTTCAAGTAAGCATCTTTCATCTCCTGGGTGGTCCTCAAGTCAGAGCCCTCAACTCCTCTTTTTCGCCCCCTTTCTCAAACTGGGCATTTGCTGATGCCGTTGTTTAATCCTGCCAGGGATCTGCTCCATTTTCCGTGCTCCAAGGTAATTTTGGCGAGGCTGCTCTGTTCGTGCATGCCAGTTACAAACACTCTCTCAGGCAGGTCTTCTTCCATGGGGCATTTGTAATCCTGTGAGGTTTGTGTGTAATAAATCTCTGTGCCTGTCTGGTTTTTGTTCTGGGGGAAGCTAGTGGTGTAAAATCTCAGCCCTTCCTCTGTGTGGAAGCAGCTGACAAACAGCTCTGCTGCTAATTCCTTCCAGATGGGGCCAAGCCAGCATTTTCCTCATGCAGAGCTCTGCAAATGCAGTGGGCCCTTCTTTGGCTCTCTGGTCCCAGCAGTGTGGTGGAAGAGGTCTGACCACTGTGATATTTCTGGGTATGGCGAAGCTCCTGGCTTCAGCAGACCACAGCACGTGCTGTTGCCGTGAAGGTATGCCAACACCACAAACACCGTGCTGCAGCAAGGCAATCCTGGCCACATCCAGTGCAACAAATCCTTTTGTCTTCTCATGGTCTCCATTTCTCTTCCCACTTGGTAGACCCCGTAATCAGTGTCGCATTTCCCCACCCTGTCCCTTGCTGACTCTGCATGTGGCCGGATCACAAGAGGCAAGAAGTGACTGCAAATTGCCGTGGGCAGTGCTCAGCTCCCCCGTGATGGGACAAGGCGTCCTCTCTGCAGGCTGCTGGGCCAGCCCTGTCCTCTCTGCAGCGGTGAAGGCGAGCGCTGCACAACCCGGAGGAGCTGACAGCGGGTTGCTATAATGAGAACGTCACACCAGCTTAAGAGAGAATTAATACCCTGCCCTGTGGCTGTACCAGAGCTGGCATGTAAGGCAGAACATGGCTGTGCTAATATATAAAAAAGAGAATTATTTACTGAGGCTGCAGGACACAAACAGATGCTGCTGTTTGATGATGCAGGACAGAAGGGACTGAGTCATCGAACACAGCCCCTGCGGTCATGCGCTTTCGGCCTTATAATCCTCTTTCAAAAACCATGCTCCATCCTACATTACTTAGGCTTTCAGTCCTGTTTCATTGCCATGGGGGTCCTGGTCCAGAGCCTTAGCACCTGGACTGTGCTCTGAGGCAGGGATGTGCTCCCAGCCTGCATTTACTCCCGTCCACGTCACTTCATGCAGGCAACACCTTTCCCCACCCTCACCTCCCGCAGCGTTCACTGATGAACGTGGACAGAGGTATCTGCTCTGGTCACCTCTTCATTTCCCTAGGCTGCATGGGCCACGCGCTTTTCAGGATTTCAAAAGCGCTCAGGACACTGAGGCAGCAGCCCTCAGCATCCTACATCCAAAATGCCTGCCCTGTATCACAGGTGCCTGAAGCAACAAGTGCAGCCTGGCCCCGGAGCCTTTCAGGATGTCTGTGAGCATCTGGTCTCCTTGCTCTCACTTCTATGCCATGGAAAAAAACTCTCCTTCAAAGAGGGGAGAAGAAGGATACAGCCAGCAGCTGGCAAACTCCCCAAAATATGCTGGTACATAAAACCTGCCCGGCTGCACACGTTCCCCAGCTGTTTGCCTGAAGACAGCACACTGCGGGGTCGAGCTGCCTGCTGTGGGTGGGCTGGGAGGAGGATCCAGCAGGGGAGAAAAACAAAATCGGGATCAGAGCCTGAAGAAGCCTTTTTTTTTTTCTCCCCCCACCTCCTTGGCACGGTGGGCTGTTGCCCCTGTCATCTCTCAGCAGCTGACTTGTGCCGAGCAGCCGCTGCTGTGTACCCGGCACGCTGCACACCGGCACCATGTGCTGGGTGTGCTACTAGCGTGGGGCTTTTCAGGTTGTGAGAAAAGCAGGTCAAGCATGCGAATGTGTGGCTGCCTTTCAGGCAAGCTGTTCTGTGCAGTTCTCCAGCAAAGAGATTTCCTTTTATTAAAGGAAGTTACTAGAGTGTCCAGAGCTACAAAGCATGGATTTAAAAGCTTCTATGAGTTTTGGAATTGAGATTGTCATCCTGCTTTAGGGCACAAGCTAAACTCCAAAGGAGGGGACGAGATGGAAATTTTCCTTTGAGCAGATTAGGCTATAACTTCCACGAAGGGGTTTGATTTTGTAAGTTGGATTTTGCATCTTTGCCTGCAGCAGCAGTTACTGTGGACTTAATGAGACAGACTGACCAAGGGATTTCTAAAATATCCACTCTCCGCTGCATACAGGAGAAGTGTGTTGGGAAGAAAGGGTGTGCACGTAGTTCATTCATCAGTGACGGTGTCAGGATCCAGTTATGGATGCATTACACAGCGGGGACGGGATCCTCTTGATGACCGTTTGCTTTTATGAGGTGTGGACCCCCTCTCCCTCCTACTGCTGCATCTCTCCTGGCCCCAGGTAGCCAGCCCGGCTCCAGCACACATCCCAGAGCAGCCTGCCCACCTGCATCTGCTGTAGAGGCTTGGGGCGAGGGAGAAAACCTGGTGCTGCACTGCGACAGCGTGAGATGCCCAGTCATTGGGGAGGACGAGAATGTGATGTTTTGGTCAGTGTGGGAGACTTGCCCTGCTCCAAGTCCAGCTGTTCCTGCATCCTTGTGTTATAGTAGGGCAGACGGTGGCACAATCTCAAGGCACTTTTCAAAGGCACTTCAGTAATTCTCATTATCCTCAGTGCAAGGACCATGGGCCAGGTTTCAGCAGCACTTGGCTCCTTTTCAGGCCAAAAATTCAGTCTTCTGTTGATGCTTTCTTTCAGCTGAAGGAAGAAGGAGGTTGAGTTTTGCTTGGATTGTCCCTGGCAAAAACAGAAAGCGCCCACGCACTCCGTGTGCTTTGCAGGCTGATCCAAAGCCCGGCAGATACATTCCCTTTGACTTCAACGCAGTTTGAATTTCAGCCTTCGGTACTAAATGATATCAGCAGTATACTGAATAGCTTGTGCTGCTGCCGGCTCAAAATTGCAATGACCTAATGGTACTGGTTGTTTCTGTGCTCTATCTGTCTCATTTGCTTCCCTCCCCAGAAGATGGTGTGTTTGATGAGCTGTACCTACTACCTGCAAATGGGAGAAGGGGCAAGCATGGACGAAACCCCAGCAGGGTCCTCCTGGGCTGCTGAAACGCATCCTGCCCTAGCGTGGAGAGCAATGCAGAGTCACCCCCACAAACTCTTGCTCTTTACAGTGCATAGTTGTCCTCAGGCAACTTGGAAAGTGAATTTTTTCCACAGCTCAACTGTTGGAGGTGTTTCTCCTTCAAACTTGAGTTGCAACTTGGTTGCTCCAGCAAATGACAAAATGAAGCAGCTGATTTGTGGCCACAGTACCTGTTTCTTGCAGTGTTGCTCCAAATGAGTTATCATGTTAGATAACACAGGAAAGATTTTCTGAAGGGCGGTGGTAAGGACAGCAGCTGCCTTGGTGTTCTTGGCTTTGCCAGCTCAGTTCTCTGCAGGCTTGTTGTTGCAGTTTGTTACAGCAGTCCCCAGGCACGTCGAATTCCTGCAGGCTGGATCTTTCTGCTTGAAGTGATGTTATTTTGGCAGCGCAATTTCCTCGGGAGCTGGAGCGAGGCTAGCTGGAGTTGGCAGATAGGATCATGTGTGCCACCCATGCTGCGTTTTCAGTGCTGCGGGAGCTGGGTTTAGATGGGCACTGAGCTGGTTTTCCATTCATGGCAAGCAGGCGTATGTTGCCAGGCCGACTCTTGCCTCAAGCCAGTCTGTCTATTTGTTAACTTTCAGCAAAGTTATTCTTGGTCTGTGCTGCTCTGAGGTGATGAAAAATAGACCCTTCTGGGTGTAAAAGTGTTTTCATTTTAGAGTGTGTGGAAAGCGGTGCCAAGGATGACAAAAACAAAGACCCTAAGCAAAGTAACGCCCCGTTCGTGCATCTGCCAGAGCGTTTGAGACCCAGACCGGAGCCAGGCGCTGTGCTGAGAGGTGTGCGCTGGCATGGGAGCACGTGGGGACGTGGTCTGTGGGTACCGGAGTCACCGAGCGCGGCTGCGTGGGGTGGGGGGCGTCCCATTTAACACCCTGCTGAGCCTGAATTTCGTTCTTCAGTAACCAGGGATGTACAGCTGTGGGACCAAGTGACACGTTCTCTGTGACATCTCTGCCTGCAAAGACAAGCCTTCTTTAACGTGGCTTTCCTGGCTTGTTGTGCTGTCCCCTGACTCTCCAAGTGCCTGTCTCCAACGCCTCATCAGTCTCCCCCTGCCTCAGTTTACCCTTCCCTTGGGCTAATTAGATAAAAGCTACTCAAATAAAGCCCTCCTATTGACTTTGCCAGGGTGTTTTGAGATTTAATTAACAGTCAGTAGAATGTACTGAGATCATCGGATGAAAGCGGCTATAGATATGCAAAGCAGCGTCATTATGCAAAGATAAAATTTAGAACCTTTGCAAAAATAAGTGTTAAAATGAATGCATTGTGGCGTGTGACCGGCTCCGCTCAGCTCCTAGGTCCTAGCATTCCATCACCTGATGATCCCTAGGGAAACAGGGGGAAAATGAGATTTATGGGAGAAGAGTGAAAACGCAGAGGCAAGGTCTTAAAATCAGATTAAGAATGAGAAAAGGGAAGCTCTGAAAGAAAAGAACTTTTCCCTCTTATCTCTTGGAGGTCTATAAAGTCCTGTGTACACATTATAAGCTGCAACCTGAGGAAAAGCTAGAATTAGGTTTCAGATTACTCACAGTTTATTTATTTGCTTTTTTTTTTTTTTCAGGAAAAAAGAGTTTGTGGAAAAAAAATGAATTCCAGGTATAATTTAAAAAAGAAAAATGTCTGAGAAGGGACACACTCCATCAACTAATTAAACATGTAACAGAGGTGCAATATTCCCAATTAACTACAAAAGTGTGCTTCCGCTTCTAATTGCTGACAGTTTCTTTTGGTGCCTGTGTGCAGATTAATTGTCTTCAATGGGTAGCTGGTTAGCTTGATAATGTAATGTCTGAAGTGGAGGTGGTAATTACTTTGATTATGTTTTTTTTTCCAAATGGCAGCTGGAGGTTGGGCCTGGGGTTTGCAGAATGGAGGGCAGCTAAACAAAAATGAGAGACAGAGGAAAGAAGTGAAGTTCCTTTTAGGTTTCTAAACGTGATGTGGCAAAACCCTCCTGCGAGATACCTCGGGCACCTTTGCTGGGGATTGCAGCAGCCCCGAGAGGAATCCTGTGGCTGGCAAGCTGCAATTCAGGCACTGACTTGGGAAGGTGCTCAGAAGAAGTTTTGAGTCAGGCTCCCTGTGCATCTCCTGCAGCACTAAATGCCGCCAGACGTGCTGGTGAGTGGGACTGCGTGCCAGCAGTTCTCTCCCTCGCTGGGCTAGCAGGGTGCATCCAGCCCGTCAGCTGCTTCGTTCCAAAGCACTGAGGAGCAAGGGGATGTGCGGACAGTCTGGGGTGACTCTGCCCGACCAACCCCCAAAAGCAGAAGGGGATGTCCTGGGGATTGAAGTGAGGACCGTGTGCTGCGGAGGGTGGCAGGGTGTGAGGCAGAGGCGTGGGAGGCTCTGCAGCCATGGCAAGTACCAGGCGCTCAGAGCCGGGCCCCGACTGCATCTCCAGCAGCAGCTATGCATGATGGATGGTGCAGCTCGGCAGCCACAGATGTTCACTCCTTCCTCCTCCCCGGTGCCCCACAGCGTCCTGGCAGCTGGCGAGCAGTGAGGAGGAAGGCAGTGGGGCAAGGAGGGAGGCAGCGGGGCGAGCGGGGCTGTTGGCAGCCGGCTCCCTTCCCAGGCATCGCGCCTGTCGGTTGTGCCACTCTTTGGGGTTTTTTTTTGCTGGCGTGGGAAAGACCCAGGGCAGGAGGCTGAGCTTGCAATTCAAACCCCAGCTTCCCGTCTCCTTCTCCGCTCTTGGCAGCTGAGAGCTCCGCTCGCTGGAGCCGAGGGATTCCCAGGCTTTTATCCTCTGCTAGCTGTCAGCTCTTTGGTATGAGATGAAGTCACCTCCTTCCTCCTCCTGCCCAGTCCTGCCACTCACAGCAGCCCACCGCGGCCACCCTCCCCTGGGCTCTGTCCTGCCAGAGAGCATTCCCCAACCTTCCCTCCTGCTGCTCTCTGCCCTGTCCTCTTTGCTTTCTCTTCTTCTTTCTCTCAGGGGCTGTTAGGTGAGAAGCTGAGCTGAGCCGGGTCCAGGAGGAGCATGTGTAGGAATTGGATAAGGAACAGGATCCACTGGCCCGCAAGAAAACTTGGCCGATGCCTGTGCCAAGGCTGCCTTGGTTAGAGCGATGCTCCAGCATGTGCCAGGCAGAGGGGGACAGCAGGACAGCACCTGGGCTCGTCCTCGGGAGCCGGCCACGGAGCTGCCAGCCCTTGTGCTCTGTCCCCTCACGCTTCCTTGTTCCTCTCCTGCCTTCCCCCTCTGCCTCTCCTGTCTCTGCTCCCTGCTTCGCCCTCGGCTGGACCCGCAGACTCAACAAGGCACCGTCTCTGACCGGTCAGCAGATGACAGGGACACGAGGGTCTCCCAGCACCAGGATGGATGGAGATAGAGCTGGGCAGGTTCATTTGCTACAGAAAAATGTGGATTAATGGCCACACTGGCAAGGAGGCAGGTTTATCCCAAGGTTTTGAAGCCCAGGAGCAATGGGGAGCCGTGCCAGCAGCCAGCAAGCCCAGATGCTGCCTGTTTTTCT
This sequence comes from Chauna torquata, assembly GCA_013399475.1. Classification (NCBI taxonomy): domain Eukaryota; kingdom Metazoa; phylum Chordata; class Aves; order Anseriformes; family Anhimidae; genus Chauna; species Chauna torquata. The sequence continues at coordinate 77,576 of VXAL01016769.1, forward strand.
TCCTCAGCTGCCATCAGCCAGCAGCAGCGGAGCCACTTGTCACTGCAGCTCTGAGCCCCTCCGGAAGGGGCTTGCAGTGGCTTCCACCTCCCAGCAAGAGAGCTGCTCTTTGCTGCTTTTTAGATAATACAAGTTGGGAAATGGGGAAACTGAGACACAGGCTCTTCTTGATTCAGCATTTGCACCAAGAGAACCTTCTCCGGTGCATGTTTTCCTCCGGTTTTTCCTTTCTTCACCCTTGCTCTGTGTCTTGGGCAGGAAGAGATCACGTCAGCAACACGCAGGGATGCTTCTCCCCAGTGTGCTTGACATGATGTTCCTGCCCTTCCTCCAGGTCAGTCACATCTTGCTGGACTCATAAACCCCTCAGGTGGGGGCTGTAACTTGCGCAGCACTTCGCACCGTGGGGCCCCAATTTGAGCACACCCCAATACGAAGAAAAGTGTTTTATGAGGCAAACACTAATGAAATCCTCTATTTCAGCTGTGCATCATCACACGGCTCTTTTAATGTCACAGTTAGGGGAGATGATTAGATTCTGTTTGTTGGTGGTGCTCCTGTATTTTTCGACTCCCTCTGCCTGTGAAGCTGAGTTACCGTGGTTACCGTGTCCGGGTCTCAGAGAGGCAGAAAAATTAGAATCATTAAAAGAGAAAAAAAGAAAAAGCCTGTTCAAAATGATCTGAAATAGCTCATTTTGCAAATCAGGCACTCACAACTTTAAGGTCTAGGTGTTTAGAAAACCTCTTGTTGAGGTGCTATCCCAGCTCACCTCAAGGTTACTGGGAATTTCGTCCAACACCAAAGCCACGATGAAGTTGCCAGCTCGGGGCGAGTATTTGTGATGCAGGGTTTCTGATCAAGGCTGCTTTTCAATCTCTTTTCTTTTTTCTTTCTCTTTTTTAATCGATCTACTCGTTAGGGGAAAACTATTTTGTAGTAAATTTTGCAAAACTGAATCAAAAAGAAGGAAAATGTGTTTGGAGCACTTCCAGCCCATCCAGCCGAGCGGTGAGGAGCACAGCTTGCGGAATGCTCCCTGACATCCCCGGCACATCCAGCCCCTTGGTCCCAGCTGTCTCCCTTGCTGGGCAGGAGTGCTGCTGCCTCTCGCAAGCCATTGCTTTAACCCTTCAAAACTCAGCTGCCCTCGTGCAGAGCAGTTTTATCCACCTCATACAACATGCTTTGCAAAATCCCCCAGGGTTTCCAGGGGGATTTTGGGGTGACATGAGCGGTGTGGGCCAGGTTTTGACCCCACAGCATTGCTAAAGCCCAGTCATTTGGATGAGAAGCTGGCTGGGTGCAGGGAAAAGCTGCCAGCCCATTTGCTTCCAGATATCGGCCCCTCTCCAACCAGCCCTTGAAGGAGCCGCTGCCGCTTCTGCCAGGAGCAACTCGGGGCTGTGGTAGGGGCAGAGCGGCTCCTCGAGGCCGGGCCCTCCTCACTCGGGCAGAGATAAGAGGTTTATTTGAGCAGGCAGGACGCGGCTCCAGCCTGGCAGCTCGGGACGGGGAGCACAGAGCCAGGCCAGCGCTGCGGCCGCCCCGACGCGGGGCTGGCATCTCCTCCTCGCCATTGCCATGGTTCCCGCAGCATCGTCTCGCCGGCATGAAGCGCCGCTGCTCTGAGAGCTGGAGTAACGGCAGCCTCTCACTCGAGGAGCCCCTGTGGGTATTTTTCTCCTGTTCTGTTAGGTAGCAGGGTGGAAAAAAAAAAAAAGCTTTTTTTTTTATTATTTTCTGCGACATCTGCAGTCATGAATTGGGCCTATAAAACACTGAGTAGGAGACTGTTCCTCCTTCACTTGATCTCCTTTCATTCCCAAGAACATTTTTCTCATCAAAGCTTGCAGATTTCAGACACGCTACAAGATATTTTTAATCATCTTCTGTCACGAAGTTTCCAAGTTAAAGGAGCCTGTGCCATGCAGAGAAAAGTCTATTTATTCTCCCTTGTTTAAAATACCCTGGCAGTCATTTTAATTACAATACCTTTTCCCTACCCCTCTTGGGATGTGCAAATGTATTTACACAATTTACAGTAGAAGTGGTTTCCTTCCCCCGTCCCCTCACGCCTTTCCCGTCACCTCCTTCTTTCCCCAATATGTGTAGCGTGCACAATTTCAAATATCACAACTTGGCAAATAAATATTACAAGATTCAATAAGGTAGAGCTGCATTTGCAAGTCTGAGGCTAATTTAATAGATGATGGCAGGAGCTTTAAAACGTATCTCCTATTTAAAGAGCACAACACCGATCTCTGGAAGGAACTGGGAAGTGGGCTAAATCTTTTAAAGGCTTTAAATGAATCCTTTTTGTCTAAAGCTTTGAAAATTAAAATCCTCCAGAGCTCATTTTTGTTCGGCTTCGTCAGAACAGACGTAAGCCAAACCTGCGAATTACCCTGGGTGCACCGCCAGCTCTGGGCTCAGCACGGGACCCGAGGTGATGTTTTCAGGTTCATCCTTTGCAGGAGACAAGAAGGAGAAAAAGGAGGGAAAATTTGGGTGGAAGAAAATGTAAAGCCCATTTATATTTAGGGCAGCAGACAGGTCAAAGGTTGCCTTGCTGCTCACATGGAGCCTCGAGCACATGCATTGGCACATGGGGCTGGTTTGTGCTGCAAACTGGGACCAGTTGGAGGACGTGGCGTGATGTGTGGTGGGACCCTATGCACAAGTCAGGGCTTGGCAACATCTCCCCATCTCCTCAACAACGCTGCCAAATCCCACAAATCGCTGCCCACGCTGCCTTTATCTTTCGTCTCTGCGAACTCTCACGCATCTCGCCCAGCCCGGAGGACTCGCAGTCCCCTGCCCTCCCTTCACCCCACCGTGCGGAAACGCAGCTTGAGAAGATTACGCTGGGCCTTCCTGGCTTTAAACTCCATTAAACCTATGCGTCTGGGAGATGGCTTTGGCAGATTGGATTGGATTGGATTACATCTCTTTGGATACTTTGCTTGTGGGGTATTTCAAAGATCATCTTTAACCACAGCTTGCTTCTCTGGAAGTCTGAATTGGTCTGGTTAGAGTCTCCGTTTGGTCGAATCAGAAGCAACTGCATGTCAGCAGCAGAGAAATAAATATAAATATTTAACTGACTCTGCATTTTTCCATCTCTATTTGCTTTACAATGACAAGTCGTATTGCAGATGGGGAAATGGAGGCACAAAGTGGTGTGACACCCTGCAGGGAGTCCCTTGGGGTTAATGGGAGAGCAAGGAGGGCAGCGGGGGTCTGCTGCCCGCTCGCAGCCGTGCCAGTGCCTGGTGTGGGTGGTCGTGCGTGGCATGTAGCACATGAAAGTTGGTGTCACCAGATCACGCAGCACTGGGCCTGGGAGGATTAACCTCTCCCTGTTGACATTCCTGCTGGGGAGCCACTTGCTCTGGTCTGGAGATGATTTGTCAGATTATTGCCGACTGCTGTGCAGGCAGGATCTTCCCTGGCAGTCTTACACTGAAGGCTGTCATCCTGTCGAGCAAATTCATGCAGAGAAGGGGTAAGAGAAGGGGCAGCACCACCCTGTGAGCACAGGAAGCCAACTGTGTTTTGAGGCTGGAAGCTCAGCTTTGACAATTAATCCTTCTGTGCCTCTGGGAGGAGTTGTGTGCCTCAGTTTCCCCATCTTAGTTCCACAGTGATCATGAGGCTTCCACTCTCTCCTGGAAAGCATCAAGGGGTTCAGCCACTCACCCCGAGCCCCGTCTGTGCCCACGGACGGGGAGCAATGTGCTGTACCGCCCACCGAGGCGCAGCGAAGGTCTCATCCCGCTGTGACAATTGACAAGTTGAGTGACCTAAACTGCTACGTGGGAAATTGTAGCTGGTGTTGGATTGTTCCCCAAGTATATACGTCTATATGTTTTATACATTTATGCTCGCTAAAGTTTATACAGCATTCAGTGAGGAACGGTGCTGGAGCAAAGCTCAAAGGTCAGCCATGGTGGTTCAGCATCCACACTGGACCATACAGGCTCCTCGGAGCTGGAGGCTGAGGTTTCCCTGGTGTGATGTCCCCACGTGGGACCCCGAAGTCTGCGGGCGATGCTGCAGCCCGGGCTGGGTCCCTGGGCAGGGTCCGTCTGAGCAGGGGAAAGCAAAGCAGCTCCCAGTAGCAGGGAGGGCACAGAGGACTTTGAATGTTCAACCAGAAGCCAAACATCCATTATCAGGGTGATTCTACGAGAAGCCTCGAGGGCCTCAACTGCTCTCCACAACCGTAACGTGCCCAGTAGAGCACTGACAGTTACAGCTTCACCCTCTCTTCCTCCCATGAAGTCAGGTTATCCCCCCTTCATCCTGTGCTGCTGGCAGAGTCCCAAAACATGTCCCTTCGTGCCTGATTTCCACACCAGACTCTTAGCTCGGCGGTGTGTAATTAAGTCAAAGCTCTGGTTTGAACAGTTGGAGCTTGGAGAAAGTAACGGGGTGAAGGAGGACAGAAAACACACATAAATCCTTCCTCTGTGTGCTCTTATCCACAGTGACAGCTACAAAAAAGCCCTTTATGGCTTCAGTCACATCACATCTCAGCATGATGCGTGCCACCACGGGGAGACCCACCAGGCGATTATCAGGAAATGGCAGCTTCTATGAAGTTTTCCGGGTGATGAGCAAAAAGGAAAAGTGGAAAAGACCCAAAAGGCTATGCGTGAGGCTGATGTTATTCCCCTGAAGAGAAAGGGGATCAGAGACCCCACAATGGCCTGTCCTGGATGGCGGTGGGGACACTGCGGAGCTCAGGAGCAAGCGCAGGGCTCCATGCCGTCACCACAAACCGAACTTCAGATCTGGAGGGAAATCCCCACCAAACTTCCCCCCACCCTCCTGCAAGTTCGTGCCCTGGGAGACCCTCCTGCACACCAGGTGAGAGGGGGGAAGCAGCAGTGGAGCAAAGCTGCTTCGTTGCGGCGCACCTGAGCTGGTAGTGCTGATGAACAACAGCTGCTCCACGGCTGCAGCTTCCGCGGGACTGGGGAGAAGTTTGCAGGCACTAGCTGAGTGGGTGTTTGCTGAGAAGTTGAAGAAACCCTCCCGGGATGGCTCCTGACCAGAGGTGAGGAATGAGCCATTTGTTTGCTTGAGTTTGAAAATTAGAATGACACCGCTGGGAAGAAATAATAGTTGAGAGAGTTCACAAGGAAAGCAAATCAAAACATACTAAGTATCTGCTGGTAAAGAAGCCTTTGCATGCTATCTTTTAAAATACAGCTCTTATTTTGAATTGCATGCAGTATTTTTCAGCATATAAAATAAGGAATAGGAGCCCAGCAGCATGTGGTCTGGCTGGATGTCCAAGATGTTAACTGAATATTTTCCTGCCTTAAGGGTCAGGCAGGAACCAAGACTTCAGCAGTTGTATCTGCTGTTTCCTAGGTATTTGAATAATATTAGCGTTACTCAAAAGGATTGTAACAGCTTGTATGAAAATCAGGTTCCCTCACAGGGCTGTGCTGATTTTGGTGGTATTATTGGTGTAAGTGAGCTGTAGTGCTACTGAGGAGGGTGCAATCTGCTCATTAATCAGGGGTTTTGCAGACTGGTTTGCTTAAGGGCTGCTCCAACAGGGAATTTAGGGAAGAAAATTGAGATCTTTGCTTCTGTGCTCCATAAATTGGAAAGAAAGTGATGTACACCTTGTAAAGGTGTCACAGATTGTTGTTCATCTCTTCTGCAGCTGATTGAGACTTTTCCACCAAGGGGAAGCTTTGTCAAATGTGCTGTTTGGCTAGAGCCAAAGTGTCTGTTTTCTGAAGGTGTTTTGGTTTTGAACTCATTTGCAAAGTGAATGCTTTTGTATTTTGCTGGCTCTTTCTTAACTTTCTAATCAAGAAGCATGAGAAAAATAGAGCGCCCAGAGCGAATGTTCTAACGTGATCCTCTGCCACACAGGCTTTTGAAAGGTTTTGGTTTTGGTCTGCTTCAGAAGGAAACAAATATTGCAGTGGTGAGCGGTTCTGGGAACCAGCCTCGTTCCCCTTGAGCTGTTCTAACGGTCAAGGGCCAAAAGCAGATGCCACGTTTGTGCTGTTCTTGGGTCAAATTTCCGAGGAGGCTCTTTCCCACGGTGTCATTTTATGCACCCTTCCTGGAAAGCCAAACTCCACTTTCTGCTCAGCAAAGCCTGGTAATAAACTGGCCCTGATTTTGCTGCTGCTGGGGTTTGGTACAGCCAGCACAAAACCTTCAGAGAGAGCATCTGAGAGAGCTGGGGTCACTCCTCTGCTCTTGCGGGGTCTCTTGTTGTGCTGTCAGAGCAGAAATCCAAAAGCTTGCCTAGCTGCATCCCTGGTTCCTCATGTGATCCTGGCTAGGGCACGGCCTGTGCCATGGACCCCCATCTGCAGGAAACCTGCTGCTTAAGAAATAAGTTATTTCCCCTCCAGGTCAAAGAGATGAGGCTGGAATGATTTCCAGTTGCTCACAGCTTGTGCCACGTCAGCCCTGAGCCCTGGGGTGCAGGGTGGGCTCTCGCCAGGCTCCCATGGGAGCCAGCACTCAAGCAGGGAAGGCTGCTGGATGATTGATCCCAAGGGAAGGGATTTGCCCACAGCATTAGGAATCTGATCCCAAGCCCTGTCCCTGTTTCGCAGGATCCGGCAGGGAGGAGGCCCTTTGGTAAGCACCCAGCCATGGCTGGGGGAGGATGCTTTGCAAAGCAATTTGGAGAAATGCTCCTCGCAAAGCCCAAGCCCCTGCTGTTATCACGTTCTCGCTCCGGTCTAGTGGCCTCCTCTGCCTGCTGTACCTGCTGCTGCGGCTTTCTTGCATCTCTAATCTGATCTTAGATAACAACCCCACTCGGTGAAATTGGCGCAGGCGAGCCACTGTGCCTCGTGCGTTGATTCGCCTGCTCCAGATCCGTTTGCTGATAGCAGGCGGGACGCAGAGCTCAGCTGCTGGTGGAAGGGGCTGGATCCTCCTCTCCCACGTGTAATGAGGCAGGTGAGGTCAGGTCCGAGCTCTTTAAGGTGTTTTTACTACACCCTGCACTGTGAAAGTGTTATCAGGGCTGGCATGAGGACTGGCAAGAGCAACAGACTGTTAATGCTAATTTAATGGGTGCATCCAGAAAACGCGTGGTATCTTGTATGCGCAGAGGGCACAGGCACCCTCCCCTCGCTGCAGCTCCAAGGGGTGGTGGCACCAGCTTGGTCCGGGCTGCTCCGTGCCGTTGCTAGGGCTGTGCAGTATCTGGGCTTCCAGGAATAGGTTGTCTCGTCTCCCTCAGCTGTAAGTTTTGTCAGGGCCGAGTCTGGGGACCTTGCCTGGCTGTGGGATGTGTCCTCGGGTGCCAGACTCGCCATACAACCACGGTAGGACTGCAGACTGTCTGCTTCCCAGGCTGGATGTGTTGCATTCGGCACTATGTGCTTCTCTGATGGGAAAGTCTTGGCCAGAAATAGAACAGCCTTTCCCTGAGGTTTCCTGCTTACAGGGATGTTTCATCAATACAGCATCAACCTCTGTGTGTTCAGAGGACCCCTGCAGAAATTCAGGCTTTTTTTTTCTCCCCTCTGTCCTTTCATTCCATTTTATTAAACCTGTCAGCACTGGGTTTGTGGGATACCTGCATGCGCCAGGAACAAAGCCAAGACCTCCAAACTCATTGCATGTGTGGGCAGCGCAGCCTGGGTCTCCCCCGCTGGGATGGGAGCTGCTGGGATGGGAGCTGCGGGGATGCAGCTGAGGTTCGCGTGCTGCTGGGGCCGCAGGGCAGCGCTCGGTCCACAGCCGAGCCCTGGCGAAGGGCTGGGGCCGGGCGAGCCCAGCGGGAGTGCAGCAGCCCCTGGAGCAGGCAGCCCCTGCCAGCCCTGAAGGAAAGAGTGCATTTGGCCCTGGGGACCTCGAGTGTAGAGATTAAAAGCCCAATCAGCCTCTTTTCATAACCACCGCGATGCCGTGACCCAGCCGGTCGGCACTGTGTCTCCTCCCAGCCCTCTCTCCTCCACCTCTTCCCCATACCCTGCGTGGGCTGTTGATATATTTTTATTGATCTCAGTTATGTAAAGCTCATCCCTGCCATTCACTCCTGAGTAATAACCAGGGCTCTTTGTTCCCCTGCACAATAGACCGTGCCTCGACAGCCCCAGGGAGCTCAGGAGATGCTTTAAAAGGTTAATGTCTCTGTTAGATTACAAATCGCTCCAAAGCGGTCTGCTGTCACTCGCAGGAGGTCTGAAATAATCACCTGGATCCTTTAACTATTAACTGATCCTGAACGAGATGCGCTTCCATCAAAGGGAGATGCTGTGTCTGTGCTGCTACCTCTGGCTATGCAGGGAATGAGCCTTCTACTCGCCCAAGCATCTCGGCGTTGCAGGTTTTGCTGTGCTGATTTCCCAGTGCTCTTCCCTTTGCTTGCAGATGGAGCCTTGAGGACTTGAGGGCTTTGGGTGCTGTGTGACCCCGAGGGCTCTGCCCGTGTGTTGCAGCACCCTGCCATCACACGGGGGCAAGGGGACGTGCGCTGCACGTCGGACACAGCACGTGGCTGATGTGCTGCGCATCCACCTCCGTGCTTTGAGTCTGCTGTCCGCATCTCTGACACTGCCACGCGTCACGGCCGTGCCCGCGGGTCTTGGGTCCGGCTGTGACCCTGCGTGTGCTGAAGGAGCTTCCCTCTTCTCCCATCGGCCGGATCAGGGTGGGAGATGCAGGTTGGGGAATTAACACTGAGGGTGGCAGGAGGTGATGGAGATCCCAGCTGTGAATCTGAAAAATCATCATTGGAAGAATTAAAAAGAAAGAAAAATCCAACTAGACAGAGCTCATGATTTTGGCTTGTCTGGGGGAACAGTGAACATGTGCTCTAGCTGCACGCAGGGAGGCAGACTCGCTGCTTTGCCTCCCTTCACCTCTCTCCCCGAGCCCCCCCACTCTGCTGGCACGGCTTGGTGGGAGCAGGCTTGTTAGTGTTTCGTGCGGTCACATTTTGTGCGTTGTGCTCTTGGTTGAGTAGAATCCTAATTCGGCTGTCTTCAGGGGATGGCAGACAGCTGCTTTAATGAGTTAACAGTAGGGTTTAAAATAACCAGCATCTGTTCTTTGTGTGAGCAGGGGCTCTCCCACCACAGCTCTGCCTTCCAAAAACAACCCTGCAGGGGAGGCGTGAGCTCGGGGCCGCTCCGGCACTGCCTCCGCTCTGAGCGATGCCTCAGCCCTCATGGGTTTGCTGCCTGGACGGGATGAGTTTCACTTGGCAGCTCCTTCCACAAGCATTGCCTGGAGAAATTCTTAGCCGGGGAGAAGGCATCGCTGCAGTGAGGGCTTTTGCAGGGGGTAGGAATCATCCTGGACTTTGCTGGTGCAGCTGCTATCTCCTTGAGGGCACCCTTCTGGAAAAGCATACCTGTGGCTTGTTTTCCACCAGCAGTTTTGACTGCTCGGTCTGTAAGAGGTTTCCTATGGATCTCTGGAGGCTTTTTACCTCCCCAGCCCTGATCTGCGCATTGTTTTATTTAGGGGGCATGAGACAGAGGCATAGCAATGCCCACCTGCCCACCCAGCAATTGCATAAGTCTTTAGAGAGGATTTCCTTCTGCAGCACAACCGTCTCTGGTGCTCATAGATCCCAAGGCACCCCCAGGTCCATACGACTCTTTCAGCCACACCAAATCCCATGGACCTTCTTGCAAGCCCAGTCCAGCACTGCCAGGGTGGCCAGTTGTACCCGACTCTTGCTGTCCATCTGTTGGTCTTTGAGGCACTTTTCCCAGCCGACACTAGCATCTTCCCTCCTGGGAGCAGATCATAGAATCACAGAATATCCCAAGTTGGAAGGGACCAACAAGGATTGTTGATTCCAACTCCTGGCTCCATGCAGGACCACCCAAAAATCAGACCATGTGTCTGAGAGCGTTGTCCAAACACTTCTTGAACTCTGGCAGGCTCGGTGCAGAGACCACTTCCTTGCGGAGCCTGACAGCCCTCTTGGTGAAGAACCTTTTCCCAACACCCAGCCTGAATGCAGATGCAAGGAGCAACCTGGAGGTGACCTCCATGCGTGTCTGGGATCCGTTCGCTCAGAGGTGAAAGCAAACAAGTGTCAGAGCTAACCAAGCTGGGTCTGGCGTCGCAGGGTGGGGGCTGAATCCTGACAAGATGCTCCTCATCCTGGGATCGAGGCGGCTGCCAAGCCGGCAGTGGCACCCCGCATCCGGATGCTGAGCCTCGGAGCCCATCACCTGCCCGCCTCCCTCCCCCTCTCATTTATTGGGTGTGGGAGGCGGTGGATTTTTTTTCCCAGATGCACCCAGCACAGCGGTCTCTGCAAGACACCAAATTAATTAATGTTGGGCAGGCGGAATGCAATTAACTACCCTGGAGCCCGGCCAAGGGAGAGGGAGCGTTTCTCACTCCTGCAACAAATGACCTGGGAGCTTTCCTGGGCAGGACCTTGCTTCCGCTGCACAGCTCAAGGGCAGGAGGCTTTGGCAAAATGCCTCCTCCGGCCACTTTGCTGCTCTGCACCCACTTGCATCCCATTCCGTGCATGATCCCACCGCTGCTGATTCCTCCATCCATCCATCCCGGGGAGGCGGCAGGCGGAGGGAGGTGGCGTTTGCAGGAGATTGCACCGCAGTTGGCAAAATCCTGGGTAGAAGTAATCAAGCGAGAGGCCGTGGTAGCATTTCAAGGACCAACTGGCTGGATTTTATTTATTGCTGCCATTCACTGAGAAAATGGACTCGGGAGGAGATTCCCGGGCCGCGGCTGCTGCGCGAGATGGGCAGCTTCTGTTAAATAGAGCATCGCCTGACAGAACTGTGATTTAGCTGTGGCTATTTAAAGGGGTTTGGAGGCAGCCAATGCAGAGCATCTGCAGGCGAAATGGGCAGTCTCGGCAGTTCAGCTACTTTGAAAGTCAACTAAATTTAAAAAAAAAACCTTGTGCAGAAATGCACAGGAGTTGAGGAGGTGGCTGGGGAAGGGAACTGGTGGGATAACAGTTGGGGGTCCAGCACAGGGGCTGGCTGAACCCCACTCCTGAATTTCACACAACCCACGCAGAAACCTGTCCCTTCCCCTGCAGTCCAAGCCCTGCTGTGTGCTGGGTCACGTTACCATCGCTCGCCTTGCTTGCCTATTTTCCTCACTGTCCACCTGCACCTCTGGATGTGTGTGACAGCTTTGCGTTCGGGCCGTGTGTGCTGAACCTGAACCCTTTCTGCTTTGTTCAGGAGGAAGGTTAAATCCCAGATGGCTTTGAATAATGAACAGGGATATAAATCTGCATGGTGCTCGTGGTATTTACAAACTCGTATGGCAGCGTTGGAAGGACACCCCAGCACCGTGCTGTTGGTGGGACCACACACCCCGCTGGCTGAGCAGTCTGGGGGTGAGCGGCGGGGATGCCTCTTCTTGGACATTAATTCCCAGCCTGGACAAACGCCCTGCTCCCCCCAGGGAGGAAACCCAAGGCTCCCACTTACCTCTGCTCCCCTCCATGCCCAGGTGCCTTGTTGGGCAGTCCCAGTCCTGAAGCTGTACCAGGTCTCATCGCGATGCTGGTGCTCTACAGGCAGGTGGGTCCCCAGGAGATGCCCTGTACTTCACGCACTATCTTCCTCCTCTAAAGGGCAGCTTAGAAAAGTAAGGATCAAGATTAAAATGTCAAGTACATTCCTCTCTGTTACACCAGTTAAATGCTTTACTCCACTGAGGCCAACCTGTCTCTTGTCTTGGGCTTCGATTGCAAACTCCTACATCCCGCCCTGGCGCGAGGGGCCAGGCTCTGTGCTTTTATGCTAAGACAATTTGAGTTAGCAGGAGCGGCAGCCCTGCCTCCCGTCGGCCCAGCCTCAGCTCTCTGCCCGCAGCAGCCAGGGCTCCACCAGCAGCTGGCCCTGTCGTGGCCACCCGCTGTCCCCCCCGCTGCTGGGTGCTGCCCTGCCGTGACCTGCGGAGCGGCAGGAGCCGTGCCCTCCGGCAGCGTGGCCAGCAGTTCCTTTTCAGTGAGATGCTGTGGATAACCAGGGCTGGACCTGATTTAAAGCTTTCTTTCTCTGGGAGTATTCCCATCAAATAAGTTACTAGCAAGGCAAGTTGGGCCAGAAGTCTCCGATAGGTGACAATTTGTGTGTGTGCAGACTCCCGTGCTCGTTGGAGTCCTCCAGACAATTGCAGCAAACTTGCAGGGAGCCTTTCCTAAAATCATCACAGTTTTCAACATTAAGAAGAGCACATATCTTGTGGGGTCAGCTTTCCCCAGAGGGAAGCATCCGTGGAGCTCCCGTCCCTCTCCGGCTGTGCTGCCGAGCTCTGTGCACACACAGCTACAAAGCTGCTGGAAATGGCACAAGCATCCCTGCCGCAGAGGCAGCGTGACACAAACAGGCACACAGCTCAGCCCCCATTTGGGACCCCCCAAAGCAGCCCCGAAGACCCTCAGGAGTGCAGCCATGCCACAGGTTTGCCTTGGGAAGCTGAAGCTCCTGCCTGCTGCCAGAGTGGTTTTTTTTTATGTGCTGTTCTCCCCCAACATGACATAAGATTAATTACAGCCATAAAAACATTAGGAGCTTTCTAAATATTTTATGTGAATAAGCACACACAATATGAGAGTTTTACTTGTTACGTTTCTGCAAAGGACATTTTGTTTATAATAACTGGGAAACCTGACAGGTGGTTTTATTTTTAGTGCTCCTGTCCGCTCTGAAGGACTCTGTACACAAGGAGACAAGGGCAATAAAAACCGTGTTTGGAGAACTGGGAGTAGACACAGAGGTGATGAGGAGAAGGTGAAAAGACGACTGCAAATTTCAACCCCAAACGCAATCTCAGTTGCCTGCTGTTTGGAAACAGTGGAGGAGATCCAGCCCTTGCTTGGCTTCGGCTGGGAGCGCTGGCGGGGTGGAAGCAGCTCGCGGGCATGGGGGGCTCAATTCAGGTGCCATCGTTGCAGCCGCGGTTGGGGCAGGGGCTTCCCGCAGCACGTGCCCGTGCGGGTGGTTTGTGCCAGCGATGTGTTGCACTTGCCGCTCCCAGCTGGTCTGCGATCTGTGAATAGCAGAGGCTGTGCTGGAGGGCAGGCATTAGATCCGTATTCAGCTCACACAAGTTCAACAGGAGCCCCGTGGATCGGAAATTTTTTATCCATCTTAGTTCCCAGCCACTGCTGAGCACTACAAGCAAGAAGGCGCCAGTCTGGCTCTTCCTGGGGTGAGTTAGCAGCTAACTCATCCTCTCGATAACAATGGGAAAGTTTCGGGGGGCTGCTTGCTGTATCCCCTGCTGCTCTCCGAGCATCACCACGCAGGAAGGGCACATCCTGGCCCACGGCGCGGCAGGAGGAGGCTTTGCCAAGCTGCCCGCGATGGCTTCAGGCCAGCGGCAGAGCCCTGGCGAGGCACACGGGGAAGCCTCAAAGCTTTCTTAAGCAGCCAGGGAAGGTTTGAGGATTTGGCTTGTCATCTCTGCGTTCAAAAGACTAGATCTTTCTCGTCGTTATCCAGAGAGACAAGGCTGTTCACGTGGCTCCTAAAGCAGGATCTGGCCCACCTAGGTAGGGCTCGCTTGCTGCCTGGCTTTCTCAGGAGTCAGCCTCCATCTTCCTCCCTGTTCATGCCTGGCTGCAGTCCCAGGCAAAGCAGATTTGGACATCTAGCAGTTACAGCAGACAGCACTTCTTTCCTCGCCCTTCCTGACTATCTCGAGTGATCCCAGCAAGTCATCCAATTTCCTGGTGTTACTGTGGCAGGGCAAGGCAAGAACCCATTAGCGATTGGGTCTCAATGTGTCTCATTCTCAGTTTAAATATTGAAAAGGCTTTGAAACACCTCCTCATCCTAGCAGTTGACCTGAAATGGTATCTGTTGTGCTACGCAGCTGTTATTTTTTGGTGAGCTGTCATGGTTTCTGATTGCGGAGCAAGGAGATGCAGCACTCCCGAGCCCTGACACGCAGCAGGACTCGGAGTTTGTGCTGAATATTTCATGCAGACACATGCAGACAGAGGCACCAGTCTGTTTTCTATTCTGATTTTCTCTGCTTCTCCAGGTGCATAAATGATGCATATTGTTTAAGCTTCCCGGTTTCGGAGGGGGGAAGAGTGACAAACACCTTTGCCATTGGTCGCACAAGTTTTGGGTGAAGCAGACCTCGTGTTTTCAGCTGCCTGTACAATATTGTAAGCAAAGAAGTCTGCTGGCAGCCAAGGCCCGGGCATCCCTCCTGCATTGCCCTGTGGGGATGGGGACAGAGGGATGGGGACCAGGGTGGCCCAGCACATAGGCAGGATTGGGCCCTCTCAAACAGGATCTAATACCAGCTAACTATTTGCACCCTCCTGGTAATTAGGTGGCTATTTCAGCCTTTCCAAGGCTTTATCAGATCAAAAACAGCGCTGTTTTCATGGTGATTAATCCTTGTTGAGTAACTCCATGGGAAACACCAACCTCCACTTGCAGGGAAGGGACACAGAGCTGCTGCGGCCCAAAAAAACAGGCACTGCGAGGCTGTGGGTGCCAGCCCCGCTGGCAGACCGCCTCCAGCCCGCGGCTCTCCTCGATCTGCTCGCGGTGTTATAGCAGGAGCTGCTGCCATTGCCACGTGCCGTTGGAGCTCGGGTTCCTCCCACCTGCTTCCATCAGCACAAACGGGAGCCACACTCGCCCGTCGGAGGGGCTGCACTTGTTTTCAAATAGCGAACCCTGCCTGGAGCAGTGAGGAATTTTGTAGGACGATGGCAGCCCAGTTGGCACTGGTGGAGATGAGGATGCTTCTCCAACAGCCCCGCTCTGCCTGGACGCAGGGCCCTGTTGTTCCGAGCCAGCAGCTCCCACGCTTGCGCTTTTCAGAGCTGATAAGAAGCTAATTAGAGCCAACCAAAGCATACCGTCGGAGTCGGTACCAATTGTGGAATATGGCTGCAGGAGCGAGTGTGGAGCAGCTGTCAAGGAGCAGAATTGGAGAACAAAGTTCATTTCATCCCCAGCACGAAGCGCGTCAAGCAGCTCTCTCACCTCTCAGAGCATCCCAGTGCAGCTCCTGGATGCTCTCCACTTCTTGTCTCTTCTCCCATATTTTGTTACAATTTCCCCACGACGGGAACCTCTGTGTTCAACCACCTGCTGCAGCCCCAGCCGTCCCACCCACGGGCTGCATCCAGGCTGTGGTTTGGGGGACTCCAGGCAGAACCGATCCTTGTCCATCCCTCCAGAAGCGCCGCAGCAGCTTGCCATGGGTTTTCTCCTGCTTCCCAATGAAGCCTTGGCTACAGGCGCTTAGAAAATTTTCATCTCAATGAACACCTTTTGTGGTGTTTTCAGCAGCTGGAAAAGAGCGATGAGAGGAATTCCTGGTGTCGTTACGGGCTTTTCTTTGTCGAGGCTCTCACTGCCCGCCTGATTTTCTCCTTAACAACTTACCCGTGATTGACAGTACAGAGAAAGCTGTCATAAAATAAGACAGAAATTGGCTGTCGATTAGAGCTGTTCTTTAAAGATCAAACAGAAATTAGAATGCAAACCCCAGGGGTATATTTTGTAAGTGATCGCTGACGGCAAAATCCAGGATCTTGGCTGCACCATAGCACTGTGGAGACGTGAGCAAGGGCCGCATCCTGCCCGCAGGGAGGGGGAACAGCCCAGCCCTCGACCGCTTGCGATGCGCTGAGCCTGGGCAGCTTTGGCGATGGGAAGGGGACGTTCCAGCCAAGCAGGAGCCAGAGGGGAAGCTTTGGGTTTATTTGCTTGTTTTTGTAAGTAGAGAGTCATCCACATCTCTAGATTTTACTTTGGGTAAATTAGCAGAAAGCCCCCTACGTGCATCTTTTTATTTGGAAAGGGTTGGGCTTCAGTGACTTCACGTTACTACAAATTTCTGATTGCAATTCTGAGTTAATTACTGCCAGCAAAGGCAGAGGCCTCAGAAGGTCTTTCAGAGCTCTGGAGACAACTTCTCTCACCGCAGCACCTGCAGCTTGGGCTAACGGCCTCGCGGTGTCTCTTAGCAGATCAAGTTTTGCTTTAAATGATCACGCAAGCTCATAAAAAACCTGGCAGAGTAAAACCAGCACATCTTGGCCAACGTCTCCTCAGACGGTTTGGAGGGCTTTGACTTTTTTTCTTTGTCCTAATTCCAGGCTTGAAAAAGTTTGTGATACCTTGACATTTTGGGCAGGAGAGGGAAAAAAAAATTCCCACCCAGATTTTCCCTTAGGCAACGGAGCAGTAAAGCTGTAGATTGTCACCTGCACAGACTCGGCAGTTCCTCCTTACCTCCTTTTTTCTTCAGGCCATATCTACTGCTCCGTTCTCCATAAATAATCTTCAGACTTCCTATGGCCTTTAATACTAATTAAGTCTTAAAGTGGGCAGAAGCCAGCCAAGGGAGACTTATATCACCGGTTCCCTGGGCAGCACTGCGAGCACTTTGCTTCCTGCCTCCAAAGCGTTTTCAAGGGAAGGCTCTGCGGTGTTTGTCCGGGAGTGTGGAGCTGCTCCTCCCTGCAGCCAGTGTAAGGCGGAATTGCTGGGTTTTCAGAAATTCATTGCCGCGTCTCCCCATTTTAAACAATTGTTTGTTTTTGTTGTTGTTGTTTTGCTGTTGTTTTTTTGTTTTTGTTTTTTTTAAGGCAGTCGCAGAGGGTTGCAGGGCACAAACTTGTGAGCTAAAGCGCTCAGACGGCTCTGCCTGCATTATCTGGTACCGGTGAGAGACATTGAGATGTCTCATGAGCAAAAAGCTGCCACAGGGCAGAGGCAAAGCACATGCAGGGACTCGGGGCTGGAAAGCAACATCTCCACCATGTAATTTCTCATCCCGAAACGACCCTAAACAGCTGAAGAGTGCGAACGCCTCGATGAGATAGGCCCTGTGTGTGAATGGGGAAGGGACCCTGAAACTGTATTCCTTTTCTTTCTCATTGAATGTGTTTTAAATAATTTCAATGCTAAAAGCCCTCATTAAACTTTAATCCTCTACGCTAAATCTCTACATATGGGCTGTTGCCAGTCTCCGAGTAATCCTCGCGCCCAGTCGCCCTGCAGTTAGACGCTGAAGGCCACCTGGTTTTGATTGCATTTGCTTCCAGCCGAACTCTGCAGCGACCGCCTTTGCCGCAATGTTTTCTGTGCTTTCTCCAAACAAAGCTTGTTTTAATCTGTCACAGCAAGTTTAGCTTCGGCGTTCACGACTGCTTTCCGGAGAAGACAGTCGCTCTCTGTTGACTGAAGGGAAAACAAGAGAAAACAAGCAGTTAATTTAGAAACAGTGAAGGCCAAGTGCTGGGAAAGCTCTCGCTCCTGCAGACCAGTGCTTGTAGACAGGGATGGTGGTGGCCGGTCTGCTGGGACATCGGCCCCCAGGTGAGGGTCAGACAGTGAAATAGGCACCGACATTCCCTACCTATGCCTATGTTGCACACATTTTGGAGGGGAGCATCATTTAAAACTGATCTGAAATTTATTTTTTGGTGAGGGGAAAAGTAAGGTGGAAAAAAACAAACTGGTTTGTTGTCTGAGAGTGGAAAAGAAAGAATTCCCACCAGGTTTTGAAGCTGCTTCACAATCAGTTTCTAGATGAAACTTGTCATGTTCTCAGATTGGGAACATTTGGCTTTGGAATTTCTGAGGAACAATTCTGACTCAAGAAATAACTCTTACAAAATATTTTTTTATATTTAATCTTGATCTTGGTTCACAAATGCTGGATGTGTGTTTTCTGGACAATTGAATCCAGAAAAAAAATCACCCAGGCCTGGTTAGAAAATAAACAACAGGTAAGGGAGGTGAAGAGGGGAAGGGAAAATAACTGGCCAGCTTCATCCAAAATCCCAGGCAATCAATGCAGTGTCTCCTGTGGGCTTGAGGCCACGGCCCGGTGAGATGGAGGAGATAAATAGGACAGCAGGATCAATTGTGGGCAAGACGAAGGAGGACAAACGTCACAAATCCAATATTTAAAAAAAAAAAAAAAAAAAGAACAATAATAAGTTAAAAGCTTTGGCTCAATGCATTTGGCATTACAATATCAAAGCTTTTGTCAGCACTGGGAAATAGTTCACCTCAAGTTGATGCTCTTTGGCAAAAAAAAAAAAAAAATTAAAAATCTAGATTTTTTTTCCCCTGTGCAAAGGAAAAAAAGCCTCCACAGAAAGATTGCTTCGATCAAAAAGCCGTGTAGCATCTTGCCTGTTCCCAGAGAGACCGTGGAGAGCACAGCCCAGTCGGTAATTTGAACAGAGCAGCAGATAAATACACAGATCTTTTAAATTCCAGGCATGAAATGGGGGAAGCGGTGAGAAGCAGAGCTGGAGCTGCTCCAGGGAAGAAAGCCGCAAGGCACAGGTACATGCAGGGCAACGCACAGGGACACGCGGGGCCAAGCGTGGCAGCACCCTCCTCCCGCCCCATCCCGGGATGCATAAACCCACTCCTCACGGTGGAAATGCTTCAAAGATTTGCAAAGGAGCCATTTCACTCACATCTCATCCTGCTTTCTGCATCGCACGAGCTGCAAAGCCTTCCCCGTCTTCCCCAGCTGCGAGAGTCCTCCAGAGCTGCAGCCAAAAGATTTCGGGTACGAGCTTGCACGCGGTGGTGCAGCAGTAGAGGCAGGCGAGGCGGTGAGCCCGGGTTCTTCCTCCTGCTGTGCGTTCGTCCAAAGGCGGCTTCCAAAGTGGCTCAGTTAAGCTCCATGGTTGTTACTGATATTAATGAAGGGAGAAGGCTGGCCTCTGAAGGGCCAGCTAATTTGCGTGCTTGACAGTTGTGTTGTTTGAGTATTTGAGGATCTGCTATTAAATTCTTAAAAAATAAATAGAGATGTCACGATGGTCTTAGCTCTCAGCCAAAAAAGGCAGGCAGCGGCAGGATGAGGGGAAGGGGAGCTTTCCTGGGCTGGAAAAATACACCAGCTGTTCCAGTACAGCAGCGGACCAGTTGGAGCCCAGGAGTCATTTTAATTTGGGGGGTTTGGAGATGGCTACTGACGCGACCTGTTAGCCAAGGAAGCTCTCAACGTGACCCACCGGGGCTGGTGGATCCTGGGTGGGACTGATGAAAACAGCCCTGAAGTTCTTCCCTCTGAGTCCCAATGGCACAAGCATTGCAGGCATGGCTTCCAACCGACCTAACCGCAGACCTTGTCCCAAATTTCTGAAGGGACGGTGTCGGAAAGAGCGTGATAGGCTCTGCTAAAGGCAAGGTCTGAAAGCAGCTCGGCCATGCAACACGATGCCAAGGATGGGCACAGGTTTCTGCTGAATTCAGGGCTGCAGGAATTAAGATGGGGAAAGAGTCTCCTGCTGAATTTTATTTATTCAACTGCAGAAGTATGGTTTTTCTTGCCTGCTGCTGCTACAGGGATGGTGGAAGCTCTCCCAATTAGCTTCCAGCACTCCGGCACACTCGCACCTCTCTCGTGAGGCTTTCAGTCAGGTTATCTGGTGGGGATTTTCTCTTTCCCAGTTTGTCGGAGGTGAAAGGTGCTGGGTTTTCTCCCACCTAATGAGGTGGTTTGTGCCATGTCAGCACTGGCTCCGCATTGTGTCTGCTGCTGTCTTCGTTCACGCCTTCGTGGAGAATTTAGAAATGCGACATCTCGTTTCTGGTTCAGGCTTTCAAGCGTTTTTAATCCCTGCGTGCAAACAATGCACAGCAACAGCAATTGCTTTTTAAATGGGGGGAAAAAGCAGATTCTCTTCTGAGAATGCATTTGCAAACGTCTTTCATCCCCTCTCACCACGCTTGGTCTGAACAGCTGCATGAAAGGAGCAAAGTGTGCAGCACGGGAAGGAAAGACGTGTAAAGCCAAAGGATGTGAGGGCCCCGTTACACTGACTTTTCAAGTCTTATAGTTTGTTTGTTTGTTTTTTAAAAAAAAAGAACAAAGACCAATAAGTGTTCTGTGCAGCTTTCCTTATTTTGGGGCCGGTGCAGTATGCTCAGGGTTTGAAGAGACCGGAAGGTGAGATGTGGGACGGTGGTGGTGGAGCTGGGGATGCTCTCCAGACCTCGGGCTGTGTGTTCCAGCCTTCTTCTGAACTGAGAAGAAATCCTCCTGTGGGACCTTGGGGTGAGTGAACGGTTCCTCCTATGGGAGCCAGCACCATCTCCCTTCAACGTTAGGGTAGGTCTTCGTGGGGAAAGGCTGCAAAGCATGAACTCAGCATAAACCCTCCTGCTCGCAGGCTGGAGCCGTTCCCACCACCGGGACTTTGCTGCAGGCCAGGTCAGAGAGATTTATCCAGTGGGTCCAGGAGATCTCCCTGGGGACCATCTGCTTTCCAGCAAGGATGCTCAGCTGAGCGCACCCCGCTGAGCACCACCGCTTTGGGGTGTCCCCCGGGGCACGGCCAGGATTGCTTGTTTTTGCAGACGTGCTCGTTCAAATGAGCCATGTTCACTCTTAAACTTTCCATATCTAAACACGAGGAAGTAGGTACCTCAGCAGGTCACATCAGGGGAAAAAAAAGGCCAGCTTCTCCTGTTCATGGTTTGCACTCATTCTGCGTGATATAATTGACTGTTGAATCTCGGGTAGGAGTCCGAGGAGTTCGTAACAGAGCCAGGGGAGGACCTGGCTCCATAATCGCAAAGCAGACAGCCTCAGCCATTTTTTCCTCTGAAGAGGTGGGTTTTGCGCTTGGAATTGAGCCTGAAGTTAGCCTTTTCACTGGCATGATGGTGGATGCAGATCCTTCTCTGAGCCTGCGGGAAGTAGTCCAATCTCTCGGCTTACGGCAGCTTCCCAGAATGCCTTTAAAAGCACAAAAAGTCAAACTTTGTGTTAGCAGCTCAGCTGCTTCAAATAACACAGAAGGAGATAGGGGAAGAAAATAAACAAACCCAGATTTTAACAAATATCTTCTGGTCCAAGCCCATTCTGTGTTTGTTGGCAAGGTGAGTGCACTTTACTAAAAGGCTTTTAATTTTTTGAATGGTAAATTCAGATCTTCTGCTCACTTGAGGGGGAAAAGACAGAAATCAGGAACGGGGCAATAACCTCCCCACTCCATCACATTTTGTATAAATCTAATCATCAGCCTGAAAGTAGACATTAAAATTACAATATAGCTCTTGACTTTTGGTAATTAAAAGCATTTTGTGATGACTTGCTTGATTAAAACAAGATCATCCATTTAAAATGAAAATTCAGAATGAAAATTGCTTTTGTTGCACCGATTATTCTATTTTAAAACTCCTCGCTGTTATCACCCTAATAAAAAGCTGTCACTTCTTCTGTCAAGTAATTCACAACACAAGGCATTTGCATTTCTCCCCGACTTGTGTTTATTTCAGTAATTACAAATGGATTCTTCTGCCACCCCCTCTCCCCCATCCTTCGCTCCTGCGCTCACCCTCCCCTTCCTCTCCATCACGGGGTGGGCTGCCACCCTTCTTCCTGGGCCAGCACCAAGAAATCCCACACAGGGAATTTAGGGAAGGAAGAAAAAAACTGTCAGGAGGGTGGGTGCTTTCTGCCTATAAAAAGCCATGGTGGGTTGAACCTGGGGTGCTGGGGGCCAGGAAGACCCATCATCACCGCTCAGCTGACGGGGATGCTGGCGGAGGCTGCCCAGTGCTTGAATATGCAATGTGATTGCCACCTCTGTTTTTTTAGTAAATATATGTATATATATCTGTGCTGAATGGAATGATAATTCCCTGCCATTAATTGAAATGTTGATTGAATAGATTAACGAGTAATGATAAAAGCCAGTTTCACTTAAAGATCACAGGCTGGATTGTGGGTGCGTGTGAGCAAGTGATCTAGGCTAGAGGAATGTGGGAAATAATTTCCTTTCTGCTGTTAGCCTTTCCCTGTCGTGATCCAACTCACAAAGCAGAAATGGAGCCAGAAGTCCTCCTTCCTCCCATCCTCCCAGCCCGTCCAGCAGCTGTGACCGTCCCCGAGAAGCTGCTGCCTTTGTCGCCACCCTCACCATCATCGTCTCCGCTGCCTGACGAGGGATGCTGAAGAGGGCTTGGGGACCATGGCTTCCTAAATGGGAAAGGAGGGAAGTAAAGGAGTTAATTGAAAAGGAGAATTAATTAAATGGCAGTTAATGGGGGTCGGCATGGTCCGATCTCGCCTGGGCTCGGTGGCGTTGTTCCACCCTTGGTAGGGAGACGTGAGCATCTGAGGTTCTATGGCTATCCGCAGCACTTGTGTACGTGCCCGTGTATTTGTGTGCATGCCTATATAATTGTATTTAGTACATATAGAGCTGTATGTGTGGGTGTGTAATATATAAATAAATACATATGTCGCGAAGTTTTGCGTTTTCCCATTCAAAAGCTGTCTCCAGCTTATAGCTCAAGACGTAAAGGCAGACCGGTCGCTCTGCTGTTTATCTCTTTTTCCATAGGCAGCTGCTCCCTCTCTAACCTGACAGTGCCACTACATGAGACTGTATTCCAGGGCTGAGGGTTTTCAATTTATCTGCACAAAGCACTTGTGCTTAATCTGGAAAGCACGGGGACGTGAGCAGCGCCTGGCCCCGGCAGCGCCTTGCCGCCAGCCAGCCCGCACAGGGCAGCAGTGTGGGGCTTGCTGCTCTCGTTGCTTTTCGTTCGGCTTTTTCCCTTCCTTTTGGGTAAATTGGAGCCAAGAGCTTACAGGAAAAAACAAAACAAAACAAAACAAACAAAAAAGAAAAACAGCAAACTTTTGAAGGGCAGCGTGCTACTGGTAAATTTTTTTCCTCCTTTCTTTCAGTGAATTTTGCTCTAATATTCCCAGTTCCCAGACTCAGCATAACCCTCCTCCTCCCGCGCTTCTTTCCCCATAGTAGAAGCATCTTGCAAAGTTATCAACGCTGGGAGAACACCAAAATAATTCAGAGGACAAGGGGAGAGCCATCCCCTTGCGCGGCCATGCCCATGTTCGTCCCCAAGCAGCCCTGCCTGGTGTTGACAGGACACGTGTGTTCTCCGGAGGGGACAGGTGGGGTGCTCAGTGCCATGGCCTGGCCTGGCCCACCTGCACACAGCCTGGGGTTGGTGTGAGCCACCTCTGAGCAGGGGACTGCCTGATGTGGAGGGGAAATCCTTGCGCTTTGTGCTTTCCAGCTGCCCAGATAACTCCCAGCCCTTCCAAGCTTCTCCCTGCAGGAGCATCCCACAGTATCTCAGTTCCTCCGACTGAGGTTTCCTGGGCACGCCAAACTGGCCTCCGTGCAGGCAAGTGTACTGGGCTTGCATGGCAAAGGTTTGGTAGCGGGGGGGCTGCAGGGGTGGCGTGGTGGAGCTTAGCTGCCCGTTGGTGTGAAACCACTACAGCGAGTTTGGGATGAGCTGGATCTGAACACTGAAACACAGCTGAAACGCTCCCTGGGGCTCTTTGATGAGGGGGTTCCAGTTCAACAGAACAAAATTTGATGAATTTGGAGAAAAGAATCTTTTCAGAGGCAATTTCTTTTACTGCTTTTCTGGGTGCACAGCTCTCAGCGACAGAAATAATAAATAGCAACTAAAACACCAGTTGAGTCTTGCATGACCAGGTTAACTGTCAGGTGGGAGAAGCCAGAAGCAGCAAAGGCACCGTTGCGGTTTGTGTTACGGGAAGCAGGAGCACATGGTATCTCGAGCGTTTTCTTTCAAAGAAAAAAATCGAGATGTAAGGAACCAGTGATGGGGAGGAAGGGGGCACTTAGCAGGCTATGATTAATCTGCAACCTGCTTAATCGGCCTCAGGATAACCGAGAGTTGTCTCTGGATAATTGAGATCAATGGAGTTTCATTAGAGACTGCTTTAAAGAGCACCCGGCTTCAAACGCTGACTGAAGCAGGAGAGGAATCAGGGGAGCGAGGACAGAGCTCAGGAGTGGAGTGAGGATGCTGAGCAGCGACAGGGATCCAGCCCGTGTGCTGACATGCCGGAGGCTTGGGGGTCTTGTTTAAGATTGGGACCTGTGACTTTCCTATCTTTTCCAGAGGGATACTTGGGAAAGACGAATTTTTTGCAGAACGCGTGCTAAGGCTGTAATTCATCCCCGTGCTGAGCGGCCGGTGCAGTACGCATACGCTGCTGACAAGTCCCGTGGTCAGAGGTACGACGACTCGTGAATCTGCAGCACCTCCTGCAAGTAGGAGCGAGTCAGTCGATGCAGCCTTTCGTTGGTCTGGTATGTCCCCAGAGCACCGCGTTTATGGCTTGTCAGGTTTGCCCGCAGTTACCGCGGATGGAAACATCCAAACTGCATCCCAGTTGTGCAGGTGCCGTATCTCCAGGTTCCGCCTATACCCTCGGAAAGAGGCTGGATCAGACATTCCTGTGAAGGGTTTGGGTCCCTTGTGCCTAAATCGTGTGAAGAGAGAAAATGCTTCTGGGTTTTGTCCCTCCATGCTAATGAGGTCAGGGAAACAGGGCTTTTAAATCCAAAGTTTATAGGAGGAAGCTTTTAGCCATTGGTTTCTGTCCAAGCCCTGGCACAAGAATCAAATACCCAGAACACAAGGCCCCAGAAAGAGAGAAAAGCGTTGTTTCAGATCAGGGAAAATCCAGGCACTGCTAGCCGTGAACAAAGGCAATTTGGCAGCTGCTGGCCGAGCAGGCTCTTTCTTTCTTCTTATCCCCAGCAGCTATGGAAACTGCCGCTGTTCGTCCATCTTCCCAAGGAAGGTGGGCACGGTGGGCATGTGGAGCTCTCCAGGGAAGAGCCATGGCAAAGCAACGGAGCAGGACGAAGACCTCCGGCCACACGTGCCAACGCTCGGGGACAGTGCTCCGTCGTCCCCCTGACTGGGTGACCGCACAAAGGCACTCCCAGCCCGCGGTGCTGGGGCTCCCTGGGCAGCTCACCTCCCTTCCCATGCACTTCACTGTAGTGACTAAACCGGAGATTTTTATCTGGATTTTAGCATACTGTTGTCAGCCTCATTTGGCTCTGGGTCATAGTCATATTTTTTTAAACCCAAAAGCAACCTGGTTGTCACAATCTCATCTAGCAAGGACATTTTTATGCAAATCCCCTGATTCCAGAAGCTCTGGATTGAAAAAGGAAAAACAACTGTCATAAAATTTGAACTGCCAGGCTCAGCAATGGGCATGAGAAGTCCAAGGTTTATAGCTTAAATATCAGAGAAGCTGTTGTGGCTTCAGGGTGGCTTCAGATGAGCATGCTCAAGATCAGTGGTGTTTCAGGAGGGAGACTCAGTGGGAAGAATCGCTCTCTGATCAGCAAAACAAGGAGCAGCTCGGGACCATCCCTTCTCTTGCCCTGTGCCTTTTAGGTTATGAGAGGCTCCTACAAGCCCCTGCATAAGCCCTTGCTCCAAAGGAAGTCGTTTTTCAGATCTTTTGAATGGTTTGCAAAGGTTAATGAATAAGGAATCAATTAATGGTCTCCTAGCCTTGCACTTTCTCTTTTCATTTAAAGGGTTCCCTTTTTGAAGATTAGTTTAATGTTAAGAATAATCTGGTTTTGCTGAGAGCTAATTAAATGTGGCACCATCTCTCCTTGCACTGCTCTTGCTCCTTAAAAAAGCTCTTGCTTGCAGCAGGAGTTACCGAAATGGTCTGCCGTGGTCTTGGGGCTTACCCAGCTCCCTGCCCTCTCCCTCTGGCTCCAGTCTGCAATGGCTGCGGCCCAGGGCAGAGCTCCCACCGGTGTCCTCGGGCGCTCACTGCATGAGGAGGGCTTGGGGCACCAGGAGCTGCGAGGGGTTCGTCTCATGTGTGGGTGGAGGAGCCAGGAGCAGGTTTCTTTCCTGTCTCAGAGGGATCCAGACCAAGCCACTCAAGAGTGGCTTCTTCCCAAAGCCAAATGCAGACCACAAGCAAAATCAAAGGGTGTGGGAGAAACTCATGGCTGTAACCCCTGCTTGGATCCACCAGTCCCGATTCTGAAGGGGAAAATCGGGGTTGATCCCATTGCAGTGCCTGACATGGCCCCAGCAGTCACAGCTTACCTGGGATTTGTTTGTACCAGCATGTTAAATTCCTACTTCCCTTTAATTTAGACAGTGCTTCACCGGAATGTCTCCCCATCGAGGAGAGCCTGATCTCCTCGTGATCATCCATGGACTACGTCCATTTGCCCAGATCCAAGCCCACCAGACACACACGCAACTACCCAGCGGGCTCAGCACGCTTCGGATGAGTTTCTCCATCAGTCTGGCCCGTTTTACAGGACCTTGATGTAAAACACCCAGCTCACATTAGCAGTGGTAGCAGTACCACCCCCAGAAAACTTTGAGTTCAACCTGGTGGCAGTATTTAATCAAGAAAGTGCTTTTATCTCCCTTACCGCATTGGAAAACCATCACACCTGGTCAGAGAGCCTTTTGGTTCGTGCTCCTCAGCTGAGATTTTTTTCTGATTTATTAAAGCAGCTTCCCCTATTACCAAAGCCCTGGAACAGAAACACCCATCAAAGGTTTAAGAGCCTAAATGGGTGTTAATTAGCCCAGCAGGGAAGGCAGAGTTTCAATGAGGTTTATCTTTAAACTACTATTAAGTTTGACAATGTAAAGAGATAAATTTGGTACTTAATTCGAGCCTCGCCTAATCAAATAGATTATGGTTGTTACCCGTATCTAAAATGTAAATAATCTTTAACTTCGGGGGGGGGGGGTTGTTTTACAGAACTGTATCGTATTGATACTTGTGACAAAGCTCTGCTGTCCTCTCTCTCGCCCCCACCGCACCGCATCCACTACCGAATCCTTCTTAAACCGTTCTGCTTGAAAGGGATTAGGAGGGGGGCAGGATGGATGGGAGCAGAGGAGGATGGCAATGCCCAGCATCATGTTTCGGTGCTCATCAGCTGCTCATGGGGCGCAGCCAAAATGCCTGCAGGGATGGGCCCTGTGCCCCGGCAGTGGCTGGGGTGGGTGAGGCTCCCCTGAGCTCTGATGGCTTATTTTGTGCTGGGTGTTTTGTATCTGTCTGAGGTGCAGGGAGCGTTACGTCTTTTGCCAAGTCTTGTATTGATCCCGATGTTTAAAACATGGGGTCTCAGGCTCTAATAGAGCTTTCAGAAAGGCAGAAAGTATCCATTAGTGGGGAAAATTGCTTCCAAGTAGCCTGAGCTGGGTTAGAAGGGACCTGCCAGGCTTTTGTGCTGCCCCGTAGCAGGGACACATCTCCACTGAGGTTGCCCCTGCACACAAGTGTCCCGAGCCCTGGTTTCGCCAAGCTCCAGCCAAGCACCACCTACACTGGAAGCGGGCATTCATTTGGTTTCAATGGGGCAGCGCTCAGGGTATTTTTAAGGTAAAAAAAAAAAATTAAAGTTCCAGAGAAAAGAAAAAGAGAAGGAAAAGAAAAAGCAGCTGCCAGACAAATCTTTCCAAAGACTCCTTTTCTATCTTAAAACTCTGCATAAGGGCCACGTCCCTGTCTAGCCGGCAAGGAAAATTCTCAGCTTGAGCATTGTGCTAGGGAGGAAAAGCCACATTTTGAAGCTTTATTTCTTTTCTTTTCCTTTTTCTCCTCTTTCCCCCCTTGTGTTAATCTAATCACTTTGCCCAGTAAAGGAGAAAAATGGGCAGATGGGATTTTACATGCAGCAGGATTTTTGCTGGGACTTTTAGATATTTACAATACCTCAGGGAATAATGCAAAACCATATAGATTATGGACTTAGAAAGCAGCCTGTGCACGCTGTGTGCGCGCGCGTGTATGGGCACTGAGATATTAGCCACACACACAGAAAAAGAGCACACAACAAATTTATCTTTACAACTCTTAAATTATCTTTCAGTTGACACTTATTAACCTCCTGCCAAATTCATTATCTACGTGAATAAAACACGAGCTATCAAACAGAAATGGCTTGTGAGGCTGCTGCTCATGCTCAGCGAAAATTTGATTGTGAACAGGCAAGCTGAAACAAGGCTTTTTTTATTATTTTATTTTATTTCCCTCTAAAAAGCCAAATCCTGGACCTTGCTGAAAGGGGTTCCCAGCACGATGCATGCAGAGAGTGCAACCGGCCGAATTATCATACAGAGAGCTGTGAAATCCAGGCAGAGGAAATACATTCTGCTGTGATTTAGGGTTTTATGTCTCAGAGCGAGGAGTGCTTCTCCCCCTTCCTGGCTGTTTTGGTAGCTGCATGTTTCCCAGGGCTGGTGCATGACATTCGGAGATATGGAGCAGAGGGGGATTTTGCTTGCTAACAAGGAGGACAATTTGGGTCTGGAATTTGCAGCTTTGGGGAAGAGGGAATATCTGTTAGTTTCTAAATATCTGTTCATTTATCAATGGAAATAAGCATTTCCTTTGGCCAAATAGCACAGCCTCAAGGATTTAACTCTTGGGTCTGGACTAGCATTTTCCACCCTGCACTGACTTTGGGGGAAAAAAACATTACAGACATTTCAATACAGTTCCCACTGCAGGCACAGCGAGTGGTAGTCTATAAAGACCAAGAGACGGAGACTGAAGGCAAGAAGGGATCTGCATACCCCACCCTTCTGGAGAGGAAAAATCCCCCCACTCAGCAGCTGCTTGTTGAGCTCTGGCATTTGATGGCTCCAAATTAATCGAATAAACAAGGCACCTCTGCGCAAAGAGCAATTAGAGGCAGCCGAGCCCTGCTCCTTTCACCAGCTGCCTCTGTGACAGGTTAAAAACCCTTCCCAGCATCAGTGCATCCCCGGCTGCTTTTGGAGGCTGCTAAGCAAGGCTCAGCGCTGACAGCCAGGGTGAGATTTCCTCCGGTAAGGCAGCGGTCAATTAACCTGATGAAAAGGAGGGAGACAGAGCAGACAGGACTTCTGCAGGGGCAGGCACGGCCTTTTCAAGTGAGGGAGAGGAACAAGCAGAGAATTTTGGGGTCCCCAAAGCCTTGCTTTGTCTGGATGGGGTGTTTGTAGGATTCTTTTTCCCAGATATCTCTATGTGGCGCTGCTGTCCTTGGGGTGCTATCCCTGGGTATCCAAGCACTGTCCTCTCCCCAGGATGTATGCGTGTATACCAGCTACAGTTTCCAGGCTAGTAATCCTGTGAATTCCAGGCTGCTTGATCCGTATGAAAACATCCCTGTGTATGTGGGATCTGTATTATACTAGCATCCATGCTCACATTTTGCATGGACTTGTATGTGAAGGACATGGCAGCGGTCTTCACCAGCAGTGACCTGGGTGTATGTAGAGGGGAACACAGGCTGTCTGCAGGCAGCAGAAGGAGAAGAGGAGCAGGAATGGGAGCAGGGACCAAGGATCGAGGAAAGTGCTCTGGTGTGTGCAGGGCTGACCGGACTAATATCTATATATAAGCTCCTTGCAGCTGGTCTGTGTGCAAGCTGCATTTGTACCCAATATACACGACTGATTGTGTCCCCATGTGCCATCTGGCATGTGCATGTGCGAGCCATGCAGCAGATGTGTTTTTATCTGTGAACTGAAAATGCTGTGCATTTTGTGTGAGGTCAGTTAATGAAGAGATGCTAGAGATGAGAGGAAGAAGCCATCCTGTCGCTGAATCCCTGTATTTTTTCTTTTTTGAGTTAGGAAAACTTGCTTGGAGCCTCTGCAAAGCTAGAACAAAATCAAGCCCCTTCTCAAGCACCCAGCTCTGAAGTTGAGCCAGGGCATTGTGGATTTCCCCTCATTAGGCTCTAAATTACTTCCTTCATTTTCCCCATCACTCCTGAAGTTGTCTCAAGCCCCGGGTGCTGCAGGCAGGCACAGGGCTAATCCTTCTCGAGGTCTGGTGGACTTCAGGGCCACGTGATAGACTCTGATGCTCGGGCAGATCAAGGCACCATCCATCACATCCACGTGAGACAGCTGTCAGCAAAGCTAATCATCCGCCGCCCAAAAGATGTTCCCCTGACATTTGCCTGCCTCTGGGAGAGGCTTGGTCCTTCCCCGGTGCCACCGGAGGGGACGGAGACAATTGCTGAGAGCAGCGGGAGCCCAGTGGGAGGAGCAGAGCTGGGTGGCCACCCAAGCAGCAGCTGGCAGGACCACGGCTTGATGCTGCTGGGCCTCCAGGCAGCGCAGGGAACGGGGCATCCGCCAGCGGGGTCAGCCCTTGCCTGAGTCTCATGCCCAGGCACATAGGCCAGCAGAGATTCGTGTCCACAAGAGCAATAATCGCAACCAATGTAATTTTAAGATGTTAAGTGCAGCCCTGTGCTCCCCTCCGAGGCTCAGAGCACTATAAATAACAGGGCAATGCTGGCCCCTGCCATCAGAGAAACCTGTAGATCGAAGTCCCAGATATTTTCATCTCCAAGAGCCTCAGTGAAGAGCTGCCTGTCGCATTATCACATGTCAGCGTGGCCATGCAGGGTGCTCCCCAAGACATCCTCCCTCTGCTGAAGCTTTAGGGACTGTGCCCAGCTGAGCCGCGAGCACCTCGTGTCCCCCCGTCCCCCCGCGCAGCACAGCCTGCAGACAGACATGGCAGCCTCCCAGTTTGTTGGGACAGGCAGAGGAACACAGTGGCTCTGGCCCTTCAGGGGATGCTGTGGGGCACCCAGGAGCTGGGAAGTGCCCAGGACCATCGGTGTTGTCCTGAGGAGCCCAGCAGTCCCAGGAAGGTGGCATGGGAACGGGACACCCTTAGGAACCACTTCTGCTTAAACCAGAGGGGTAGGGCACTTGCTGATCCCAGCTCTGCCTTCCCAGGGAAGCACCCTGCATCCAAGCAAGCGGAGGAATGATCTGCCCTGAGCTGAACTCCCCGCTGGAGACAGATGAGAGATTGCAGCGTGTTTAATTCATGGCCTCGTGTTTCTATTTCTGGTTGCTCTCAGGCCTCCCTGTACCTGGGAGGCACCTCTCAGGCACTATTTCCCTTCTTTGCGTGCTTTTCTGCCGGCAGCGCGTGCCAAGCCAGGCCTGTTGGTCGGCTTCAGGGTGATGTGGGGCCAGAGAGGCAGAGACACGAGAGTCCTGCTGGAAGGGGGCACCAGCGGGCAGAGGGGCTGCAGCTCCGGGCAGGGCTGCCTGGCCCCACTGCAGACCTGTCTGAGCACTGAACATCTCTCCACATGTTCATCTTGGTGGTGCTCCCTGCAGAGCTCTGATTCCCTTTTTAAAGGCAAGGAAACTGAGACAGAGAGGTGTCAAGGTCACACAGGAGCCTAAGTTTAAGTTCAGGTTCCCCTGAGCGTGAGATAAGGCTGGGGATGAGCTTTGGAGTTAGATCTAATCCTGTCTTCAGCCAGGGCTCAACCCCATGTGGGGCTTGCAATGCCATAAGGGTATGCAGCGATGGCTGCATCCGCCCCTTCCACATCCCTTCCTCCCCAGCCAAGTCCTCACCCATCAGATAGTTCTCCAGACAGAGCAACCTGCACGACGGCAGGTAATCCATGGCTCCAGATGGGCTGCTGCATCACTGACCTCCGGCACTGCAGCCTCTCCTGCCATTGGCTTGTGCAGGAATTTCCTGGGCCAAGGCAAGCTGCAAGATACATATATATTATGCTTCCCTCTCTCTTTCTTTCTCTCTCTCCTGCAAGCTGCTTGAGAGCAAAGTCATTGGCATAGCATAAATAGGGAGCACACTGGGCGTCCGCCGGCTAAGCTGAATCCCCCTCCACCCCCTGCCGTTTCCAATTTGTAGCCCATATTTTAATTCCCTGCCCCACTGTTCCCTTCCTGCTCTTGTAAAAGAGACCGTCCCGCCCGAGCAGCGGCTGGCAAAGCAGCTGCCATTTGCAGCTAGATAATGATGAAGATACTTTGGTTCTCATTGGGGTTCCAACCGCAGGAGCCTGGTGCTGCTGGCACCAAAGGACAAAGTTGTTTCTCCTGCTTTTATCCCTTTTTTTTTTTCCTCTCCTTTAACTGCAGGATTGTTTTTATTTATTTATTTTTATGTATAAACTTTGAATGCTGTCCTTTTAGGGATGGAGGAAGGGAAGCACTTGCAAAGTAGAAACCATACCAGAATTGCTCATAAAGCATCCTCCTGCCTCCTGGGGATTGGTGAGCGAGGGCAGACCCAGGACTGACTTAAGACTGAAGAGTGGCGTTTGTCCTTCCTCCCTACCATGTGATACAGGATTTGTGGTAACAGGCAAGCGTCATCTCTCTCAGTTTCAAAGTGCTCAGAGGATTTTTTTTTTCAGGCAGAAATCTGTGAGGGGAGAGAGGGAAGGAAGCACAGCCATCACACAAGCAAAAACGGCCACACAGTGGGACTGCACGGATGGAGCATCGCTTGCCCCCCAGCTCCCTCCACTTCAGTTCAGCTGCACTGCAAGAACCAGATCCCCCACACCACAGCTGTACCACGCTGCTTCCCCTGAACGTGGGGGGCAAAGGCTGGGGGAAACCTGCAGACTGGTGAACAGTAAAAGCCCAGCTGAGACCACTAAGGAGGAGAACTTCCCGTAGCTCCTGGAGAAGCAAGATACCTCCTTTTGCTTGTGTGGTCCACAGAAGGCAGCTGGTCCTGCAAATGCTTGGCTGAGGGGAGAGAAAAATGTGGTGCTCAGCTCCCTGTAGCTTTACTCTATCCTATGGGAGGGGAAGCAAGAAACGAAAAGCAACGGGATCTGGCCAGGGTGATTCAACAGATAGTGGCAGAAAACAGATTAATATTTTCCTGGTTTCCATCTCAGCTCCTCTAGACTATCTTTGCCATAGATAGACGGACAGGCAGCAATGGATACCCTCTCTTTTTCTTTCTTCTTCTGCTGGCTCGTGAGTAAATTCAATAAAACAGTGGGAGATTTGTTAGGATTAAGGTCAAATAAAAAGCGAAAAGGCGATTGGATTTGTTTTATGATTGATTATAGAAAGTGCAGATATTTATTAACAGCCAACAGGATAACTGTCAAAATGATTCTATATCAACAAAAAAAAAACAGAAGATGAGTCAAATGTTTTCAGCGTTGTGGGAACAAGATTAAACCGAATACAATTGATGCAGCAAATAAAGATGCCAATGTTAATAGCTGCTATATAATTTCAACTGGTCAATCTCGTCTGAATTTATTTATATATATATAAATGTATATACGCATACATTTTTTTTAAGGAGCCTCTGCCAATTGCAAATGCTGTCAGTGCCATGGATCAGGAGTTGAGTCATCTTGTCTGTTGTACAGCATCTGATCCATGCCAAAGAGAGGGAGCAATGGGGAGGCCACAGTGTCATGAGGAGGATGCCATGTGGGCCGGGGAGACCTGCTCCTGCCCTGGGTGCTGCCACATCACCTTGGTCCAAGGGCTTACCTGCTCCTCAACTAAGTTTTTCTATCTGTAAATGTCTTTGCTTTTAAAGCAAAAATTGCTGGATGAAACAGTGTTGGGAGAGCCTAGGAAGCCTTGGGTCACACTGCATCCTGCATCCACAATGGCCTGTCCCCAGCCACTGCCACCCTAGAGTGATTTTTCGTCTGCCAGCCCCAGAAAAGCACATCTGTGGTGGTAGAGGGTGGCCACACAGGGTGCTGAGCCTGCTGCGCAGAGGACCACCCTGCCCTCCCTCCTCCAAGCTATTCTTATCCTCCTCCATCCATCTGCAAGTGGCTTTCTATTAGTACAGAGCCATTAAAATTCAAGGTCAGATTTGATTCTATATTGATCATTACCAGGCAAATTAAAGACATCTTTCTTCTCTTCTTCTTGTGTTACAGTGCCAAGAGGCATCCCGCTGTTTGCTTTTACAGGCTGCTGCTGCTGCCCCAGTGTCTCCTTGGACAGGAGCTGCTCCAACCACAGAGGCTTCATGTTTCCTGTTAAAGAGAGATGCTCTAGGTTTTAAAAAAGCAAAAGTAATTGTACCTTGGAAGGCTGTTGGTTAAGAGAAGGACCGAGGCACAGCTGAAGACCAGACTTACTGCATGCATCCCTATCAGAAAGGATCAGGGCAGGGTTCAGCACATCACAACTCTGTCCTGTACAGTGTTTGGCTCTTCCAAAGCACAGTGTGGAAATCTTGAGAATGAATTTTTACTTCGTTTGCTACCAACTCAGCCTAAAACGCAGGGATAACCCCCCTTGTTCATCCCCGTGTCTCAGCACCTGCAGGTATCAACCCCTGGTGCATGCAGATCTCAGCTCTGGGCATCATTATTTTCAGGACCGGTGCACATCAAAGCCAAACCTGCAGCTGGGATCTGCTACACCAGGCTGCAGAGACACATAACAAGAGACTGTTCCCAGGCCTGAATCAAGCCCAAACCACTGCCCAACATTATGGGTGTTCAGTCAAAGAGCCTCAGCTCTGAGAGCTCTACTAGCCTGTCCTCTCCCCGTGCCCTTACTGCCTGTCACTGCTTCTGAAGCTCCTCTTTTCCCTGAGCTGAGCTCCAGCTGATTGATGAGTTTTGACCCTGCAGGGAGCAGTTGGAGGGGTTCCTGATGCCAATGTGACATCAGAAGAGAAAGTCTCCAACAAGTCCCTTCCTAAAGCATCAGGACAGCATCTTCCAAATTGTTTCTGTTTATACTTTGCCAGTGACTCATACGTTGATATTCTGTCCCGTAGGTTACTTTAAAAACAGGAATAATTACACTGATAATTATCATTTGAATTATTCATTTTGTCCCCCTCTTCCCTTCTCCTGGAAGAGGGAGACGCATTGTCAGTTGTGGCTGTCTTTGTACAACATGATTAGATGCTGTGTGCGCAGTGATGGGAGAGATCTCATCAAAATCTGCTTCCAAAAATGGAACCAGGATGAAGAATTTCACAGGTTTCAACAAGCTAAAAACCTCTCCCCTTCAGACACATCAATATGCACATGAATGCACATACAGCCGGGTACTCACACGCACGCACACACAACCCTTAACCAAGCACAAAACCACATTCATCCCCACCATAAAAATAAACCCTTTTCCTCAGCTGAAAGCGAAGGCAGTCTCTAATGAGACTGTGAGCGTGTGGCACATGTGTTTGTGTGTGTTCTCCTAATTATCTCTTTTCAAATAAGATTAAACATCCTTCGAAGCTGGACATCTTTCCAATAGGTGAATGTTTGAACTCCAGGGCTGACGGTAACATGAAAAATTCTCCCTGTCACAGGCAGACAAACAAATGGTTTTGTTTTTTTTCTTTAGGAAAAACATTGCAGCGAAATTACTGTTCTCCTGATGTTGCTAGAAACCCAGTTGAGGGGAGCCCAGCTTTCTTCTCATTCAAGCTGGTGCAAATCAGGACAAAGTCCAAAGATGCTCTGACGTGAAGGAGGTGTGAAGCTGGTTTGAAAGGTGACTTTGGCATGTGATTCTTATTATCAGAGGGAAGATCTCAAGGTCAGGGCCCCACTTCATGGGTACTATAGCATGGGCTAAGGGTGGAGCTGTTCAGTGGGATGGTCTGGATAACCTCTGACTTAAGAAGCTTCTGAAAGCTGCTCACCTAGAGGACATAAGCTGAGGAGAAATCCTGTGTCACTCTTCCTTTCCATTCCCTAAGCAATTGGCCACTGGAGGTGGGCAAAGCAGCCCTGAGCCATGACCCCTCTGTATCTCTCCTTGCTCCGCGAGCTCTTTCAGAAAAGCAGTCCTTGTCCAACAGTCCAGCTGCAGGTCCAACACCCCCTGACAACCCAAATGCCATGTGGGGCTGCCACTGAGCAGGGCTGGGGCTACTCCTGCTAGCTTGGTTCATCCATCACCACCTTCGGCTGTGTGTGTGCAGTAATCTCTTCTTCCCTTCCTCCGGAGAAGGCAGTGCTACCATGAATGAGGATGTGTTTGTGCAGGAGAGGGATGTGCATCAGCAGCCGCAGCAAAGATCCCCCATTCACTTCACACCTCCTTTCCAAGCATCACCTGAACATATCCATTAACTTGAACAGGCTTGTTCCTTTATCAAGGATTCCTTAAGAAGATCTCAGCTGCCTGGAAAGCTGCACGTGTGCTTCAGACAATATGTCTGCACTTCACAGTTTTATTTGTTTAACAGGTCTGATAACAGCTCTGCCTATTGCACCAAGAGCTGCCTCACTCAGGCAACAGGTTCGTTCCTTTATCATGCAGCAATCTAAACTGATTCCTCCCTGGAAACCTGAGAAAGAAGGTGCACAGTCAGGTTATTCTTTTAAATGCTTTCTGTTGATATCATGTCGTTGTTTCACTGTATTTAAATCACTGGCAAAAAGGACACAGTTGGTCTATATATCATTATCCTTTGCTGAGACAAAGTCTGAGGAATGTGTCAGGGAAAGGGTTTATCAAAGCCAACAATCCAATAGTTTTACTTCCTTCTTGTCAGACACAGGGCCCTTATTTAGCTCTTTTATAGGAACCCTGGATTTGCCAGTCAGGATCAAACCCGATCTGTCTCCAACAGCAGCCACTGTTGCTGGCTTCCATGGCAGCATGCAAATCCCCTGCAGCAGGAGCGCTGCTGGTAACCCAGCCAGGCAGCAGGCTTCCTTCCCACCCCTCAGGGAAGGTGAGGGTGATGTGCTGGAGCAACAAGGTTTATCCCCTTTCCATAGATTTTAATGCCCATCGATCTAGTGCCTCTGCCCCTTGCTATTATTTACTCCAGAGAAAAGCAAATAAAACCCTGCAAGTTGTGCTGAGGCCACTATTCTGCTTTAGGGGCAGTTTGTGCAAACATTGCACTGGTATAAATGATGTTGCAAAATGGCCATCAGGCTCACGAGGGTGTGGGTTTGCTCTTTCCCATTATGACCACTAGATATTTTAGCTATCTACATGTATGGCCAATTGTTAATTGTTTTAGTCTTGCTTTGCCCTTGGTCCAAATGGAATTCTGAGACCAGGTGTCCCACAGGTTAACAGGGAAATACTGTGTAACCTTCTTGCTCCAGGACTCACTTCAAAGTGGCTGCTCTCCAAAAGCACGAAATATCTCCCCATACAAGCTGGTTTAAAAGCTCCCTTCCGTTTCCCTCCCCACCAGCTCTGCCGAGTGGGATGCCAGGGAGGCACTCCCCGGAACGCGGAGGAACAGGAGCTCCCTGCCTTCAGCTTTGTGGCACTGATCTAATGCCTGCACTGACCGCCCAAAGTAACGCCAGGGAGGCTGAACCGCCAGCGTACAATCCGCCGAGGGGTTTGATCCTGGGCTGCTCGACCCAGCCTGGAAGCAGGGAGAGGAGCTGCGAATGGGGACCCACACAAAATGAGACAGCTGTGGAGGGAAATGGGTGCAGGGACAGAGAGGGAAGAGGAGTGAGAGTGCTAAACAGATGGCTGGGGGAAGAGGCGGTGAAAGAGGAGGGAAGCCGACAGATGGAGGACAGAGAGGAGTGGGGTGAGTGACATAAGCAATTCTCCGCGCTTGTTCGTATTTAACCAAGAATTTGCTGCTGCCAGTATTTGCATTTTGGCATTATTTGTTTAACGGCAGCATCTTAGCAGGCCCTGCCAGAGGCCAGGGCCCCAGGAGCTGTGTAGATGCTCAGGGAGCCAGTCTGGCCTCCAAGGGTTGCAGCCCCAGCAGCCAGGCCACCTTTCACAGCTGGGACTGGGGTCAGAAAAGGAGATGCCAGGCTTGTGCCCAACACTGAGTACAAAACCAAAGCAGCTGAGCCCATGCAGCACTTCAGGGATGAAAAGAAGCAGCAACACAGCCACCTTAGACCCCAAACCCCATCACGCACACGCACCCACCCACCTCTGAGGGGAAAATGGCTGCTCCCTGGGTGGAGGGCGGGAGCCGCTCCCACACAGGCCAATCAGCTGCTGCCACCTGTTCACCCCAACCAATCCCGTCCAGCCCTACTTCACGGGGAGGCAATAAATGCCAGCTGGGTGGGCAGTACCTCGTAGTGGGTGGTGCTGTGGAGGCTTGGGGCAGGTAAGATCTGGGAGCTTGGTGTGAGCTCGGTGTGAGCTCTCTGGTGCATAAGAGTGGGCAAAGGACCTTTCCTTCTCCCTTTCCCCTGTCTCAGCTCCTGCACTCCTCTGCTGGTCAGAGGTGAGGTTGCCGAGGCTTGGCTGGGCCTGTCTGTGAAGGCTGCATTCCCCAGGCAGCACCAGGGCAGGCAGGCAGGGAGTCTCCTTCCTGCAGAGCCAGGGTTGGTGAGGAGCTGCTTGGCCTTGTCTTGGGTCTAAATCAAATAAGAAGGTACCTCAGTGATCCCTGTCTCCAGTGTGGCCAGCAAAGGCTGTGCTGCAGTGGAGCAGCAGGGTCTTTTGGGGATGGCTTCTTCCCTGCAGCCTTTCCAGACTCTTTGTGTGCTGCTGAGTCTTGCTGTGCAGCATTGCCATCAGGATGGTGAAGTGCTTTGCGAGGAAGCAGTAGGTAAACTGAGGCACGGTGTGGTTACTCCAGGGTACCTCTGATCATACAGAGGAACCATAAGCCAGTCTGAGTAAGGAGCCCAGGAATCAGGATGACTACCTCATGCTGTGTGAGGAATGCACTTAGGGCCTGAGAGGGCAATACTCAGAGCAGAAAACAGCTTTTTTCCTGCAGACCAGCAGTCTCTTACCCATCACCCCCGGTTTTTTCCTTTAGCAAAGGATTCTTATTTTCAGGCAGAAGTTCCAGCTTCTTCAGAGTCTCACACAATGCATAATGTCTTGTGACTTTGACATATCTCTAGCTGATGATGTCTTAGACCAGTTCTAGGAGGAATAATAAGAGTAATCATTAATATTTGTCAGGTCTAACCCAGCCTTATATCCTGTGGGATCTTGAAGCCTGTTAACAGAGAACAGGGCTAATTCTGCTCATCACTGCCACCTGTGTCCTGCTTCTAAAGGGGAGGGTTGTAAACTTGCTACATAAGCCTCTAGGTAAAAATAGAAAAAGAACCTTAGCTCCTATAGTGTTTTCCACTGCAAGTGGGGAGAACTGAGGCACAAGATAGGTAACTTGCCTCTAAGTAAATCAGTGATGAGATGCAAGAGTTAGTCTAGTTTTGCATCTTACTGGAAGAGCAGAGAAGTTATTGTCTAGTACTTGATGAAAAGGGGGGAGGGAAATGACAGGGAGCAGGTGGTCTGAGGAAGTGAGGAAGGAGGATGGGCTTTCCAGAATGGAGCTTATGCACAACTTTTTTTTTTGCATAACTGCCAAAACTGCCCTTTTTTGATGTTTTAAAGCAATTCTTTAATTTCTGGGTGGCTGAAAGACAAAAGAATCTAAAAACCTCTCTAGTTTTCTCTTGCTTTTTTTTAAATTGTAATTATGAAACTGTCCCATTATCATATTGTGATGCAGAGCCTTTCAAGTAATGAGAAATTCAAGTGAAGTCTTGATTACCTCCCCTGAGAACAAAATGTGATGGGGAGGACAGAGGAGGGGCAAGGGGGATACAGACAAGTTTTTTATAATAATAAAATAAAGAAAAAATTAATCATGGATCCATTAGTGTTAATACAAATGCTTTATGACTCACCTCAATCATTTTACATTATTTAATAACAGAAAGTCATTATTTCCTGGGAGAATTAGGATAAAGCCTGTTGGGGAGTTTTTTGTGGTTTTTGTTTTTTAAAGCGACATGGTAACTAAAAATTAGGTATTAGCTGTATTTAGAGCAGGACAAGGTGTAGGGGGTATGTCTTAACCCTTGGCAGCTATTATCGTTTGTGAGCTTACTGCATTACTGGTGCCTGGGAAGGACTCTACCTGATGAGCTGCAGAGGTGATTGCTTCAGGTGATAAAACAGGATGGTGCCCAGGGGAGTGGGAGAACATCTGGAAGGGCTCCCTGGGTAGGTCTTGCAGCAGCTACACCCATCAGTTGGTTTTGGCTGTGCCTTGGGGTGGTGTGTTGGTTTCGCAGAAGCGGGCAGCCGTTCAGTTGCTGTTGTGTGCTGTGATAGTTGCTAGATGGCTGGTCTGAGCAGAGGGAGATCTGGGGGCAAGGAGGGCCATAGACTGGCTCTGCAACCCGGATGCGCAGGTGCTTCTGCAAGATACGGGCTTTTGCCTCTGAATTTACTTAGCCTCTTTTTAAGCTGACCTCATATCTGCATGTTGTACTTCAATCTTTCTTGCTGTCTCCTTGTTTCCAGAGTGCTACAGTCATTAACATTGTTCCTTTGGAAGTGGCTTTTAAAACTTGCATTTGGCCTCCAGGCCAGCATTATGAAAGGATTGTCCTTTTGTGGGAAAGGCACCTCCAGAACAAAGGAGGATGTCTTATCCCTGATGAGGTGAATGGTTCCCAACTGTACCACTAAAGAAGTACAGGGAGGCCTTCATCTAGTGTTGGCCAGGGGTTCACCTCTAATTTCAGTGGCACAGCCAGAGCCAGCATCATTGCTCTGGGAAAATAGATGGGTGGAAATATGGAGGAGCCATAAGCAGGGTATTTGTACCCAGGCTGCTTTCCTGCAGCAAGACTGTACCGCCTGGCTATGCAATAACACAGGGATGTGTTCACTTGCAGCTTTGACCATAGCTGAGCCCTGTGTGCTTGTTGGCTCCTCCATGGGAGGTGAGTCAGCTCCTGCAAGTGGCCTCCTGTACGCGAAGGCTGTATGTGAGTTATAAGGAACTGGAGGCTTCTTCTGGTATGAGAAGTGGAGCAGCACAAGGATGCTCTCTACTGATTAGCTTCTCAGGCTGTGGGAGCTCATCTGCTCCTAAACTGCAGAGGCTAACGGGAATCATGCTTGTGCTTGCTGGAAGGCAGGTTTTCAATCAGAAGGTTATGTGCTACCTGCACATAACCCAGTGCATTGCAAGGTAAAAGGATTACATGCAGCTTAATTTGGAACTCTGGCTCTGTGAGCAATTAAACTCCATTGATTCAGCAGCTATGAAAGTTCATGCTGAAAGCATTACATTCCTCATGTTACCATTTT
Organism: Chauna torquata; assembly: GCA_013399475.1. Taxonomy (NCBI): domain Eukaryota; kingdom Metazoa; phylum Chordata; class Aves; order Anseriformes; family Anhimidae; genus Chauna; species Chauna torquata. The sequence continues at coordinate 118,201 of VXAL01016769.1, forward strand.
GCTTTTTGTCAGTGAATAGCAACATGAATGTTAGGTGCAGCTGAAGGCAGCCTCAGTGGAAGTTTGCTGCACAGGAAGATGTTAGTCATCTTTTGACAAAACTGCTGCTGAAGGGAGCCTGTTGGGGGTCCTTGGGAGAAAGGCTGGTCCAGGGTGCTTGGATAAACCCCTCCTTAGCTGTTAAACTGTTGGCCCTATGTCTTAGAGTGGACTCAGCAGACTGACATACGATGGTTGCATGCTTAGCAGGTGTGATTGGCTCCACTGATACAGCATTCCACTCTTCTGTGCCTTGGTTTCCCCATTTGTAAAATGGGGATAATTAGCTTGAGACAGATGTACTTTTATGTAAAATGTAATAGGATCTGATTGAAAAGCACTGCTTCTTGAAAACATTCTTAGGTTTGAAAAGCAGGTTGAAATAAATGTTTTCTACAAAAAAAAACTAAAACAGGATTTCTGTCTCATACAGAATCTTCTGAGTGTTGACTTACTGGCTCAAAATGACCTTGCTGTTGAAACTGAAGCTTGATGAACTGATGTTAATATGAGCATCTACCTGTCACCTCAGGTGCTGCTGTCATGAAGTTCTGGTAACTTCACGTGCTCAGGACAAGAATCAGACTACCTTGAAATGCTTACAGACAACACGCAAAGGAGAAATTATTCCCTCTCACTTCCTTGTGAGGAGCTGAAGGACAGAGGCAAAGGTGATTTTCAGGGGAGCCCAATTCTGTACCAAGGTCAGAGAAGGCACTGCTTTCTGTGTGACTCAATCCAGTATTTTAAACAAAAATAAAAAGCCTTTCTGTCTAGGGAAAGACCAATTGCTTAATCCAGCTGTGGGAAGCATGACATGTAACTATCAGCAAGGTCTGGGGATGCTGGGGAAAGCTCCTGCCAAACCTAGGGCATCCTGAGGACGCCTTTGCTAGTGTCTGTTTACCTGCACACTGTAATTGCTCAAGCTATTTGCTACATGAGGAGTCGAGAAAGTGGTGGAGGCAAACAGGACACCCATTTTTCTGCGGAAAGTTAACTTTTCCAATTGCAGTTGAAAGCTTGGTTCTTTTGACCTAATTTCCCACTCCAAGGGTTAACTGCTCTCTGTGGTACAGCAGGCCCTCCAGTGAGTGCAGCCAGACAATGCCATTTAAGTGAATGTTCCTAGCCTACAGAAGTCCTGGAGATAGCTCCATCTTGCTCACAGTAGGTGTTACATTAGCTGCTCAAACCATATTCCAGTAAATTAGAGCTGGGCTGATTTAGACAATCACTGGGTCATTCTTTCCTCCAATTCCCAGTCTCACACAGAGATAACAGCAGCTGGGGGAAAGCAGGGAGGTGGACGAATAGCAGTTTGCTTGCTTATTACGGGTTAGATGCAGTCTTGAGTCTGTGATTTGCAGAACACAACTGATACCAGCAACAAAAGCCTCAAAGTTAAATGATGCAGTATTTGTTTCAGGTCTAATAAAGACACTTAAACAAATGCCAGGCACTTGCTTCCTTAGAGGCAAGTCACTGTATTAAAATACCTTTATAAACCAGAATGAAACCTATAGTGAGCAGGAGTTTTGGGGTGAAAGCTGGTCACTACACAGCTGGTCTGTGATACACATGTGAAAGCATGGCCAGAGCCCTGGACTAGATGTCAGGCCACCTAGTCGGTGTGTGCTGCGTGACTCAAGACATTTGTATGTCTATTTATGTCTTCTAGCTATCGTAAACCTTTTGGAGCATGTCTGTACATCACCTAGTGCAAGAGGAACCTGATTTTAGTTTGGCCTGTGAATACAACAATAAAATACTATTACTGCAGTGAGTAGTCTGACCGGCTTGCTAGCAAGTAAGTGAGAAACCTTACAACCCTTCTGAGGTCCTTTTATGGGATTTCATGTTCTTTTCAGTCAGAAATGTGTACTGTTTGTACTATTTTCTTCAGGAACAGGGTAAATAGATATCAGATCCTGTAGTAAGGAGGTCTGCAAGTGTTTGGAGGCCTTTTTTTGGCCCAGTTTAAGCCTCTAGCCCAGCAAAATGTTAAATAAGTGCTTAAATGCAAGAATCTGCCTCTGTCTGTGACTGAACTGATTGAAGCTGAGGTACCACAGTGCAGAATATGGAGAGGAGCTGATGCTGTTCCCCAAGGCAGCCAAGCCATGACCTCTTTCCTCACATTATAATGTCCCTGACAATGTAAAATGCAGCACATATGCTCTGAAAAGGAGTGACTGCAGGTGTGCAACAGCTTCAAGGGATTAAGGAGTGGGAGGAAGCAGCAGAAGACAGGAGCCAAGGTGATGTGCAAGTGTATGTATTGTAAAGGGGAAGAGGGTGTTTGTTTAGCTCCAGAGGACTGGCTGCTGCTTCTTACCTTGATGTTTTCAGCTCTGGTGAGAAAAACTGTATTTCTGAAGGTGTCCAAGGCAAGGAGCTGCTCCTAAGCTTCAGCATACAAATAGACAGGGCACTGCAGAGAGATAATTTATCTATTCCCATTGCTCTCTTTAAAACTCACTGTAATGATGTCGCTATGACCCAGGCCTCTAATATTATGTGCCTCAGGTAAGGCAGATTGATATATAAATACCTGAGTTTATTACAGTTGAAAGACCTTTTTGAAAACTCAGGAGGAGGGAGAAATTGTGGGATCTAATCTGCTGTCCCTGAGGGAGAAAAGCAGCCCATGGGGAGTGCTAAATGGTACAGAGGCATTTGGATGCAGAAGGAAGAGTTCATCATTTATGAAGTGGATCAGCTCCATTGTGGGAAGAGGACTGAGGCTAAGTGGGATGTGGCACTGTAGCCCCAGTACTCAGCATGCCACCATCTTGGGGCGATACAGAATTTCCTTAAATCCTGGTTGTGTTTATGTAGTCCTAGGCTGGGTTGCAGCCTGCGATCCTCTTTGCTCTGATGTCAAATGCTATGTGAGATTAGACTAAACTGAACACAAGTCTTCGGGACCAGGTAGTCAAAGAGCAACAGGGATCAAGTATCAGCAGTCAAAGAATCAGATTAAGATTTTGCTGGGAATAATGTAAAAAAAAAAAAAACCACTCCCCTACCTGGCTGTTCTCTGGGCATTATGGGCATTTTCATATGTTCAGAGTGGAGACTGAAGATTTCTCCCTGTTGTTCTGCCTGGTTCTGTTGATCTCCACTAGTCTGAAATCTTTTTCATATGCTAAATCATGTTATTAGAATGATTATAGCAGTAAAGATGCATGCTACGATCTAGTTGTAAGGTTACAAAGGAGTCACTTTTTGAGTGGTGCTTAAAACTGACAAATGTGGTCCTGTGATTTGCTTTTGGGCACCAACAATTATCCCAGGGACTAGCTGGGTCTCCTCTGTTACTCTCCAACTTGCATGCTGCTCACACACATGTACAATCCTCCTGTTTGAGGCAGTAGGATTTCATGCTCTGTTCTAATGTAGCAGAGATATGAGGTCTAGAGCATGGAAGATGAACAGCCATTGCTTGCACTGCTCCTGTGAAATCTAGACCTCTGACCTGTGAGTCTAGTCACTGCAGCAGTTACCTAGTGGAAAATATCTTTCTGTGGGGCTTTGCACAGACACACTCCTCCAATGAATGGACCTACTGTGGCAACATTTTCCTCTGTCCTGATTGCTGAGCCCTGCTAACCCCAATCAAGTGCTCTGCCAGCAGAAGCAGAGACTTCCAGGGGTTGGTGTGGTTGTAAGGAGATTCTTAGTGGCACAGCAGCATTGATTAGGGACCCAACCTTTTAACAGAAGTTGGAAGCACAGATGTAGCCAGAACTGCATTAACTGATAAAAAGAAGAGCTTTTTAACATGCTGTGCAATTACTGTGAAACTCATTGCCACAGGAAGCCATTGAGGCCAGGCACTTAGCAAGAGTCACCAAAGGGGTGGACACTTCTACAAATGGCAAAAATATGTAAAAACATGCTAGCTAATGATGACAAATTTTGCTGCAGGCTTATTAAACAATGCCTTTAAGCCAGTTTCTTCCTGGAAGAGTCCAGGATGATGCTTAATTTGAGGAGGGAATGAGCAGGCAGTTGGGTCTGATGCAGTTTGGCAGCCCCTCCAAGGGGTAGTGTGTTTGACAAGGACCTGATCATTGCGCCTTTAGCTGGCTCGGTGTTACAACGCTGTCACTGTGCCTCTCCCCTCTGTAGCACAGAAATCTGCATAGTTTGTGATCAATAAAAGTGGGAGCATGAAGGTGAAACTACAGTTTTCTTCCCCCTAAAGAGGAATACATTTCCCAGATCATTACATTTTTGGTTCATGTGCTGAGGGTTTCTCTCCCTGGGAAGTTTTTACAGTAGATTGAATCTGATCATTGAAAAACTCATCTGGAAAACAGGTTAGATGTGAGTATGAAATGCTCCCCTGCTTCCTCCTCCTTTCTCCTCTGTACCCCCAGGATGCTGAAGCTGATAGTAGATTTAGCGGGTTTTAATTATCATTTACTGGCTAGGTGAAGTTTCAGGCCTCTTTCTGGATTAATCTCCAGAGAATGGGTCTTAATTTCTCATTATCTGCTTGAGATGAGTGGGTGGTCAAGGCACATGCTTTCCAACAAAAGTTGTGGTTTTTCCACATGCTTCCTGAGTTGTCAGCTCAGTGTCTGAGGGCTGATGAGCCTACTTTTAGTAGCTGGATTTGTCTTCATTCCTGCTTTGGTTATGGGTTGAGAATTTGGATTTATCTGCTCTTTCCTCTGTGCTTGCCTTCTGAGAGTGTAAAATACCTATGGAGATTGGAGGGATCCCATGTGGGGAAGCAACAAAAATAACACCATTGCAGCCAGGAGTGTTGCTGGTGGGAGGAAAATTGTGCACTCTTGAGCCCTCAGATAGCATTGAGCCCAGTACATGCAATTACAGAAACCATTTAATCCTGCGCAGCTGCTTCTAGCTATAGCAAAAGCTCCATTTCACCCAGTGACCTTCTGCCCCTGTGCTCCTGAGAAGTTTGGCATCCCTGTTTAATGGCACAACAGGCAGCTAATGCTGGTATTAGCTGCAGAGCCCCCTGGTTTTTTGGGCAAGAGGGGAGCTCATTGCCCTGCACAGCTGATCTTCTGTGCAGACAGCAAGTGGCAGTGGTGGCAGCTCTGCTGCGTGGCCAGCTTTTCATTAGGAAATGGGATGAGATCACAATCACTTCACCTCACGTTTATTATCAGCATGGGCTGGGTGTGAACTGGGAGAAGGCTCTTCTGTACTTTACCAGCCCTCCCTAGTGGGCAGTCATCAGCTGCCTTTCATGTTGATGTACCCAGTGACAGATACACCCATATGACAGAGCCTTTTAGATAGACTGTAATTCATGTCTTAAAACAAAGGTGATAAACTGGGTGTTAACTGAATCTAAGAGGTTCCTGCACATGTTCAGCTGATCCTGTACATTACAGGAACTTGATCTGATCATGGACAGGTAATGCAAAGCGCAAAGACAGTGGACTTGATGCTGATGGTGTCATACCGATGCAGTGAGCTGAATGGGAACAACCGGGGCTTATTCTAGGTGTTGGTGTAAACGGTGTGGTGAGCAGAGGCGAATGTGGGCAAGAACATGTTTAGCCCTTCTGGCTGTGATCCTGCAGAGGCAGGCAGCAGAAGAGATGGGTGTTTCAGCTAAATATTACTCCTGTAGGATGAATCTCAAACATCCCACATGCTGCTCACTTTCACCTGGAAAAAGTTACTGTTACAACTTATTATTCAGTTTGCGCCTGGAGATCCAAATCAGGACCACAGGGAGGGAGCAGATACCTGAGCAGGAGATGGCAGTGGCAAGCTGAGATCCTGATGTGGCTTTGTCAGTGGAGTTCAGCTGCCAGCAGCACCATGAACATCAGCATGTGCTCTGCAAAGGCAGATGAGGCCTGGCAGGAGGAAACCTCTCCTTGCCTGGGTTGAGCACGCTGAGCTACGTTCCTAGTAGCCGATCATGCACCTCTGCAGGGGTCTGCACAGAAGTGTGCACAAGCACAGAGGAGACTGTCCCTGCCCGGGGGATGCGGTGTGGGCAAAGATGAGGCTTCAGTGGCCAGGCACTGGGGAGGAAGTTAAGTCTGGCACTGCAGGAAAGCTGCTTGCATGCAGAGCCAGGCCCAGCCTGCACCAAAACGCTCTGTGAGAGTGCTGGAGGATAGTTAGAGTTAACAAGTGAAAGCTGCCCTGCCTGCTTTTATTCTCTGCACAGCAAACACTTGTTCTGGTTATGAATGGATCCATGAAGAATTTATTTCTTTTGCCGTTTCTGGGTTCTCTATTCCCCTGTTTTGAGCACAGAGGGACATCACTCTTGCTTTGTGTTTTGCTGTCCATCTCCTTCCTGTGCTCTTTTTCTTTTCCTCCTACAGCAGAGCCATTTAGGCATCCATAAAACTCCAATAAAATTTTCTCTCCCACATACTTTTGCAAGAGCAGAAAAATGTCTGCTTCACTTCTCATGTTTTGATGGCGGGGGGTGGAATGGACTTTATACGGAAAAAAAAGTGAACAGTGAATAAAATGAGAAGCACAGAGAGAAAGGGCAGCTTTGGCAGAGTTGGAGTACTCCCACCAGCTCATCTTCAGAGCAATTATGCCATGTAAATCTCCCTTTTGCAGGAAGAGCCAAGGAGAGCCAAAAAGGGCACCAGGCATTTTGACTTCTTCTGAATAGAGAAGTAACCTTAGTATTAACACAGCTTGGCTGTGGGCCAGGTGCCTGTGCATGGAAACATTTAAACCATTGAATAAGCAGGGTATAAACAAGAATTTTCAAAGTTTGGTGCTTTTTGCAACTCCAGGCAATGAGAATTAGAGTCTACAGTTATTAAGTTCCCATCTGGTGGCTTCTTTATGAAGGAATGATATTTGCATGTTTCCAGCAGAGAAAAGCTGTTTTTAGCTCAGATAAAATGGAACATTTTGCGATGGTATGGGAAATAACAGATGATGCTGATTTTAGCAACTGGGGTTGTAGGTTTCACCAGCTGCCCCTTTTTAAAAAAAAAAAAAAATCTTTAAGTAACAGGAACCCATGCTTTTCCTAGTACCCTTAAAACCCATTGACGTGGAAGACTTTGGTCAGAGGAAATGGTGAAGGCATCTTGTAGAGAAAGAAAATAACCCATACGCAAATCTGCTGAGTCCTCTTTCTGGATATGTTGTCCCTTCCCATTTTTTTTGCTTTCAATTTCAACAAGGTGCGGGGCTGGTTTAGCCATAGATAACCAAAATGCAAAAAGGCCTAATTATTTTCTTGTAAGAGCAGTTAGCAGGAAGGATTCGCAGCCACTGCATTGCTACTGCAGGGCTGTTAATATTCCAAATCACACAAGGCAGGAGCTGTGTGGATTAACCTAGGAGGAAGCTGGTGCCTGGCTTGTTTTTGAAATATCCTTTCCAAACTCTGCAAACTGAATATGGTTCTGGAACCAGATACAGCTTTTTAAACCAGCCTGTTCAGCCACTGCCAGCTTAGAGCCTTAAAAACTATAAATACAGCTTGGGCAACAACTGAACCACACCGCTGCTCAGACACAAGTGCTTTCCCACCCAAACAGCTGCTCTGCTGTCACAGCCAGAACAAGGAGGGGGAAAGTAATGCCCCAGCAGAGCTGCTGCTCAGGGACTGTAGCAGGAGGCAGTACCCAGGCTCACAACAGTGCTAACATTATATTCGCTACCGTGGACTGAGCTCAGCAAACAGAGTGTAATTGAAGGTGCAAGGCATGGTGTTTTGCTCACAGGCAGTGAGGAGTATAGCTGCATTTTAGTTTCAGCAGTGGACACATCTGTCTGAACATGTGCACATACCCACTCTGAAGCCTAGCAGCCTAAGCATAACAGCTTCAGTATTGCACTACACTGCACGACTCTAAGGGTGGCATTTTTTTATAGTAACATGAGCTATTTGGAGCCCTCTGATAGCTGAGTGCTTTAGAAGAAGGCATGTCTGCTATTTCCAGAGATGATCGCTGGTCCGTCTGAGTCTTACCAGATAAGACCACTGGGGTGTCGCTAGGTTTGAGTAGGGATGCTGTAATAGGATTTGGGGGAAGGTTTGTCTTTGCCATATTCCTGCTCTCCTCTTTTGTGGGAAAGAAATGCACAGCTCATGGCAGGGTTGAGAGTTGCCAGTGGCAGTGGAGCCTAAGTGAGCCCATGTTTGGGAACTCCCTTGGTAGAGCTTTTCTCTTGCTTGTCCTTGCAATAGCACAGCTCTTGCAGCAGCTAAGACAAGCCCAACTGTTTGCTTGTGTGAATATAGGACTAGGCCTACAGGCTGCCAAGGTGGTAAAACAGCTCTGACCCTATTTTCTGCATGAGCTCTGGTTTGCTGGCTAGAGGCTGCTAAGGGAGAGCTTGGGACTACAGAGCTGCCACTGGTGGAGAGAGAGGAGGGGACCCCATGCCCTCTGCATTCCTGCGGGAGCAGCAGGCCCTGTCCTCCAGCTTGTTCCGATCTTCTACTCTTCCTGCCCTGGATCAAATCCTTCCTCCAGCACTGAGAAGCCTTGGACTCATTCTGTGTACAGCATTGTAGGCTCCACCTTTCTCCAGTGCCCTCCTGTGCAACTGGGCTGGAGTAAGCTGTTGTTACCTGTTACGGGAGTAAAAGTGATGCTGCAGTGCAGGGCTGCAAAAATATGACTGCAGGCTGACTGGGCAAAAAGGAGTTGATTCTCTGCAGCATACTGCTGAGGGTAGTTCAGTTAAACTTCTCTTCTTGCCTCCTCCAGGGTTTTCTACTTGTGGATAAACACAAGAAGCAACAAGTCTGTGGTTCTGAATGGCCTGGGAACTGCTCTTTCCAGAGATAGGAAAACCTAGACAGCGTTCGAGAGCTCAGCCAGGTACGTGTGATTTGGACCCTGCAGGTTTCCTCCTTGCAGGTCTTGCCAACGGAGAGTCCTGAGACACTGAACTTATTTCATCTTTAACCACAACCCAGCAGATCCCACACTTCGCTTGGGGCTGGCTGGGCTGCTCTGCAGATGATCTTGCAATGTTCTGACAGTACAGAGAGCCATTATTCCAAGTGCTTACCAATCACCAGACTGCTGCCAGTCTGTGTCAAATGAAGCATCCCAGGCCCTGTCACATTAAATCCAGCAGCTCTTTCATTTGGAGCAGAGCAGTGTGTTTATTTGTGTTCCCTCCCCTCCTTTTGGGATGCCATACTCAATCATCTCAGGGATTTGGCCTGCCTGTGCAGAACTTGTAACCACAGTGAAGCTCAGCACCCCTTAAAGGGCCCCTCATCCTGGGGCAAGCAGTGTTGTTGAGTTCTTTGCTGTGGTATTGTTTTGGAAAGAGATGGGTATAAATAAGGGGGAAAGTATGAAGTATTGGTGCTGCAGAGAGCATGGTTCCAGATCAGTCCAGTGACTGTCCTTGTTACAGTCATTCACACCAGTTCGAGGGCAGAGTGTCTCAACCTGATGAATCGCACAGCTGCTGTGATGTATTCTAAATGAGAATAGAAGATGCAGAATAGTGGCACATCTGCTTGCACCAATCAAGGCTGTGCAGCACCTTCGTTTCCCTGCTTTGAAAATGGGAGGGGTGGGGAGTAGGCCAGTCTGTGCAAGGGGAAGATCAAGCCAGGTGGCCTGCTGCAACTATGTGGAGGGATGGAAACGAGTGGTGGATTGTGTGGCTTCAGATGAGGACACAGAGCTTGCTTGCTTTTTTGTTCACAAGCATTAGGGTACTGAGCTGAATTTTTTCAATGTGGTACCCCTGCTGTTGTTCCCAAGCAGCCACCACACCTGCCCCCTGTAACCTCTCTGTGGAACAGCACCAAGTAGGATAGTACTGCAGCAGTCACCTGGAAAGAGTGTGATCGCTCTAGGAGCGTGGATTTCCTGGCTACACAGATACTCGGGCAGTGGTGACCCAATGGAGAGAATTGCCTAATTAATACAGGGGCTGCAGGTGGAAGGTGCGGAGAAAGGTTTGTCCAGAATGGGGAAAAGAAGGGGAAAAGATGATGAGCTGACTGGAAACATGAGTACAGTGAGGAACCAGGATTCCGCACACAAAATGTTCTTCTGCCAGTTCAGATTCCCCTGTCACAGAATCACAAGGTTGGAAAGGACCTTCAAGATCATCTAGTCCAACCGTCATCCTATCACCATTACTACCCACTAAGCTACTAAACCATATCTTGTAGCACCTTGTCCCTGCAGGAAAGCTGCATGAGTCAAGTCACTCGGTGTGTAGAGGTTGTGAAGACTGGTCAGCTTCTGTTGTGTTTATAGCTTGGGAGAAGAGGGTTTTTTCATTTATAATGCATCTGCGATAAGAGGCAATTCGTTTCTTGTTATTTGGTGTTTAATTTCCTTTCTGTAGGATATGAATTCAGATGTTATGATGGTTTTGCTCCTTTAGCAGAATTAAAAGCAAATGCACAGTTAAGACAGAATTCCAGTTCTTCCAATCATTTGACAGAATGAAGTCTGCAATCCAAATTAACTGAGTTTCCTCATTACTGTTGTCACTTTGCATGCTGGCTGAGTGCTCTTGAGTTCAGCCCTGATCCACTACAAAAAATACATTCCTTACCTTTCTTGCAAGGAGCCCCCAGGCTGATTAAAAGCAAAAGGGGTTTTAGCTGTGATCTTTTTTCTACTTGAAGAGTAGCTTTTATCTGTGGCTGTTTGTTTCACAAGATAGTTTCTGGTTATTTCATGGTTATTGTGCAAATTCATGGGGAGAGTTTCCCAATGGATGAATGGACATCTCTTCAAGGAAGAAGTATGCCTTCTGCTCTTAAGGACTTTAAACAAAACCTTATACAAATCCCCATTTGAGGTGTCACTTCCATACCAGTGTCTCATTAAGAAATTGTAATGATAAATCTAGTTTCATTATCCAACATATCTAACAATCAGCCTACTGACATCCTTTCCTTTCATTATACGGAATAGAGATTGACTCATTGGGCGACTCTGCTTTCAGTTGAAACCACATACAGTAACTGGAAACCTAGGGAGACTCTGCAGTCTCCATGGAGACAGCACACTTACAACTTAATGTGATCAACAGATGCTGCAACAGTCTTGAAAGATGGAGAAAATGTTTCAAACCGAGTGTTGTTTATGGTAGTTCAGTGGATGTTCAAATTTGCTCTGTTATGACTGGGCTCCATATAAACGCACAGTCTTTAGAAAACACAGACGTGTGTGTTGAGGGAGAAATCTCTCACGGTGATAAAGCAACTAGTAACTGGGCCACTGCTTTTCTGTTCCCAGCCTCCGTCCTTGTGGGAGGCTACCTTAACTTTCACTTCTATCCCAGTTTTTCTGTAAAATGGGGCAGTGCTAGTCGTCCAGTTAATAGCCACAGTATCTTTTATGTTCTGGGGTGGATGACTATAATGAGATGAAGCTAGTAGGATTCTGATGAATGAGTCTATAGTGTCAGTGAATTGAATAGGAATCTCCCTCCATGCTGTATGACCTAATGTTGTAGCTGATGTCCAGATTTCCAGAGCAGATTTATTTGTTTCATTCTCCCGCAAAACCTGTGAGTAGTCATTTCCCACTGAATTTTATAAGCTGTTGTAAAGAAATGACCTGCTTTCTGCCTGTCGCTCTCAGATACTGGTGTAGCTCCCATCGCTGTCACATCTGCATCCCTTGCATCAGCGCCAAGGGCAAGGAGGCAGTCTTACTTGAATAGGAGGAAGGGCGCACAGATGCTAGTCCCCCATCAGAAAAATTCCGGAAGTGTAGCTATTGGAAAGGATGGTCTAGATGTAAGTACTGGCTCAGGAAGCCTTCTGTTCACCAGTTGCTGGGAAGGTATAAATTCATGCTGTGCTTGCTTGTTTCTTATTCTTTCCCTAAGCATCCTCTGCTGGCCACTCTCAGAGACAGGCTGCTTGGCTGGAGGGACGCTTGCTCTCCTGTTTTGCTCTTAAAATCTAGTGGCTGTGGAGAGTGGAGGGATTTTTCCCTTGTTCATTGATTATTTCATAGGGGAGAATTAATCTTTAATAATGTGATGGCATTTAGAGCAGTGCTAGGTGCTTTACAGACACGTGGAGATGCAATTACCAGCTCAGAAACAGTGAGAGCAGTCTGTAGAGGAAAGATGACCTAGACCAGTTTTATAAGGAGGAGAGACTAACAGCTGTGGCAGGACTTCCCTCAAAAGCAAAGGAGGCTGGTCAGGGTGCCTGTCCGAATCTCTGCTGCCACAGCTCACAGCCTGGTGCTTTTGCTGACATGCTGAGCTAGGTGAGCATTCTGGGTTTAGGGAGCACTCAGGCTGTCCCCTCTGCTGGCAGAGCCCTGTAGCTGAAACTCTGCAGAGGGGCAGCAGTTGGTAACTTCAGCTACAAAGCTGCATTAAGGAGAAGGCATCTTTCCAGTCTAAGCATCCTGCTGGAAACCACCTACAGAGCCTTTGACAGAGCAGGATGCAGTCCTACCTCCCAGCTGCCATACTTTCCTTCCCACCCAGGGCAGCCTTCCTTGCTTGCAAGACCCTTGCTCAGCCAGGCTCCTCGGCTAGACTCTTGCCCTTGATAAGGTGCTCAGCTTTGCAAAGTTCCCCCTCCTATGCACCGGTGGGTCAAAAGTTTCCAGGTAGAAACTATCTGTTGACATTTTGGGGGCATCTTCTTTCTCAGCCTTGGAGAGATCCTCACCCATGCAGTCCAAGTTGGTGGATTCTCCACCCAGTAGTTGGTTCCAAGTCACTGTACGTGTACATGCAAGGAATCATAACTCCATAGTGCAGCCATAAATTTCAACAAGGATTATTGATCAGGGTCTGTCTCCAAATAATGACAGGAATGTATCTCCTTTCAAAAAGGGCAGGATATCTAATTCAATGAAAGGAATTCCTCGACGAAGTCCCAGATGGGCCTGTAAGATCAGCCTGATTATTTTTTGAAGCCTTGGTTGCTCCGAATAAGACTGAAAATTGAATTAGCTCTGAGAGAGACAGCCCTGGCCAATCACTCAGGGAAGCTGAAGGACAGCTTATTGATTTTCATGTTTCAAAAAAAATTAAATGATATCCCTTTTTGTTATTTAAAATGCTGCTTAAGCAATTTAGTAATGTGATGTTGGAGGCCCAGTTCCAGGCTCTGAATCGGAAGAAGGAGGGGGAAATATTTCCCTTGACAAGAGAGGTAGGTGGAAGGAAGATTTAGTATAATTGCCTTCCCTTCCAAATAATTGATGATGCCAAAAGAATGGCTATATTTTGCCAGCCTCCTCTCCTGCATACCATTTATTAAAGATATAATAATTATGTAAATAGTTGATTTATAATCAACAATGCTGGTAGTTAATTGATTTTTTTGTGTGAATTTATGATGGGAAGATATGTATAAGGTGATTACACTGACCTGCAAGGCTGCAGCACCCTTGGGGAGAAGAGGTCTGGTCAGTCTCAGCAGCTGGATTTTTGTTCATTTCATTGGGAAATTTAACCGTTCTCCGTCCCTGGAATGAAACTGGTATTTGAGGGATCCCATCTATCCAGAACAGGGGCTCCTGACTTCCAAGGGTGTGTGGAAAAGAGCATCTTCCAGCAACTGCTGTGTCTTTTAGTTGGAAATGGGCTCTCCTCAGCTGCTTCAGTAGGAGCTGGGTGGAGAGTGCCAGCCATTTCCCAGCCCTCTGCAGTGCTTCTTAGATTAAACCATAGTGCATGATTTCTCTCCCCTGCTGCCCCACCCCTTCCCTTTGCATTGTTTCAGGCAAATCTTTCAGAAACAGCGCTTAATCAAATGAATGTGCAGTTACAAATAAAATACCTTCTCCTCCCCCTTCTCCTATCCAACTTCGAATCTTGAACCTTTGCCCAAGTAGGAGAATGGGAAATGTTTTAATGCAAATGGTGGCTAGAAGCTGCAGTTTCATGTTGGCCCTATTCCATATGGGGAATGTTTTGAGGGCATCTGAGTGGTCTCCTCCCTTCATTGTGGAGGGAGAGGTTTGGTGTGAGCTAAGTCTCCTTAAGCTTACCTAAATGCTACTGTGGCTCTTTGAGTCCCTTCCAACCCAAACCATTCTATGATTCTTTTCACCCTTAGTCCAGGTGGTTTGTGCTTTTGCTGGCAGAGGGTAAAAATGCCTTTCCATCCCAGTGGCTGCCAGTGTGGGGAAAGAGCTCTCTCTGCAGTGCTGCTGCTGCAGGGTTTAGGATCAGCCACCTGAGCTCTTCTGAAGCCACCTGTCAGCCTCTTGTCCAGCAAGGGTCATACGTTGGCCCTGGCATCTCCCTGGTGTGCTGCAGGTGATTTGGGGACTTGGATGGGGTGTAAATCTGTCCCGTGCTGCCTGAAATTCCTTGACCTTCAACTAAGACCTGAGCTGCCTCTTCTCTGTGATGAGTCGACGCTATTAATTGGAAATCCAATTTTGGAGGATTGCCAGGCTAATGCTGAGCTAGCATCATTTGGCTCTGCAGGCAGGATATAGGACATGCCTTGGTCTATCTATAGCTAGGGAAAGTCAGCTTATTCTCTCTCGTTGCAGGGGAAAAGTGGGGTAAATGTGTTCCAATTCCTACCTCCCCAGTCATGTACCTCACACTGTTTTACTTTTTCCTATTACTAGCTTTTTGCAGGGTGAGCTGCACAATGGAACTGCCAAGAAAATACTGTTTTTCTACCTGATCCCTGTCAGCACGTGGGCTAAAATGGCATCAGTCTTCTGCAAGCAAGGCATTCCATAAAGGTCCCTCCAGAGGTGGTGGAAAGCAGTCAGTCAGCGGGTGCCCTTCCACCCTAAATAGTGACCTCAGGGCAAGTTCATTTGCCCCCAGAGGGGCTGATCCTGCTTTCCCTTGACTGCAGAGGGAGCCATGATTTAGAGCACTGTTGTGAGCTGCTCGGTCTGGTGGCGAATGAGCTGCTCCTTGGAGCTTACCGCTCACGTGGCATGCGAGGAGATCATGCTCCCATGATCCAGACAGGGATTCTTCAGTGTCGCCTCAAAATGAGAAGTGGTTGTAGAGCTGCCTTTCAGGGGAGCCTGTTCTGTTGCATCACTCAAGGGGTAACCAAGATGTGCAGGGCCTGGTAAAGAGCCTCTCCGATCCCAGAAGCCATGCTTAGCAGAGACCTTGCAGTCAGAAAAACAGCTTTTGTTGACAACTAAGCTGAAGACTGATGCCATGTGTCAAACAGCAGAGAGCAGGAGGTGAGCAACACCTTTCCCACCTGAGAGAAGCATCCGCTGAGGCCAGTGCTCAACTGCGATCTCCATATTTATTTGTGCTTCTCCCAGTATCCCTGCTTCCTGATCCCGGGGCTTCAGCATAGTGCAGAAAAGAGAGGCAAAGGGCAGGCTGCGGAGTGCAGTACAGATGAGAAATAGATGACAGGAAGAAAGCAAAGCCGGACAAAGGTTGGTGTGGAGGACGGGGCTGAACGCCAGGCATGGATCCAAGGCTGGCGACACTGAGCTTCACTGCTACCTCTTGTGATTTTTTTCTTTCATGCAAATCCTTTGTACTCCCTTTTCTCAGCTTAGGTTGAACTATCTTAGCGATGCTCTTCCAATGAGTTTGTGCAAACCATGTGGTGCAGAGGGCTAGGGATATGCTGTAGTGGTCTGAGGCATTGGTAGACTGTCCCGATGGTTAGTCCTGGGCTGAGACGCAGCACAGCCGTGTATCATACATCGCTGATCAGCACTGAGATGTGAGAGTGGCTGACAAGGGTTACGCTAAGCCAGAGCTGATCAATTCCAATCTGATTAATACTAACTGTTTATAAAGTGTGTCAGACCCAAACGTATATCCAATATTAATTAATCCTCTGAACTGCCCTGGGAAGTAGGGAGGAAAGCAAAGATTGTGTCTGTTTCCTAAAGAGAGGAAGCAGTTGGGAGTAATCGATTAGGTGGAAATTGGAGCTTGTGGGTTATTTCTGCTTCTCCATTTGTCTTGGCGATTTGTAGGGAGCTTTGGAGGGCAGGGCACAGCTTTTGAGTCTGTGCAGCGCCTGGCTCTGGGGGGAGGTCTGCAAGTTTGGGCTCCTCTCAGGAGGTGTGGAATGACTTGCTGCATGGCAAGTCCTTATCGAATTGTTAAGGACTTCCCCACTGCTGGCCCCACATTTGGAGAGGGGAGATGTCCCTGGTAGGATGCTGGCTGTCCCCTGCAGGTGCCTTGTTCCAGCTGGCAGGCATAGCAGGGCACTGTGGGTGCATGCAGGGCTGCACAGGAGAAAGAAGGCTGCTGATACACAACCAAGCTCTCTACCAGGCCAGAGGAGCTAAGGGCAGGAGTTGGGGCCATCACTTCCGACACCAAAGCCGAGTGCAACAGCTTGAAGGTGAGGGAATCCGGCTCAGCCTGGTCTGTGCCCCTGGGAGAGCCCAGTGCTCTATCAGCACAGGCCCAAAGGACCCACTCTGCTCCAAAGGCTGTTGTCTTGTGCACAGCCTCTCTGCTTCTTTCCAGGTATTGTGTTCTCTCCCATTTGTATCGCATCACTGGGGAAAGCAGATGAAATTGCAAAATCTGGGCCTTTTTAATTTCAATCGAGCTTTTGATTGATGCAGTAAAACCAGTGGAAACCTCTGGTGCAGCCATAGCTCTGCACCCCCTGTGCAGGGCATCACATTGTGCGCTCTGCCAGCTTCAAGGGTTCCTGGCAAAGAGCTTCTGGTCCCTGCAGCTGGGAGCAATAAGTTTTTCAGCTGCTTTGGCTAAAGTTTCAGGGCCCCCATTTGTCACCATGTGTAGCCCCAGTGCATTGATGTGGATGGAAATAGATGTCAAAACAACAGCACCTTAAACAGCCCAGCTGAATCAGTAGGAATTCCTCCAGGGTCTGGCCCATGCTCTGGGTTGAGGGCCAGACCCTCTGCTGCCTGCAGCAGCACTATGAATAAACAGAGTACTTTCCTCCCCATGCCTGGAAATCCAGGGCCCTTCACAAGCACTAGAATTTGCATAAAACACTTAAAACTCACATAAATAAACCCAGACAGCCAGATCTTGCAGGAGCCGAATGAAATCATAAAGCTCTGGGTTTTAATTAGTCTCTCACCCTTGCTATATCAAACGATCATCATTGCTCATGTCAAACCGGTGCTTATTCTGGGATATAAAAAAAAGTCTGAGTCCCCTGACAGGGCTGAGGGATGTAAAGGTGGAGGAGTGAGATGAAGAGCCATATGGGCCTGAATGGTTCCTGGGCTGTGGTTTCTCTGGCACAGTGTGCCTGAGGCTTTCTAGCACAGATGGACTGGAGTTTCCTTCCCTGTTCCGCATAGGTGAGGTGGGGACGAGGCAGGGAACTCCATGGAGGGACTTGCACACCCAGATAGCTCCAGCCCCACGCGTGCTCCCAAGGAGCAGAGCAGGGACAGGGGCATCTCTGTGCCTGGGGCAGACCTGGCCTGGAAGCAAGAGCTGTGTGGCAGTCCCAAGGCAGCGCTGGCTGAGGGGAGCACGAGGTGGTGTGATGTCCTTTCCCGATGCTGGCAGCCTCTCGGCATCCAGAGGAGGAAGCCTGTGGGTTTTTCCCCCTTCACCTTCATGCTGCCAGCCATGCAAGCACAGGTGCTAGATATGGAGCTGTTGTTAAGGGTTATTAAATATAAATTTTTTTTGCTCTCCCTTTGATTGACGCCTTAATAGATCCCTCCAGATGTGATAAGGTCAAATTTAAATTTAATCAGGTTTTTTCATTTTTTTTAATTCCTGGGTGATGCATAAGCACACCAGTGCTGGGAAGGTGCAGGCAGTGGGGGAGTCTGTGATAAGTTTTGCTCTCTGCTTCTGTCCAAATCATTTTAATGACAGGCTGGTGAACTGTGAGGTTCCAGAGCTTTCCAGGTGAAATCTTGGACATGGAATCTTTCTAGATCAAGAAACTCCTATAAATCAGTGGTAAATAGAAGGTGCTGGAAAATTCCCATTTGGGAAATCCTTGTGAGCTTCTAGGTCCAGGAATTCCTGGAAAGCACCAGAAAATTCCTGCAGATCTTTCAGAGCACAGCATCAGATCTTGCTCTAAAGCAGGTCTGAAAAATAGCACAAAGATTTGTGCACCCTGCTCTCAGCTCTGCAGCTGCCTTGTGCTGTTCCCTTTTTTGGAGATGAATAGGGGTTGTCTCGAGCAGGACCTTGCAGATATCCGGGTACCTGGTGTTGGTGACTCCTTTTAAAAGGATTAACCCTGGTTTCTGTTTGCCTCAGTTCTTCTGCTTGGTAAAAGAGGAGTCCCACTGTGGGAGGATGATGGGTTTTTTGAAATACTTAGTCATTTGGCCACAGTGACAACTTTTGGTTTCATAAATATTGGTTAAATGGTGGGATAAGTGAGAGTTGCAGCCAGGCTCGAGGTGAAGTACTAATGCCTTAAACAGCAGCACAATGCTTTGAAACACATCTCTCACCACCTTTGTTTCCTGTGTGCGAACACAGCTCTGCTGCAGAACCGTGCCCTTTGCTGCTATTCAGGAGTTAGTGGCATGGCGGATGCAGAGCATATACCTCTCACTTCTTGAGTTTTTGGCTGGTTTTCATCAACACTAGTGTCCGGAGTCAGGTGAATGTATCAGCCTCAGCTTTCTCTTTTATGCTTGCTCTTTTCCTGGTTTTTGCTTTGCCCGCCATTCCCATTGCTTCCATCCAGGCAGGAGATGGTGCACAGAGGGTTGCTGCGCGGAGTGTGAGACCTGGAGGGAGGCAGGATGGCCGCTGCCTTGCCAAAGGCAGGAGCAGCTCTTGTTAGGCTGTGGTTGTTGTTGTTAGTTGATATTTAAACAAACATGTAATTGTTAAAATGCTTGCTCTTTGTGCTTTAATGCAAACAGCACTACAAGAGATACAGCTTATTAGAACTTGTTTGCGTTAGGGATGTTTGCAGCAGGTTAGCCACCATGTGTCATGCTGCCAGAGCCTGCTAACGGGAGTGTCTGTGCTGCGGGTGAGATGGCTCCAGAGGCGTGGGGACTCGATGAGTGGCCTGGCTGTGGCCGGTGCAGGGTGATCAGTATCTTCAGCTGCCTAGAGTGTTTCACTGCTAGCACGTTCCCTGGCGTCATTTCAGCTAGTCCCAGTACCGCTTCCCAGGTGGCACATGAGCAGGATATAGGGACTCTTTCCAATAGGTGCTGTGACCAAGGCCAACATGAGGGCTTCTGGGGAGAAAGAAGAGTTCAGCTATATGGAAACAAGCCAAACCATGCTATTTACCCTCACGGACTGTTTTTTGGCCTGTTTTATTTGAATTGCTCTGTGAATAGCTGCTGTGGGGAAGAGCTGTCAAGTGTAGGCCAGCTCTTGGTGGACTGGGCAGCAGTGACTCTGGGCTAATCCATTGCGTTTGTGTTGGCACAGAGGTGATGAGCTTGGCTGCCTCTCACCTCCATGCAGCCCAGGGATGGTGCTGAGGCCCATTGCAAGCAGGGCAGGTCTGGGTTTAAGTACAGACTTGGCTCCTACTTGACTGTCAGTGTAGACACATCCTTAGTGTTTTCATTGCTGGGGGAAACAAACCCAATGGCATGTGCCTGCCTTCACACCCTGCGCGGATCCAGCTGTCTCTGCTTTCTCTCTGCTTGCAAGCAGATGGCAGAGTGAGAGAGGAGATGCCTCAGGTGAGTTGGGCTGGGAGACACAAGTGTGAAGAGACACATCATTGCGTTGTCAAAATATTGGGATGTCTAGTTAAACCAGAACAGAAGGGATTGCAAAAGCCACCAGCTCCCCTGGTAGAAGCACATGAGTCCATGTGTAGGCCAAGAGCATGGGGAGTACGCAAAGGCGGGGGTTAGCACCGAGCTGCAGTGCTCTAGGTGGGCTGTGCGCCCTGAAGGCACCCCTGCACCGCAAACAATAACACGAACATTTAAATGCCATAAAGCTCATTTTATCAGGGAGATGGTTTGTACTGAAAGCAGTTGTTGTGTACGGTTCCTTTGATAGGTCTCAGTAGATAGCACCAATTATAAAATTACTAACAAACGAATGTGCTCCTTCGCTCCAATTAAATGATAAGAGCTAAAGCAAAGAGGCAGATTTTTATCATTATCAGATTACAGGCCCATATTGTGCTGATAATAAAGTAGGCACTTTCTAATACGTTACCTCCTATATGACTCCTTAGATTATTGTTTGGCTGTAGAGGGGGAAAAAAAAAAAGAATTTTGCAAAAGCAATAACAACATTGGAAGTGTCTTTATCAGAGGCCATTCTAGGGAGCGTAACAAAGGGGCATGAAATGACTCAGGCTGATGACAGTGAGGATAATAACATCAGGAGTGAGGAGGGTGCCCACACAGCAGAGCACTGGACCAGAACACCTCAAGTCTGTTAAGCGAACTCCCTCTTAAGGCTTTCTCTCTTTCATACAATCAGGGAGGCAGTCTTCTGCAGCCTCTGTAAAAGTGAAAAGAGCCACAGGAGGAGGAAATATTAAATACTGAAAAATCTTATGGAGGTGGGAGGAGTGTTTCCCTCCTGTTCTTTTCCCCCTGGAAAGTCAGGCAGGATTTGGGCTGTGGTGACAAATGTGGTTCCTTTTTCACTGGCTGAAATCTGATGTTTCAGAGGTGATCAAATGTAATTACACAGCGTAGTACTAATTCAGCTGCCATGTTATATGTCAAAGGAGGAGAATAGCAACTGCATGGGAAGGGGGACAGATGAGTTTCCCCTTCCTGACCCTGAAGCAATCATATGTAGAAGCACGAGAGCTGATTTTATTTTCCTCTCTGCAGGGGAGAGACAGCAGTTTAAGGAAGAGTCCTACTCTGTATTTGACTCTACACCTTGCTATGTGTTAGGTTGTTAGGCTGGTAAAATATGTAGAGGATGTGATTCCCTTCCTGTACTGTTATAAATCAGAAGTCACTCTAGCTGTGCTGATTTACACAAGCTGAGGGTTTGGCTTAACAAAATTATAACAGCATAAAGCTGGTGAGGAGGAAAGGTCAAGCTCACTGTGTCTGTCTCAAAGCATGGTGATATTAGCCATGAAATTGCGATCATGACTGATCAGGGAACCTTGTCATTAAGTGACTAATTATTATTAATTATTATTTATTACTGTAGCACCAGGGAGCCCTTGTCACATTTATGTTAAGCTCCTTGAACCTGGATCCACTCCAAATTTTCTGAAGTCCTTGGGTTTGCAAAACAGAGCTGCTGATCTCTTAGGAACAGGTTTTGGGGTTTAACACTCCCGGGACTGACAGCTCTCAAAGGAAGAGTGCTGTAATCTGTGCATTGTTTGTGGTGGGTCCTGAAAGGAGCCCAGCAAAGTAGAACTGGGAAATAATAATGTTGTGAAAATGGTGAGCTGAAGTTAGACTTCTGCTGAACTTGAGGGTGGTTCTTTGTGAGTGTGTGTGGCTGCAGGCTCAAGCACTACTAATTACCCATCCCTAGTGATCAGATCGAATTATCTCAGAGGGCTAATTTCAATGAATTTTGCTCTCATTTTCACTGATGTAAATCACAACTCCTCTCCTGTCAGTGGAGCTGAGCTGGATTTACACCCAGTGTAATAGAGGCTGGAAAGCATCTGTACTGAATTCCTGCCAGTTCTTTTCTGAGTCTGCCTGCAGAGACTCCAGAACCGAGTGACATTGGCTTTCCTAGGCATCAAAGGGCCACTTGAAAGGCTAATTAATGTTATCTCTGTGCCAGATCAGGGACGTAAAGGACTGTTTTCTTGTCCTGATGCAGCACCAACATGTGCAGTTTTACAGCCCCAGCCTGTTGGCTGCTGATTCTGCTTGTGTTCACAGTTATTTACAACCCTGCACACAAAAAGGTCTATTTTATTTATTTGTGTGTTTTTGCTTCCCGGGAAGATCTTCAGCTGTGAGCTGAGTCAGCAGGTTCTCTAGTCAAACAGTGAGCCTCTTTCCCTGCAAGATACTGAAACCCCATGATGTTTAGCCTGACGGGAGAGAACTTTGCTTTCAGTGTGCCACATCACTGTTTCGCCTCCCATCTTTCCCTGCAAGCAGGAAGCAGCCCTCTTGAATATAATTTCTATTGAAAGCAAATGGTGTCTATGTCTGATTAGTTCTGGCTTGAGGCTGTATCAACAAGCTCACTGTTGGTCCTGCATTTGCAGCCTGGAATATTTTAGGGCACTTGAGGCTGACAGATTCATGTTTATTACATTAAACCATTTTATCATTGACTTGCCCAAGTGTTATTCTCCCAGCTGGAAAGAGGCAGTAAAAAAAAAAAAGGCAGCTACACCTTCATCCAAAGTGCTGACAAAAAGGCCAAATCCTGCAGCCTTCACCTAGACAGAGCCTCAGAAGGTCTAATCCTGCTCTTGTTGAGGGTCTCAGTCTGCCTCTGCTGTAGTGAATGACAAAGCTGTGGTACGAGAAAGGCCAGGCTGTTACGGTCTGTTGATGTCACATCAGGAAAGACCCCTCAGAAATCAGTGGAATTAGGTTGAGATACAATGCTGGGTAAGTGTGAATCAAACCAGCAGGTTGTGGTCTGTTGTACAGGCCAGAGGCTCCCCTGGTGTCTGTGCACAGGGGGATCACCCCCAGCTTGTCCCTGTCACTATACAACAGACCGGACCCCTCATCCTCCTCTGGGAGCCACAGCCATTTCGTAGCACTAGCATCAGCAAAACCTGTGTCAGCAAATAAGACTCGCGAGACAAAGAGGGAGCTGTGAGGGGAAGTGCCTTTTGCTGTTTTTTTCTTTTGCTAAGCCATTTCTCTAACTAACTGTGTACAAACACAGTAAGTCAGCTTTTTCCCTCCAGAAGTGCAGGGCCTCAAGACACAGCAGGATTCTGTTTGCATTTCCTCTCTGGAGACAGGGTTTCCATTACACCAAGGCCTCTCTGCTTCTCTCCGGCAGCCTACAGAGGTCTTGAAAGGATTGGAAAATGTCCCCTGCCAGTTTCCCTTGCTCAGGAGAGCTCCCTGGCTCACAGAGAGCTGGCAGAAGGCCTTAGTTGCTGCAGGAGCCTCCACTATGTGGGGAATCCCAAGGGAGTGAGCTGTGGTCACTTTCAAAACAAAGGTACGCATTTCAAAACATCCTGTGGAAGGGAAAATACCGTCGCCAACCAGAAAAAGGTTTTGAAGCAATCAGACTGTTCCATTTAAAAACCACCCAGAGACTGGCAGCCTCCTCCACTATTTTTCTTTCTTGCTTAACATCTAAAAGTCTCTGAGGAATTTCCCAGTACATTTGCTCTGCTTCACTGCAGGTCTCCACAGAGTGACTCTGCGACATGCACTGTGTGACCTGATGCTTGACTTTGTCATTCAGCCTATCTTGTCACTGTTATAGGATAATCAGAATAATTCTTAATATTTCCCAGAAATAACTTCTGTCCTGGACTCCTACAGGTATTTTACCAATGTTACTGGCAGCTGCATGCCATTCCAGCAAGACAAGAGAGACTGAGGAAGGGCAGGTGCTGAAGGTAGTCAGAAGTGAGCTGAAAATTAGGAATGTTAACCTAAGCTACATGTCCAGGCTTTTCTTGTCAACAAAGGTGAGAGATACAAACTCCCAGAGTAGAGACATCCTGTGTTGTGGGGGGTGAATAGTGTTTTGGGAACCAGAGAGCAAGTGGATGCCTAAAATTGGTTAGGTCACATGGCTGATGCTTCTTACCCAGAGCAACTTGGTACATGGGGTTCCTGGGAACTGTGAGGAGGGTGTATCCTTACCCATGTTTCAGAGATGTGAGACATCTAGAGAAATGACAGGTGGTAGACTGGAGAGTGGCGGAGCTGAGACACTCATCAGGTGTCCTGAGTCCCAGGCCAGTTTCTTGTCCATTAAATGGCACAGCCCTCCTTGCTGCCTGCAAATTGCCTTTCAGTCTAAGGCTCTGTTCACAGTCCAAGTCTTTTGCAAATTTAAAGAAGAGACAAAGTAGATGAAAGTCAGTTGGGAACTAACCAATGTCCTTTAAGATCTCACTCAGTAACCCTTCATTTAGCTAACCTGTTCTTTGAAGAAACTGGCTGCACATCTGAAATGTATTTGCTCTGTAGACAGATAACTCTGAAAGTGGAACCCAGTCTCCAAAGAGCTTTAAGCTTTCTTAAAAGGAAGCAACTGACTACATGTCGTGCCACATAAGACATTAACCTTTAAATGTTAGGCAGATGACTGAGGAAGGAGGCCATTTGTTACAGGAGGGTAAAAAAGAGGGATTTTTTTGGCTATGCTGCCAGGAGATCCAGTTCCCATCTGTGGGTTTGATGCATTGTTTCAGAAGTAACAGTGTTGGTTTTGCATGGGTGCAGCTCAGAAACAATAACATTTAATGCAGAATGAAATGTGTTCTAGGAGAGAGGTTTTCTTTGCAATTTTTGCAGTTGCTGAAGCAGGATGTGTCTCAGAAAGACTCTTCCTAATGCCCTCTGATTCTACAGAAAAGACATGGTCTGGTTTGCAGTCCTTGTGTTAAAGGTAGGTCTCTGCACTGTAGACCATTTCTGGGATACTTTTGTTTTCAAAAACTGTTGCCATTGTGGAAAGTGAGCCAGAAAACATACATCATGTTGTCCTGGGCAAGAGACATTATTTTTGTTCTTTGGTATGTCTTCCTTTGAAAACAAAAGTAATTTGTACTAATGAAATACACCATTTGTGTGCAGAAAACAGCACATTGCACTGAAAGTATTGGAAACTAGCTGTTGTTAGGATTCTGTATTTATGCTGATGAGGTGCAATAAGTTCTGAGCATAGAGCAGTTTCCCAAAGGTGGTTCCCAAGACAAGCAGCACTGCTGCGAAACTTGGTCACTATCCTCCACTCAGTGAGTCGTGTGACCTCCTCGGGTGGGCAGTTCTGCCATCAGAAGTCCAGAAAGCACTTTGCTGCTCAGTGCTCTGTGCTCTGCCTTCCAGACCGTGGTGTTGGACATTGTAGGCTACTCTTGTTGGGAGGAACGCTGATGCTAATGTGGGTGTACAAAGGCCTGGCTTTCAGAGCAGGACAGAAGCCCAACAACCTAAAACAGCAGCTCCAAACTTTCCATATATAAGCACAGATCAGAAGCTTGTTCCCTCTCTCTTGCTTACCCACACAAGACATACATGGTTGTGTTCAGCTGTCCTTCTCTGCCCCTTTTCTCACTCTCAAAATTAAACTGTGAATCCCAGCTTTCCTCCTTTCCCCTTCTCAAAGCATTCACACTCAGCTTTGTATTTCCTTTCTGTTTTCAGTAGATGCATGTGTTTAACTCGGCTATTTTATCAATGAATGGCAGTTGAAAAACTACTAGCTTCAGTGTGGTTTATTCCAACCTATAGTAAGAGTCTGACCTTCCTGTTAGAGATGGCTCTTCTTTGCATGCAAGAAACGTTGCCAGAATGTTGCTTTACCCTCGGGCCTACTTACCTCTCTACGGGCATTATCAAAGCACTAGCTATCATTGCTATACTGCTCTAGCACAGATCTTCCTAATGATAATATTTTTCCCTTCTTAAAACAACTTCAGCGACCATGACTAAGTACCCAGCAGGTCAGTTGGGAATAGTCAGGTTTCTGCCTGCATCTTTCAAACAGAGCAAAGCATCTTTAGGTCTCTGTGTCACATGCCCAGACTTCGGGGGAATCACCATTAATGGCTGGGAACCTTGGCTTTTCTCTTAATCTCTTATCACAAGATTAGCTAAATGTCTGCAAAGCCCGGGAGGATTGGGTAATGATGAGGGATCATCAGGCGAGATGGGAAGATAAGCATTTTTCTCCAAGAAACCAGCTGGGTTGGTCCCAAGGAGATAATTATCTTGTGCTCCCTGTGAGTGCTCTGCTCACACAGGCACCCATCCCAGAGGCCGGCTGTGCTGTGGCTGACTCTTGCTTGTGACGGGGCACAACAAAGCAGCGATGGGGGGAGTTAGTGCCCCTTGCAACCCTGCAGAGAGCTACAAAGTCCCAGACTTCATGTGAGAGTAGCGGCCGGTGCTGCTTAGGGCTTTGCATGGCCCCACAGCCTCTAGCTCCAGGATCTCAAGAGTCACACAGGGTTTGAGACACCCGCTGTGGGTGAAGGATAATTGGTATTGCCAGCCCCACTGGTAAAAAGGGGTGATGGAAAAGCCACCTCTTTTTTCTCTGCTCTACAGTGTGCTAGAAGAGCAGAGCAAGCATCCTGCCAGATGTCTGCATCAGTACAGGGAGTGGTTGGGCAGTCCAGGTGATGGACTGGTTTGAGACATTCCTTTTCATCAGCTGCTTGTAACCTGTCTCAGCTGAGTCTTAGTTGCCCAGGGTGCATGCACATTCCCAACTGTTCCAGTGCAAAATGAGACAGGTTCCTCTAATCTGCCTCTCACCGCCGACTGTGTCCCAGGGCTCTCTGGGGCAACTGTTTTCTTAGAGCTGATGTTTTGGCAAACAATGGTTTATATCCCTGCAAAGCAAGCATCAGGTCTCCAGCAGAGCAGGAGCGCCCATCCTAAAACTGGTTTTGAACTGTGGAGTTGGAAATGGGTTCAACATTTTCTCTGCTTTTTGGTGTTTGCAGCATGAGCTACACAGGAGGTTTGGAGAGGCACTGGCTGCCAAACCACACTGTCTTCAGGGGAGCGTGAGATCTGGGTCATCTCCTCTTGCAGAGTGGAAGGGGACTCCAGCACATGGGGAGGTGGTGGCACAGAGCGACTGCCCGGCCGGTCCTGCTGCCCACTTCGCAACTCCTGCTCCTCCTTCGCTCCTTGCTGTTACAGCCGTAGTTAGCTTGGATTTACGCTTTTTGAGGCACTGTCTGTGCTGCTATCTATTTCATTATCTACTTGTAATTGTTTTGTCTTCCCTGATCTTTTGTTCACCTGTGATGAGTGTACAATCAGTTTTGCTCTCCTCTGACATGAGTTACATGCCTTTTGAGCCCTGACTGATTAAACTCTCTTCCTTCTTCAAGTAAATTGGTTCCCATAGAGCTGTCCACTAGTGTGACTCCAGTCAGTGTCTGAATTACATCTTCCCAGCTGACAGATGGATCACTTGAGGGTTTTGTAGTCATTGTGCTAGCCTCAGAAGTTTGTGGATGATTATATTCCCAATCTGGTCAGCTAGCTTTTGTTTTCTGGGACTTTTCTTCTTCTACTTTAAATATTAGTGACTGATGTCTGGTCTGACTGTTCTCAGAGTACTGGAGCCTGCTGCTGCGAGGGAATATTGCTGCGTTATCTAAGAGTTGTGAGTGGCACATTTGGGCCCCTTTGTGGCTGATGTTACTTAGTACCAGCATCTACCTCCAACCTTCACTGCCTTTCAGTGAGAAACAGGTGCCCAAACAGGAGTTGAAACCAGCTAGACTGGTTTCCCGGCTACACTGTGTATACAAATTTTATTTTGTACATAAATGTATGTAGTTTGGTGCAAAACAAAGTGAACTTGAAGGATGATGCTGGAGAGATACTCCTAGAAGGAGGAAGACCTATAGATGAGGTGAGGACAATGCAATGCTCCATCCCAGGCATAGCATTGTCCCGTGCAGCCTGGCTGTCCCTGTCTGGTACCCTCTCTGTTGGCAAGATGACAGTTAATATGCACAGCTCAAAGACACAGTCAACAGGGTAGATTAAACTTTGCTTCATTGCTTTCAGAGGCTTCTGCAGCCCTTTCCTGGCTAGCGAAAATGTTTTGAAAGTTGGCCAGTAAATGTACTAGTTGGCTAGTGTGATATTTATTTGAACTTCAATTTGATGCGAAATCAATAGAAATAATTACTAGTATGAAACTGAATAATGAAGCAGTAGTAGAATTAGTGACCCATTTTTAGCAGAAATACTTTTTTATTACTTAAAACAAGCTTAAATTAACAACTGCAGATAATGATTCCCTAGAGCTAGATAAGGGGTTAAGGATCATTGCTCTCAGCGATGACAGGCTACTCGCTAAATTTGGTGAGTTATTTCAAGGTTAGGGTTTATAGCTCAGATATATTGTCTCTGAGTGAGTGAAAGTTGGTTGACTGGCAAGCCAAATGACTCGCAAATTGACCTGAAAAATAGCATTCCTCCCTGCAGCCCCTGTTGTGTAAATGATGTTTGGAAATCTCCAATTGTGTGACCAGTTACAAGATTAATCTTATTTGAAGGGGAAAGTGGTAAAGATGAGTGCAATCTGGAGACAAAGGATCCTGCGTCCCCAGATTTTGGCACAGGAGCTGAGTTGCTGATGCCAGTTAAAAGGCTGCTGTTGCAGCTTTGGGAAGTGACAAGGCTGACATCTGTTTTGGAAAGACATTTCTCAGCCTGGCCACACAGCTGGAGACTTCAGCATAGTGGAGGGGCTGTGCAGGATAGCACGAGGACAAGAATGAGGACAGCCGTGACGCAGTCAGCTGAAATTGCTCTGAAAGGTTTAATCTAGTGAAACCTCAGCCCAGTTCTCTCATTGCCTTGAGCCTGGCTGAATATGCATTAGATCAGAGCTGTACTACCCACTGATTTTCAGTAGGTTCAGTACTAATGGATTAGACATACACTTAGATTAGAAGTTGAATTTTGGTGGAGTTCTGCCTCACCAGCAGGTTTGTAAGGCCAGATGAGAGTACATTTGTGACAAAAACCTGAAAATATCAAACAACTCTGGCAAACTGACAGTGGCCCATTATTGCAAACAATGTCGGGCCCTTCGTGGAGACATTTATCCCAGTACTGATCGCCTGCGGCCAGCCAAGTACAGGTGCCAGAGTCCAGCTGCAGGGCACCAGAAAATCAGTCACATTTTCATCCAGATGTCACTGAGGGGAAGTTTCTTTCATGTTTCTGTCATATTTAATGGTGTCTGAGCTTAAAATAAACCTACTAAAGGCTCAGCTTCACCTTGGATTGCAGCTCCTCTGTAATCATTTACGCTGGTAAAAGTGGTGTAATTCACATTTCATTTATGCCCACGACACGGTACGTGCAGCAGCAGGGGAACGTGGCCTCTTTTCTCGCTGGAACCTTTAAGGTTTTCAGCTTCGAGTGTAATTGGACACTATTACAGTGTTTTATGAGTCTTGTTTGCCTGCACTAAGAAGAACAAAAAGTAGTTCTTAACTCAAGCTAAAAGAGCAGTGAAAACAAAGCAATTTGGTTTGTAACTTAAATTTGTTATACTAATTAAAGCAGTCTGGCTTGCTGAGTGCGTAGGGTAGACGCACCCCAACTGGATAATGTGTGCACCCCAGAATGGGCTGGGGGCCGGCTGGCAGACCCAGCCTGATATTTCTGTTATGTCGCTGCTTTCACCAGGGCCTGTAGGCTGCACATTACAGGTTGCTTTGCTTGGATGTTTTTGAGTGAACCCTTATCCCTCCTAATATTTATTGGGGTCTGTCTCACTGTAAACATATCCATATCGAAGCTGTTAGATATAAACCAAGTCAGGTAAATCCAGTGCAGAGGAGGATATAGTGGAGAAACATAGACTAAAGCCTGTCAGATTTATT
This sequence comes from Chauna torquata, assembly GCA_013399475.1. NCBI lineage: Eukaryota > Metazoa > Chordata > Aves > Anseriformes > Anhimidae > Chauna > Chauna torquata. The sequence goes on from VXAL01016769.1 coordinate 147,599, forward strand.
TTTATTTATGTTGATTCCTACAAACATAAAGCAGCTCTGCTAGATTTTGAAGGAGTCGGAGAGATTCATGCTGTATTCCCCCATACCCGCAGGAGCTGCGTGCAAAGCTACACACAGGGTTTTGACAGCAAGGATTGAGCCCACAGCCTCAGGTTAAAGCTAAATTATTTGAGCAAGAGAGACAATCTGCAGACTGTGGAAAACAGCTTAAAGCCACCCATATCTGAAATATATAAAGCTCAAGCCAGAGCTTAATGAAGCCAGTGGCATGCTCAACTTCTTTGGCTTTGGCTGCCAGGAGATGACCAGTTCCCATCCCTGAGCTCTGCAGGGATCCAGGGGAAGGGGGTCTGGCACGTCCAGCCACAAGTGCATAAGAGCCAAGCTCTCAGTTACATCGCAGGGAAACAAAGCATCCCTGTCCTCCCTCCTTCCCCTTCATCAGTACATAGGACAGGAGATGGATGTTCCAGCAACACCCATTTCCAGTCTTTCTTTCCCATGCGCAAGTAATTCCATTTCAATGGAAGGCTGCTGGAGTTGTCCACAGTCTGATGGTGGGGGTTTATTGGTGAGAGATGGAACTACTTCTGTCTTACCAGCTTGACGCAAAACAGTCAGGGCTGGTTGTTTCTCAGACAGGGCCAAGTGGGTACATAGCTGGGTGAACCATGGCCTCTCCTGGCAGTCTGGGGTGTTTTTCTGTCCCTGCGGGACCCATCTGTAGCTGGTACTGCTCTGGTTGTTTTGTTCAGGCCCAGGACTGCAAACATTTCGCATGTCAGAGCAGGAATAAAGACTCTTTCTCAGCAAACATAATCCTGCATTATTTGCAATGCCTCTGACTAGAAGTCTTCCCCGCTTAGTTTCTACTTCCTTCCCCATGTTTTCAGAATTATCCAGGAGAGGAGATTGCTATTGGCTTCTCTGCAGCTGCTGGCAACTGCCTGGGACTCTCAGTGCTGGGGCAGCCGGAGCCGCTGCGGCCACACGGTGGGCAGCAGAGCAAGCAGGCACAGCGCTGGGAGCACACACAGAACACCGCTGTTCACTAGCTGGCACCCTCGTCGCCTCTCCCTCGAATCCTGTGGCTAATGCTTTATTAATTTGCTCATCTGTAAAGTACTTAACATCCATCCACTGAATTATGGTTTAATTGTGCAAGCTTCCCTGATAATGCTGTTCGCTGACATGAGGCTTAGTATAAAATGTTGATTTCTTGGTTGCCGGTAATTGTGGTAATGATGCTCTGTAGTCATAGGACACTGGCTGTGCTTTTGGGCAGGAGGATTATAGTAGGTAGCACTTGTGTCTTTGAAACCGGAGTGAACATAAGCAGGTAGTGTTCCTGCCATTGTTGGAGATGCGGAGACTGAGGCAGGGAACACGTAAAGCTGATGTTGCGTACTGCAGACACTGATCATTAGGGAAGAGGGCTCAAGTCCTTCGACCTCCAGAGGTGCTGAGCCAACCCCAGATTCAGATGAAGCGTTTTGTCTCCCACCATATCCCTGCAGGATTATAAATCCTCAGGCTGAGGGGAGGCATCACTCCATGGGGAAAGTGCCACCAGGAATGTTTTGGGGTGAAGGTCTGTAGCAAAAACTCATTCGGAGCATTTGTCTGCTCCTCTTTCAGGTCAGGCATCTGCAGACAGCTCAGGAAACCTGTGTCTGTGTCTCTGGGACTGAAGTGGTGTTGTCATGTCTGACACTAATGGAGAGGACATGTTTCTCCATTAGAAGTTTACCGATAGTGATTTCCGCTCTGCTGGTAGTTCCAGTTCCCCTGTGGTTAAGTGAGGACTTCGGAGGTTAAAGACTGTCAGGCCTGGATCAAGGTCAAGAAACCTGCATTTGATTCTAAAGATTTTAATTAACTTTGCACCACATAGAACCTGGGCATACTTGAAAAGAAATATAGATAAATTTTACATTTAAATATTTGAATAGTGTCTATATCTTGTGATGGCTGTAAAAAAAAACCCTGTTGAAGCAGGCTGCAGGAAGAGGAGATTTGCATAGCAGAATAATTGGTTTTGCAAATAAATCTGGTTCTTGAAATTTGTAGATTAGCAATAATATGTCTCCAGATGAGAAGGAAAGGTCATGGATGAATAAAGCAACAATTAAACTTTCAGGAGATTATTAAACTAAACACAAACCTGGCTAAATGCATATGAGAGAATGTCAATAAAGGACAGGAGTGGCCTGTCAGGACTTGCGAGCCTCCAGGATATTAATGTTACTTCGAGATCTTTTCTTCCAATGCAGCTGCTGCTCTTCTTGAAGTAACAGCCTTTGCAGATTCCTGCCTAATCTGGGCAATCCATTAAATAACCCAGTTAATTTAAGCCATTTAAATCCAATAAGACTGGTATGTAATGCTATAAAACTCTAAACAAAATCCTTGGAGTATTACCACATTAACTGTTGCACTGCAGGCTCTATCCACGCCTGACACTGTCCAAGTGGGTGCCTCACAGGAAAACAGCCCGCACTGAGGAGAGGAAATACTGAGGCTTTAGAAATGTGGGTTTTGTTTTGAATCTGAATGGGGAAACAAAACAAACAAACAAAAAAAAGTGGATTCCAAATGGGCCGTGAAATAGATCTTTTATGACAGGGAGAATGAAGACTGGGGGAAATTCTCATTTCAGAGTATTGAGAAGTTGGGTCCAGAGCACTCAACTTTTGTATGGAGCTTTCAGAAAGGTCCTAAAACCAAGTGTTCCTGAAATGAAAAACTTCTCCTCTCATGGTACTTTTTGCAACAGTGCTTTTGAAAAAGAAAAGAAAAAAATGGATTTCTTCGGAAAAACAATTAAGAAGTCCCAGACGTTTTTTGAGGAAAAAGTCCTGTGTCCCCCTTTTCTCCCACGTCTCTGCCAACACAAAGCGCAGGAGGCACCAGGCTGACCATGCTCCAGGCACCAGCCATAGCTTGTGAATCCGCACCTGAGCTTCTTTACACAGTGCTGGTTCTGTGGGAAAGCAGCTGCGTGTGGCAATGAGGGCGGAGAACCTTGTCCACCTTCTCCTGCCTTAGAGGCTTAAATAGATTAAAGTTCCTGATGCTCAGCAGTGCTCCTGCTTCAAATCAGCTGTGCTCTCAAGCCTGGTGCATTAAAGATGAAACCTTCAGTGGGAGGTGGTTGCCCATCACCTAACAGAGGACCGGGGGCAGTGCTGCCAGGGCCACTTCCCTTCAGACAGATAGAGGAGCTGTGGCTGGATGTGGGGACATGTCCCCGTCCACAAGGGAGAGAGGCCAGTGCCTCAGCAGGGAGTGGGAGCAGAGGGAAGGAGAGTTTTCATGCCTGTTTCTTCCCTCTCTCCTGAATCTCGGGAGAGGGACCAGAGTTAAGGCAGAAGGTGGAAGTAAGAGTCCAGGGAGATTTCAGTGGACAGAGGTCCAACCCTAACCCAGCTTTCCCTAGCCTGCTGCCACTGGGGTTAGTGGAGCTGCCTCTCCCAGGCATATTTTGCCTTTAAATGTCAGGTCCGAATGACCCTCAGCCTGTGAAATGGCTGCCTGTTGCCTGGTTTCCAAGCAGCTTATCACCCTCACTTCTCTCACATAGACACAGAGCACTGTAGCTGGCTAAAAAAAGCAACACATACAGGGAGCCCTTCATCCAGCAACAGAGCCTAGACATGAAACAACCCTGCCAAAACAAAACACGCCACCACATATCTAATTTTCCCTTTGGGGATCATGGAGGAGTCGCGTATGACAGGCATGAGTCATATCGCTTTGTGCAGGTCTAGGAGATGCTCAGATATTACCTTTAGGAGGGCAAATGGAGGAATTCGATGGAGCAATAACTCTGTGATGCAGTACTCCTCTTTGCTAGCTCTGAGGACATTTAACAAAGGAAGACAGCGTCAGTATCCTTGTTTTAAAAGAGGTACTGAGAGGAGGCATTAATTCTCCAAGGCCTCGCTGCCTCCAGTGTCAGAGCAAGGGTGAGAGCCTGGGGCACCCAGCCCTGCACTGTGCCCAGGGCCACGCTGCCCCAGTTGTGCTCTTGACATTGGCATTATTGCCTGAGCAAAGGATGGCAAAAACCCACAGGCTGAGCCTGCAAAAACCGCAATTTCTCTTTTTTAATTACACACTCTGCAAATCAGTGGGGAATACCTCCCCCTGCTCCTTAGGACAGGAGCATGGCCACGTACAGGCTTGTTCGGGGCTTTTCATTCCTTGAAATGATTCATTTGTATGTAAAATCATATTAGCCTTTATTGGTTCTCTCCACACACCCTCCCAGCACAGACAGATCTAAACCTTGAAGTGCCATTAATCTTTGGTGTGCTCTGCCCGCTCTTTCACATGGTACTTTGTGGCTGGTGACCTTCAAGCAGAGGATTTTTGTTGTACTCTTTCCCCAGGAGCCCTGGCAACACCTGCAGCAGCTGGTGCTAATCTTCCTGGAGTGGGAGAGAAGCGGGGGGGTCAGGGCTCCTTCACGTGTATTGACAGCTGAACACCAGGCTGCTTTTCCCCTTGCAGGAGATAGTTGCTGAGAAAAGGCCAAGTCCTGGTGTAGTTAGGAGGGTCAGGCAAATTCCTGCCAAAGTTGTTGTCTGAGCTGGTGGTGAGCAAGTTGAGGCAGCCCATGAAGGTTGTGTTTATACAGCACTCGGCACAGAGGGGGGGCACCTCTGCCCACCACTCGGAGGCACCACAGGGGGATGAAGATGCGATAAGGTGAGGCTGAAGCCTGGTTTTAGGAGACAGTGGCTGGAAACTCAGTCCTAACTCTACTGCAGAGCTCTGACCTCAGGCTGGTAGGCTACACTCGAGCATCAGTACAAGTCCAGCGAAATTTAGGTATGTCAGTAAATGGGCACATTCATGTCAGGTGCCACTTGCTCCGCAAAAGAGACACTGGCATGTGCCATAGCTCTCCCAAGGTCAAGGATGCCTTTTTGAGGTCACTGGGGCTGTGGGGCCATAATGGCCTCAAGTTGCACCAGGGGATGGTTAGATTAGATGTCAGGCAGAATTTCTTCATGGAAAGAGTGGTTAGGCATTGGAACGGGCTGCATGGGGAAGTGGTAGGGTCACCACCCCTAGAGGTACTTAAGAGACATGTGGACGTGGCACTTAGGGACATGGTGTAGGGGTTGACTTGGTAGTGTTAGGTGATGGTTGGATTTGGTGATCTTATGGGTCTTTTCCAACCTAAATGATTCTGTAATTCTATAATCAGCTCTCCTGAGGAATGGTTTACCCTGGCAGGTGTGATGGAGCTGAAGGCAGCTCTGGAGAGCAGGCTGCTGGGGGGAGGCAACTTGGGAGGGAAATGCTAAGCAGGGCTTGGAGTGTCTTGTCCCTGTGAGGCTTGGGGAAAGCCTGCTTGCAAGGCTGTCTCGCTCTGTCCTTTCTGGGGTGGCTTCTCTAGTGTGTAGTAAGGGTTGAGCTGACACTTCAGTTTTCCTCTTCTTTGTAATGTCTGCCACGCCTGCTCAGATACCAGTTTTTGCCCTATCACTTGGGGTTTAACCTCTTTGAGACTTCTGTCTCTCTGTCAGATTAGACTTGGATTGGCCAGCAATTTCTAAATGATAGGCGGATACGGAAAAAGGGAAGGAATATAGGTGCACATATGTGAGCGTGCAGACATCTAAACATGGTTTGATAGGAGACCAGGCTAAATATAAATCTATTGGGCAATTCACTGGCTGAATTGAAACAGGTGATGAGTTGGAAACTTGCTGTTTTGGAAGGAGGAAACTTGCATTCCTGTTGCTCATGTCAAATCACATTGCATCCCCCCCACCTCGTATTGACACAGAGAGCAACACAGGACACTCTAGGCCTGTGTTGTCTGCCAGACATGTCCTGCCTCCCAATTCCTGCCCTCATCGATCGTGTCTTTGTGGGCCTGACTCAAGTTTACTGCGTCACATGGAACCTTTGCAGATGCCAGAGCTCTGGCACTGTTTGCACAGAGGAGCACGCTGTCTGCTTGAATTAAATTCAAGCTATTGCAGCTCTCAGTTTTACTCAGGCAGGATTGATCTTTTGTAGGGGGTACCGTGGGAAGCAGAAATAGATGCTTGAGTCTCTTACCATGTGCACCCAAGGAAAGCACGAGTCACACTCAGAAACTGATGATGCTACACCAGACTTTCATTACCATTGCCAAGAACAGTAGCTGGTCTCTGTATTAAACATACTTATGGAGTCACTGCGGTCCTTCAGAGAGGTTAGGTTGCGTGGAATTATTCTGTGCAAGGGGAAAAATGTTCCCTTAATTCAATTCCAGAGCTCTTACAGTGGTATGCACGGGCAGAAACCTCCATCCTGTCTGAAGATGTGTGGCTTCCAGGAGCCACCCGGTGAATCAAAGCTGTTCATTTTTATTCCCCCTTTCTTAAACTGCAGTGGTTCTGGAGCCCTTCTTTGCTATCACTTGCCACTGTCTGTCAGGCTTCAGAAGCTAAAGAGAGAAGGTTTTTTTTCCCCTCAGCCCTTGGGTGAGAGCCATCAAAAAGTAAATGAGGCAGTGTTGGTGACACAGAAGGTGTCAGTGCCTCTTTGGTGCAGGCATTGAAGCAGCAGTCAGGTGTGAAGCAGGTGATGTGGTTGGGAAGGTGTTGTGTTCCTAGTCCCTGAAGCCCATCTGGGATCATTCAGAAGGGACCCACAAAGCCCCAAAAATCAGAGGCTGCTTTTAGAAATGTTCGTGTGTGAATGGCCTGTTACTGTATGCTACATTTGCATCAGCTGGGAAACCATAAGGAGGTTTTCATAACCATCATTAGGAATTTGCTTTAGGAAAAATATATTGAGAGTCACTGTGGCTTGTTAAGATAGCCAGACTGTGAGACAGCTGGGCTGAGGGCAGCGCTGAAATTGCTCTTCTGGCTAAGAACTACAGCTGAGTGAGACTTATAATTTGTTTCATGGCTTTAACTGGAGGAAACTGGAGAGTGATGTATTTGGGGGGAGGCCACCTGAAACAAAGTTTTTCCATTATCCCTTGCCAAAGCAGGAGTACAAGTATTTGGCCTCAAAGAGTAGTATTTGTTCCACACCAAAGCAAAACTTTCTTTTGCTTTCTTGGATGCATTTACCCTGTTATTGCAGTTCTAAACAAAATGCCTTTTTTTCAAAATGAAGCATTGAAAAGATTTTGTTCTGACTTCTTCAAAGGAGGATTTTTCCCATAGCACCAGTTTGACCCATCCTTTCTTTGGCTCAGGTCTTCCCTTTCCTTGTATTCTGTTTTCTCTTTTGTATCTGGGTATGAAAGCAGTGCCAGGCCAATGCCAGGGCACTTCATGTAGAGGTTACTAAGGATCAAGCTAACCATATCCTCCCTGTCCCTCTCCCTACCCTGTATGTGACATTCCCTGGTACCTCTGGAGCCCCTGAAAACCCTGGGAGGTCAGACAGCCTTTTCCAAGGCTGGAGGGCATGTGCTGCGACTGGGGAGATGCTTTTGTGCTGGTTTCAGTGAATGGGGTTAGCTCTGGGGTAACGTCTCTTTGCCATGGCTGGTGGAAATCCACCACTGCTTGTCGCTGGACTCCTCCTTACCTTTCACATTCTTTCTTGTGTTTGCAAAACCACAGCAAAAGCCCGGTGTTGTGACCCCGAGTGTTTTGCCTGCATGTTGGTGACAGCAGGTTTGACAGCGGAAGGGCTGGAGCACACATTGCTTCTGCTTGAGCTAGCAGAGTGGTAGCGGGTGACTCCTTTGAAGAGCGTAACAGCCTGCCAGGGAAATGGGTGTCAAGGGTCTGGATGACTGCCGATCACGGGCGCTTCATTCTCCATTGCACACTAGCAGGGACAGGCAACGTGCGGGCAAGCCCAGGAGCCCAGCTTGACTGTACCACCAAGGAGAGCTTGGAAGTCAAGGATCATCGTCTAATTAGTCCATGCAGAGCTTAGCAAGGTTATTTTTGTCTCGAGCCCTTCAAAACATACATAATCGTTCCACCTTAATTCTTTCAAAACTTGGTGTCTATGGAAACCCTAATATAAACGACTGCTCGTTTCATTTCAGTACATCTGAGCTGCGTTGCAGGCTCCCTCTGTGTGCGTGTGACCATTCATACACGTGTGTATACACACACAGAGTGACACCAGACTGATCTGTGTTCTTTGCTGCTGGTCTTCCTCTCCACCCTTCAGATAATAGCACTTGGGTTTTATTTCTTCCAAGTACTGCGTGTTTAGATCTGCAAACCTCTGAGGAGTCTTTGTCTCCGAACCACGGGGAGGTGGGGATGGGAGGGAAGCCAGAAACCTTTGCGATGCTCGTGTTGATGTTCAGCCCACTCCTGCGGGATTTGGGGCAGACGCCTGGAGGATGCTGCTTGTGGCTCCCTGAGCCATGTGAATGGAGTTTAGGGTGTGGAAAAGCCACTTTTCTAATAACCCTCTTGTATTCAAGAGCATTTGTTCCTGGTTTCTCCAGTTTTGCTTACGAACACAAGAGGGCCACGTTTGGTGGAGAAAAAGGATGGCAGCAGCTTTGCAAAGGGAAAAGAGGAGGCTGGGTGTAAGAAGCAAGCTGGGTGCACCGCGCAGCTTTGCATCAAGTTTAATTGCATGTGGCTCCAAGCCTGTCAGGCTGGGGGGAGAACGCAGTGCCCAGCTGATGATTAGCTGCATCTCAGTCATCAGCATTAGTCCCTGCTTCCCTTCTGCTGCTCTGCCTCTCTGTTAGCCCCATCATTGTGGTAGATGAACACCTCTCAGGTTTAACGTACTTATCCTCCCAGCACTAAGGGCTGTCATTTGCTTTCCCTACAGTGAGAAACTGAAGCACAGGCGGGTTGCAGATTTGATCCACCAGAGGACATAGTGCTTCAAAGTTAGCCTTAGCACATTGTTTTTAAGCAGCTGACGTGTGGATAGGAATCTGCAGTAGGACTGAAGTGCCTCAGTTCTCATGATCGTGCCATGGGAGGGTTTTTCTCTCCGTTCCAGGAAAATCTCTGCTTCTCGTAGGTACCTCTCTGGTCTCTGGGCTTGGGACAGCTGCGCCATTATGGTTATGGCTGACACAGGAGGGGGCATTTACCCTGCGGGCAGGTGGCTGTGCGGCCACTTCGCCGTGTAACTGGGAGCATTAGCAATGCACAGCAAGAGCACCATACCGGAGGGCCCAGCCACCCCCTCCTGTGCTCTCTGTTAAATATCTGCCTGCTGCTACCAGGGAGGGAGTTTACTGGTGAACTGTTGGGTTTGTTAATCTGCTTCCCTGTGCCGTCTGGAGCGCTCCTTACTTCCCCGTGCGTCCTAACATGAGGGAATGTCACAGGGAAGCAGAGCTTTGCCGTACACCCGCTCTCTTGTTAACACTCCTGTTAACAGAAGATGTTGCCTAATGCACCGGTGGTGGTGCTGAGAAGCCGGCGGGGCTGGGAGTGGGAGAAAACCCACAGAGAATAAAACAGATCCAAATGCCTTTGAGCAGTGGCGAGGGTTTTTGTCCTCCAAGGATGGCTGGCTGTCTTCTAAGCGCTTAGCTAATTCCCTGCTTCTCCCCTGTCCTTCCGCCCCCACCAGACCAGTTGAATGGCTGCAGGGTGTCAAGGGACATGCTGGCTCCCTCGTGAACCTCATTGTTGCAGTCTCCTCTTTGAAAAGGATTCAGAGCTGCTCCAGCAATTTTAGCTCAGCCCTGAATTCAGTGTCCTTTTTGTTGTCAAGTCCATAAGGACCCGGCTGCCACCACCCCCAGAGGATGACAGTGAGGAGTCTGGCCCACTCCTGCATTCAGAGGAGGCTTGTTCGCACGCTCAGTATAAAAGGCAATTTCATTAGTTTGCAGCCCTGGCTGGGAACCAGAGCTGGCACCAGAGATTGTTTTTATGAATAACACCCTGGCAAAATAGAACTGGTAGCAGCTTGGGTGGGATATATATTTAATTCGTCCCCTTTCATTCTTGGATTGGCAAACTGGCAGGTTGCAGAGTAGTTGTGTGTCTCTCGCTGTGTGCCGTGAGTCACACCAGTGCTCGGGGTGCCCAGCATATGACGGGGGCTGCGGTCCTGCACACCTCACTTTGCACATCCATTAAGTCACCAGCTGGCACCGGGACAGGGCTCAGGGTCTTTGTGTTGCATTCAGTATGGGCTCCTAGCACACCAGGCACTTGCTGACCAGGGCATAGCATGAAAGACTAGCAAACGAGAGATCTTTAAAAAACATAAAACTGGATGAGCTTCAGATTGCCTTGGCTTAATCCACTGGGCTGTAGTGTGTTGGTTCTCCCTGCAAAGCCCTACAGAGTTTGTAGCTTTTTGTAGACAGACAGCGTTTGGTCTTCTGCACAATTAATGAGAAACTGGAATAATAATGCCTAATACTTCGTAGAGACATTCCACATCTCAGCATAAACTGTTGGGCTGTGTAAAGAAATCCTGTTTTGTGCCCAGCGTAGCGCTGTCTCATGGGTATTTGGGTAGCATCCAGAAATCACTGCTTGCAGCTCATTTTCTGTTGTGAGCACAAATGTCATTGCTGTCTGCTGTACAGAAGCATGGCAGAGGTTAAACTTCATTGCTTGAGCAAATAGCCTGTTCTCCGCTTCTGCTGCTGCAGCAGCCTTAGTTTCTTAGGCTGAATCAACTTTTCCAAGCTGGCAGAGTGATTTAGGAGCTCACAGGCAAGTTCATAGAGTGCAGGAGGCTGTGTACCATCTCCTTTGTGCGGTCATGCTGCAAGGCAAGGTAAGTTAGCTGAGGTTTAAAACCACCCAGGCACAGCTTCAGAGCTGCCATACTGGGGCTAAGGCTGTTCCCTGGCCCACAGAAGGGGGTACCCAGCATCACTCTTTGTTCTGGCTACATAAACATGCCATAATCCCACAAAAGCCCTGTCAGCCACAACAGGATTTTTCATACTGGTCTCTAGTGGAATAGGGCTCTCACTGAAGCTGACTGGAAGGTTTTCCTTCCAAGAAACTTATTTTGAGCGAGAAAAATGCTGTGCACTGTTCTCCATGGTGGTCAAGGCAAGGTTTATTAATCTAAGCTTAAATAAGAAGAGGGAAAATTAAGACATGCAATGGGAAAAAGCTCCCGCAAATGAGAAGACAGGCATACCGGACAGGTTCAGTGGTAGGCAGCGGGGTTGGGCCCCACAGCCTCGAGGATGCTGCTCAGCCCTATTTCCTGGGAGTCTGGTCTGTCCCGTGGGTTTATGGAGCAGGGCCTTTCCCTGGTTACAGAGATGAAGCACTTCGCAAGGTGACTCATTCACCTTGAATTGGCAACAACTCTTCTCACTGCTCTGCTGGAGAACATGTAAAGACCAGTGGCCTTCCCTTAACTGTTGAGATGATATCATTCGCTAGAAACAGCATCCAATTTCCTGATCCTTTGTTTGAACAACAAACAAGTAAGATACGAGCACTGCAGCTACAGGCACATCTTCTTCATAAATATCAAGAGGCACGAGGCTCTTGCTCTAAACACCTAACTCTAAATAATGCTTCGAGCTAGAGTTGTTACCTGCTACCTTGCATACAACCCCACTCCATCAGCAGGTTAAAATAATAACAAATAAAACATGGAATTATAGCTGTGCAATACTCGAAAATGAGCCTGTCACTTTGTGTCTGGGTTGGAAATCAATCACCAAGTCTTCGAATCAGGTTCTGCTATTAAGGGCTGGAAGTGGGAAAGATTAAAGACATGTTCATGAAAGTCTCTTTCTACAGGTGTGCTGATCTTCCGCAATTTTAAATGGATCTTTTTTCTTGCCTTAGCCATGGTTTCTGTCATTGTCTTCCAAGCTGATGTCTCTTTGGCAATTTTTATTAACCATTACTTGTTTAAAAGGATCTGTTTCACAAATGGGCAGGGATGAGGAGATTACATTGGTTTGACCACGTGTAGATGGTGTGAGAGCCACGCACATGCAAGAGTCCTGGTTTCCTTTGCAGCAGCAAGCTGGAAGGGCTGACAAAGCCCCAAAGCTTGTAGCATCCTTTCTGTTGACTGCAATTCTGTTGTCTGCATCCCTTCTATTGGCTTCAGAGCCAGGTCTGCAAAAGGTTTTCCTGGGGAGCAGGAAGCACAGCCAGAGCTGTGTTGGGTCAGGAGTACAGCAGTACGTTGGCATGCTGAAATCCATGCTCCACACCCTTTCTGCAGCCTTTTGGTGCATTCCCTGGGAAAAGTATTTTGCTTCCGTGGCACGGGAAACGAGGCCCATGGGAAAGAGTGGAATACCTCGGGACAAGCACTGCACTTGCAGGGATCCAGCACCTCATTGTCAGCAGTCCATCATGGTCCCGTTTGGTACCATCTCTGCTTACTTTCTTCTTCTGGCTTCTTAACAAAGATTTCTCCACTCCCCTCATACTGCAGCTGCTAGGGCAGAGGAAGGGGATGCTTCGAAGCTAGCGGGAGGCCATTGAGCTCTGGGCGAAGGGGATCCTGTCTCCTTGACTGACAGTAATTACCACTCGCTGCGCTGTGGGTGTTGTAGAGCACTTGCTGGAAACGGAGACAGAGCTGTGCACGCCTCAACAGGTTCCTCCATTTAAATATCTTTCAAGCTTTGAGAGTGGAGTGCTTTCTGCCTTTACCTCTCCCGCCCTCCCCTTCCCCATTTGGGTGCTTTGAAAGAGTTTTGTTTTAACTAAACAGCGTTTTACATTTCATGCAGAACCATCATGTATCGCGCGTTTGTTTTCCCTCCACCGTGACAGCCTCTGACATTATTTTGATGAGAAGATTTTTCAGCATTTTGAAACGATCTTCAGTCTTCCCTTGCTTGGGGTTGCTTTTTAACCCTCTGAGTTTCAGCAGCCCAATTGCAGCTGCTTAGAGGAATCTGCCAAGATTTGGGGGGCTCCCAAGAGAAAAATTCCCTTTTCCTCTTCGCGTACAGCCCCACAAACTGCCTATGAGATTTTGTCCACACAGGGAAATCATGCAGTTATGCTGGATGGGTTATTCTCTGTAGATATGCTGGATTAGCAGCTTGTGGAGTTGAATTTAGTTTGGAATAAGAGTAAATCTTTGCCATACAGGCAAATGCTCACAGAGGCACAGTGCCTGTCCACAGAAGATAGGAAGACAACTCCTTTGACAAATAAAAGCAAAATGTTTACTCTCTTGGCAAAAGGATCCAATATAAATTGCTTCTTGATGGCAGGGGCAAAGGCGTGTGAGAGGCAGCTGGGCTGCTGGGCTGTGCGTGCTGGGGAAGGTGTGTTTGGGGGCAGGGAGGAAGAAGCACATGTCTTCTCGTGTCTGATTTACGTAAGGATACCAGCAAAGTTGGCTTGCGAGTGTCAATGCAGGGACTGGTTTTGGAGCAGGTTTGCAGCCTAATTTCACACCCAGATGCCTGATCCCATAACATTTCCTCTGTAGCAGTGTTCCCCAGTGGCTGAAGCTGCCTGGCAGGATCAGGTGCGTGGGGGATGACTCCAGGGCATATCCTTACAGAACTGCAGGCGCCCAGGGCTTGGTGCTTCTGTTCCCTTCTGTTAACATCTAACTTGTGCCACTCCGTTGTCCAGTAGGTCCTGATTTATACAGGGATGCCATCAGGGTCCTGAAATCTTTCCCAGTAGTCCCCCAAATCAGTACGAACCCCAGTCATGGGCTTTTCAGCTTCATCCAACTGTCAGTTGTCCTAAAGACCTGTTTGGGAACGCAGGCAGGGTGTCCTGTAGCCAGCTGCCCTACCATGAGCTGCTGGAAGGCAAACATCCTCCCAGCAGTGTTCCACTGCTGTGAACTCAATTCCCCAGGCCTTGATTGAGCTCAGTAATTTAATTCTGTCTTCCTTTGGGGTGGGGAAGAAGTAGGGGAGGAAGAGAGGGAAGACAAGGAAGGTGCTTAGAGATCAGTAGCAGTGTTTTGTGCTGGAAATTGGAAGCTTTTCAAAACCTTCCAAAGGAGCTTAGAGGAGTCCGCAGGTAGGACGTGCTTTTAAATTTCCTGGCATCACTTAATGATTAGCTGCATCCAGAGGGAATTAAATAACGTCAATCAACATAAATTATTCTTCATGGGAGCATCAGCAGTGTGGGCAGTTTTTATTGTAACTTAAGCAGGAAATTGAAATATCAGCATCAGAGTGTGAAATACGCCATTGCAGTGAACTGTTCTTCATAAAGCAAGAGGAGAAATGTAAAGAAGATTACAAACTATTAGTCCCACTAGAATTTTTCTCTTAATCTGCCTTAAATTGAAAAATTGTTTGAAAGTCTTAGCAGTTTTCTCGTGCTGTAGAACAGGAGGTGTCACAGGCACATCGGACCCAGCAGGGATCTCCAAAGTGTTAGGACCTGAGGGACATCAGCTCAGAGCAGGTGTGGTCTTCGTTTATGTAGGGGATTGCCTGGTCCCCTTCACTGTCATAGCAGAGCGATGGGTTGGTCTTTACTGTGTCACCATGGCGCTTTGGGGAGGCAGAATTAGCAGTCTCAGCCCAGTGGGAGGGGGTGCTGGGATGGCATGTGGCGTGAGGCAGCAGGGCTGTGCCTCCTTGTGTCTCCTATCTTCACTCAGCACCTTACTGCCTGGGACATCTCTGCTCCTTTCAGGCCTCAGAAGCACGTCAGATCTCTTAGCAAGAAGGCAATTCTTGAGCCCAATCAGCAATGTTTGGTTCAATTTGAGACACTTGAATGCACAACTGAATTCCTGATGTTTTAGAGGTGGGGAGGGGTCTTCCTGTCAGAACAAGGGAATGACATGTGGTAAATACCCAGGGAAAGAAAATTCCAGGAAAACATCTTCCTGGCTCTGGTGGATTGTTTTGTTTCAAATGTGTATAATCATTTCACCCAATAATGTTGAAAGATTTCATTTGGGCTTTTGATTGTATTAAAATATTAAACATGGAATATAAAATTATAATAAAATGTTAGCATCAATATTTTAATACAATCCAAAGGTTGAAACAAAACATTAAAACTGCAAAGGAAATGTAGGGTGGAGAAGGCAGCTTATAGACAAGGGGGATTTATGCACATCATCAGCCGTGTCTGTCTTCTCTGCATTGCAATTATCTTGACATGCGTACTATACCCATTGCCTGAGTGTGCATGTGGCTTGCTTGCCTCTTAATCTGAGAAGTTTCCCCTTTCTGTAGACTTAGAAAGAGGCTCAGGCAAGAAGCAGAAAATGTGCCCTCACTATTTTTGTAAATGAATGACTCTTGATCTTTAAGTTCACACCAAAGAGACAGACACACGCAGAGGCCCTGTGCTCCAGGGCACCATGAAGAATGTCACTGAGCTTGGAACTCATGGCAGAAGAAATCTCCTTGCAGGGAGAAAGTTTATGTCGACAGTATGTCAAGAGGAAAAGGAAAGAGAAAGAAAAGACTCTGGGGGGTAATTTTTATAGCGTGCATTGAGAGAAGAGACAAACCTTGAAAGCTCCCATCAGTTGACGATCGGTTATTGCTGAACAATTCCTGTTACCTTTCTGCTTGGAAGAATATGAATGGTTTCAGAGCAAATGCGGGCATGATGTTATTTACCAGGCTTGGCCTTATTAGGGACATTCATTCTCTTGCTCATAGCCTGCCCTTTTATTTTGAGGGGAGCCAGGACATGGATGGATGTGTGATGAGATTATTTGCTCTGCCTCAGGTGTTCTCAGTAGTACTCTTGGGATTTGGGGATCTACTTTTGGAGCACCAGTCCAGTGGTTGCACCCAGAGCTGGAATAGGTGTGCATGACCCCACAGGACAGTGAGAAATCAGAGCTCTGTTTCGGATTGTGATAGTCACGCATGGGAGTTTTGTTTTCAGTAAGAAATGGGGCTATCAGGGGGTCAGGATTACACAGGGATTCAAACAGGAGCTTTTTCTTTTAGGTGTGTCCTGCTTTTACCAGTAATAACTGGCTCTGTGTTGAGCTGTAGTGAAATATCCGCTGAAGCTCAAGACTACTTGGACTACTGGAACCAATGAGCCTTGAACCACCCCCTTTAAGTGTTCAGTGCTAACAGCGTTAAGTCTTATATTACTGGGTAGAAGATAAATGGGTTGTAGAAGCCTAAAGTAATTTGCCTTGGATGTTTCAGATGCAGAGTTTGTGGTCGTGGATTTTCTAATCTTCACCATCTGCCATCCTTGGTCCAGGTCTGCTGGTGTGGGCAGAGCCTCACAATTTGTCTGAAATCTCCAGTCAAAGCCTGGGAGTTTTGGCCTCTTGTTTGCTCAGAGGTGAGCTCCAGCCATGGAAATGGAGCCTCAGAGAGGGATTGTGCTTGGTGATGGAGGTTGATGCCCTATTTAACTACTGCTGAGGAGATGGCTTTGAACAGGGATCTTCTTTTGACCTCTGGTTGTGCTTGTAATGCTTTATACTTCAGCCAGTGACTGATGGGTGAATAAAAGTCCTGGAAAGTCCCCAGAGCCCCAAAGCAAGCAGGTAGCTTTAAACCAGAGCTACAAACCCTCACAGCGGGCGTTCGGTGAAGTGCTGGGGAGAGATGGGAGTGAGGGACATCTGAAATGCTGCCTGGAAAACCAATACCAGGTAACGCCGAGTCTCCCACTTCCAGCCCAGCCGTGCTGCTTGCTGTCTGACTGGCATAGTGCTTCTGCTTCCCAGTCAGGCCAGTGCAACCGATTGCTGTGTCGTCCTTCCCTGTGGCCCTCCTCTTCCTCACCTGCGCACCAGGCCTGTGATTCAGCACAGTGCTTACAGGCGTGCTTTGCGCCCGTGGACTTCGGCAGAGGCTCAGCATGGGCCTCATTGCCATGGATTAACAGAGGCTGAGGCAGAGCATCTTGTGCCCTCCAATCTCCTCTGCTGCAGGTCTGAAAAATTCAGTCTTCACTGCTGTCTGCGGGAGACTACTTGGCACCAGCCGCTGGGACTCTGTCGTATTTAGCAGAGGAGTCACATTATTTCTCGCTATTGAGAATCATAAAAAGGAGAGGTACAAGAGATGCAGGAAGCAGTGCTATTGGGAAAAGGTAGCCCAGGCTCTGGCTTTGAACTGCTGCCCCTAATTTTTTGCTTCTGCCTTGGACACCTGCTGCTGCCCACTGCTGGAGATATGGCAGTAGACTAGCTGGGATGGCAGGCGGGCCCATGTAGCTGTTTCACTTAACAATTACCCTTATCAAATCCTTAGAGACGGGGATGGCAGTTTGGAGCGTGCAGCCTTTGTGGCCTTGGGGGCCACTTTCAGGGTCATGCTGTACCACGCAGTACTTCCTAGGAGCCCAGCTGAGTCCCCACCTAACTCATTTCATGTGTAGCGAATCAGTGTGTGCAACAATAATGCTACCCTTTTGTCCCTCTGTTCTGGTTTCTCAGGACCTCAGGAGGATCAGATCAGTCACAGATAACTGGGATCTCCAGCCCACTTGGGCCACAATGCCAGAAATCTGCCAGCTTGTAACTAGCCGCCATGAATTATTCATTGGAGGCACAGCGTCCGTCAGATCTGACAGCTGTAATCATTTTGCCAGCAAAATATGGGGTTTGTCTTATTTGTGAAAATGATTCAGGCAGCATTTTTTTAAACAGAAAAGGGAGGGGTATGTGTGTCTGTGCCTGTATATAAATATATATATACTATATATATATAAACACACGCATACATATATGTTTTACATGCTCACTCTGTAATTAAAGCTATGCTTGTGCAGCATGGATCAAGCCTATCAGTGATGTAACTGATTAAACCAATTGGATTGCAGCAGGAATGAAGACGTATTTATATCTGCTCTCTTTTATAGTCTAAAAATACCCTGTAGTTCAGAATGGATGTGTTTTTAGGCGGCTGCATTTAGAAATACCTCCAGATCCACATTTTGTTCTTGTTTTTGGGAAGGAGGCAAGGAGATCAGCGTCTCAGGGTCTTGCCAGGAACCCTCAGATCTTCTGTCTCTTTAAGGCTCCGTCACACTCCCTCTCTCTGCTTCCATTCTTAAATACGGGATGTGTCCAGGCTTTATTAATTTATAACAGTAGCTGATGGTGCTGGGGAATGAATGGGGCTATGAAATACCTGACATGGCAATTAGGGCTGCTATCGCGGCAAGGCCTGATTTTTGCTGGAAGGGAAGTTGCTGTAAACCAAGGCTAATTAATTGCTTTTGGAAAAAAAAAAAAAACACACAAATGACCTCGGCCAAAATTCTCTTCCTGTCATGGTGTAAATCTGGAGTAGGTATTCCACTTTTTGCTTGGTTACCCTTTGTGTATGACAAGGCCGTAGCAAGCGTGCTAGTAGTGATATTGCAGGCAAGGGTGTGTGTGTTGCAGACGAGCAGCTTCCTCAAAAATCAGCTTCCATTTATTGCCGCACACCAATTCCTGAGGCACGTCAGGCGCGTTGCACAGGATCGCTTGCGTTTCTCTCTGTCGCGAAGGGAGGCTGGTGCAGCACTGCGAGGCAGTTCAGCTGTCTGCATTACTGATGTCCCCACCTTGCGCGCGTACGCACACGGTGCTTTCAGTCCAGTTGCGTCGGGACAATGAAAAATCATCGCCATGTTTTCTCCCCTCGTTCTTCAGCAGTTTGCTTTTCTCACTGCTCCCCTGAGCTGTGCTGTTTAGTCCTAAGGTTGATGCCTCACTCCAGTACAGGGTTGGGTCTATGCAAACAGGGCTGAAAAATCTTCGAGTATGATACCAAGGGTGGAAAGGGTTTTAGCTGGGGTCCAAGCCTTCTCTTCTTGGGTTGGTAGATGGCAAGGAATAAGTAGAGTGGGTGGTCATATCCTCAGTGGACAAAACCCATGACTGACTGACAGCTCTCGGGCTCATTCATAAGGTGAGTGCTGTAGTCCTGAGCATTTCATGCCTTTTCTCTGCTCTTACCCTGCTCTTTCTCAGGTGCTTTGCAGCATCAGGGAGAGATGATGTACGGTGGAAGGAGAGAGACTTTGATCAGCTCCTAAGTGCTGGGACCTGGGTGATTTTCAATATTGAGAAAGCATCCTGGGGACAGAGCTTGCCAGCAGCTTTAAAACAAGGCGTCAGAGGGTGGCTTCAGTAATAAAATGCTCTGCGGTGACAAACAGCAGTGGGGGAGGCGCAGGCGGGAGGTCACGTGTGTTTCCAGCTCCCCTTTCCCCATCTCTGCTCAGTGATCCCAGGCAGAGGTGTGACACCACCTGCTAACGCGCTGCTCAAGATGACTGATCCAAGTAGAAGTGACAGCTCTTGGCAACACATCACTAGCCTGAAAATTCGAACCAGGTCCTCCAAAATGTTCAGCTGAGAGTCAGCAAGGTGGACTCCGGCTGCTGGGCCTCTCTCCTCATTCACAGACTGGTGATGGAGAGAAGGGCCCAGAGCAAGACTCCCCACCGTGGCTCTTGCTGCGGTAGGGAACGTGGCCACGGCCTGTTGGGGTAGACAGGAGGCCCATCTATCGCACTGGGGCCTGGGGCACCTCTTGGGCTGCTCCTCTGGAAGGACCTGTGTCATGTTGCAGATTTGGTGCATAAACCCACCTCTTCCTCCCCACCTCCAGGGCAGTGAGAGGCTCCTGCTGCTTTGCAGCAAGTGAGTGTGCCAGGAGGGGTACGGATACGTTGGTAGGGCCAGGGGTGGGTATCCATGCATCCAGCCCGCCCAGCAACCTGAGGTCTCAGTGAGCAGGTGTGTAGGTGTGAGGTGCAGAGGTTTTGGGGGTGTGGAGAGGTAGGATGTGTAAGTGAGGGTGGAAGCATGTCCGTGATTGCGTGGGGAGCCAGAACGCGTGCAGGAGATGTGATGGGCTACTGAGGTACATGTGGGATGTCGAGAGGGAGCATGTGAGTGATGGGATGGGCAACTGTGAGTGTCGTGTTTTGTCTGCACAACAGCTCCCAGTGGCCCCATTGTAAGGAGCGCAGAGCACTGGGGCCCCAGTTGCTTGTCCTCTCAGCCAGCGCTTAAATGCCAACACAATAACAAACACAATGCATTATTTAAACGCCATGGTGCTTGACCCTACAAGGAGCTTTTCAATTGCTTGAATGTCAAGGAGAAAGATGTTGCTGTTTTGCTGATGACTGGTGGCTTAACCTCCTCATTTACAGTATGACCAAGCTGAGAGGCAAAGAGCTGCTGAGGTATGTGCGCGTGTGTGTGTGTGTGTGCACGAGGGCATGGGTATGAAACCAGCATAGTCACCTCCATGGAGTGACCCATGGAGCTGATGCTCTGGGCTGGGAAGGCCAAATGAGAGGTAGGATCAATCCCCAGGGAAGGAATCCAGGCTTAGGAACAGCAGCTTTTAGAAGAAGCTCTTCTTAGCCAGTCCTGTTCAGACTCGTCAAGAGGAGTTTGTTCGTTGGTCTTGGTGGCTGTTAGTGCTGGTGCTGGGATGCCAGCAAGGTCAATGTGTCAGCCCATTGCTCAGAGCTAGAAGGCCATAATCTGTGTCTCCGGTGCCCACAGGATGCGTGCTGAGGCTGGGCCTGGCTTGGTCTGCTCAGAAGCGTCGGGTCATTTGGTCCTCACTGTCTGGAGCTGCTCCTCGACAGCGTTTCAGCTGCTTTTCACCTGCTGCCCCCACTCCTTTTTCTTGGGGGCAAAGCAGGGTTGGCCGTGGGCTTTTTATTGCTTATCTACCAGGCTGCAAACCCTTCTTGCTCACTGGTGGCTGTTAGCAAATTAAATATTTCCAACCTCCTGTCCTGTTGTTTGGCTTCAGAAGAAACTTTCTTTCCTACTGACTTCCAGTGAAATCCCTTGCAAGGCTGCAAGTCATTATCTGCGAGTCACTGTTGGAATGAGGTTGCAGGCAGTAGCAAAAGTCAGAAACTAGGATATCTCTAAGCAAAAATCCTCAATCACTTTATAAACAACCAGTAGTATATGTCTATAGATAGCAAATGTTGTTTTGGAAATGAGAAAAGGTCACCGGTTGCAGTGGTGGCATTTCACCCCTTATGACCTCATTAGAGGTTTTTCCCAAGTAAGTCATTATTTTATTTATTTAGCAACGAGACTGGCTTATTTTCCTCTGTCTGCACAAAATATGAGCCAAAGCATCCTTTGCAGGGTGAGATGTAGTGTGTTAAGCAGAGTGATACTTAGTCTTTAGATGCTTTTCACATTGAAAGCACCTGAAAGGTGGTACATAGTAGAAGTGAGAATGAAGCAGATGGGTGCGTTGGGTGATGTAAGAGTGTGTTGTACTGGGCAGGACCATTACTTCAGGTGCTGGGAAGACATAGTCACAACCAGCTTTGGATGAGGAGGTACAAAGACAGGTACACAGAGGGAAAGCACCCGTGGTTTGGGATCTGAAGCTGTCCTCCCAGCCCTGTGGAAAGCCACGGAGTGCTCCGCGGATGCTCAGCACACGGGTGCTCCTGCCTTGCCATGTGGGAGGCGAGCCTGGCAGTGAGCAGATGGCATGGGCACAGCACGCCTGTGGCGTGGATGTGGGGAGAGCCCGCACCAACACCAGGGAGCTTGGGTATCTGGGCCACCCGTGTGAGCAACAATCAACAGCTCTCTGTCCCGGGTAATGGGGGTGGAATTATTCCAGATTTGCTTGTTAAATAATTGGAGCTGCCTTGGTCACAAGCTGAGTTTTTTATTATTCTTCACTCCACAGTGATTTTTGGTAGTGCTCAGTAAATTACCCACAGCAGATAGTAGAACACGATGAGGAGAGGGCTGGGGCTTGTTCATTTCTGCTTACAGGCAGTTTGGAAATATCTCTTAGGCAGCCTGATATTTTTTGGCACCCGCAAAGATAGGCATATTTGTGCCTCCCTCTTTTATTTGTATTGTGGAAAGACCAAAAGAACGCAACTACAGTCTCATTTTCGTAAATGCCACAAATACTATATTTCATCTCTCCTAGCCTGATGCAGATGCTGTATATCTGCAGCACAGATTCCCTGGTTCCCTGCTGCTGCCATTCCAGGCAAGGCTACCAGATCACACCTGGATGGAAAGTTGCCCAAATCTAGCTGGAATGGACTCAGTCCCAGGGTGCAGTAGGTCAAACCTCCCAAGCTTTAGGAGTATCTCTCATGTTTTTGACTCAGATCTAGGCACCTAACGCACACACTGAAATTTATAGCAAGTCTTAATCTTCTCACAAGAGCCTTTTAAAACTTGTTCTCAGAATCCAGTATGGATTATAAATCATTGGAACAGATGAGAGGGGATCCAGAATGGATGACGCACCAATAAAATAAATTAGTTAGAGTATGAACAGATCTAAAGCATCAACAGCTAGAGAGATTATTAGTTTGAGAAGATGAGATTAGATAGAGCAGCTCTTCTTCTGCTACCCTGGCTTTCCTGTTCATATTCCCAGCCAAAAACAGCTTGTGCAACAATGCCAAGAACCAAAACATGCTTCCTCAAGGCTTCAAAATCAGGCAGCATTTGAATTTGTCCAGAACTCTGCCTCCATCCCAGCCTGACTGTGAATACTGAGATGCAAAAAGAAAGCGAACAAAAGGCAAGTGCTAGCAATTAGAAAGGGCTGGGGCCCAAGGCCTTTTCTAGAGTTGTGGTGCAATGGGCAATCACTTGCAGAGCTCATCAGCTTTACATCTCTGGAGCTAAACAAAAGAGGGAAGAGCCTAGGCAGACAAAATCATTCAGTGCTTGGTTTTATTTATTTCTCCATTCCACACTAGCAGTTGTTGGAGTTGACCCTTTAGGTATCTTGCTTATTGTTGTTGGAGGTCTTGAATTTTTTTTTTTTCCAGAAGCAGTAATTCCAGTGGATGGAAATGCAGTTAAAGCTTCTTAAAGCAATTAACTCGTTTGCTTTGGTCCACACTGCTGGATATTATTGTAAATGGGAAAACATTGTGTATTTGTTTATATTAAAGAGGAGAAGCAAGAGATTTGTAAAGAGGAGGTTGCAATGAGATTTTTCAGTCCTAGTGGGCCATAAACTGTTCATCTAAGAGGAGTGAGTGGAGCACTCGCAGACTCCATTTGTAAACCATGTAATCCCCTTGTTAACACACTTTCCAGCAGTAACTTCTCGTACTCATGCCTGCTCAGGAATATTCATGTGCTCATGCATCATTTTAATGAACTTATCAACACATGCATAAGCTATTAATTAAACATTTATTAGTAATTATGCTTTGGGATCACCTCATGTGTAACTCTTGGTGTTATAAATACATCTCATGCCAGTGTTTCACTAGCCCAGTCCACAGAATGAGAAGGACCCTCTCAGCCCCTCTGCGAGGCTCCTTCCCTCCCATCCTACCCAGTCCTCACCCAGGTCTGGCTCAGCTTGTGCTAATGAGCGTATTCTGCTTCCCTGGGCAACCTGGAAATGAGCTGGTAGGAGAAAACAGCAGAATTCACTGGGTGATGGCTCACATTTCCAAGGCAAATGTGTGCTGTGGGGCATCAGCATGCACAGCCATGGCAGATCCTTGCTGCAAATGTTACAGGGATTTCCAGATGAGAATTAATGGACTTTCCTTGGCTAGCATAGAAGAAAATGTTCTACGTGTGGTTGTTTATTATTTCTGTTACAGTCACTGTACTTGCTTATTGCTTCCATCTGTTGACATCAAACTATTGGCTCTTGTCTTATCACTGGGATGTAAACCCTTCACAGGCAGGGAGCATGGTTTGGTGAGAGGCATAACAAAAGTGCCTGAGAAATTTAGGTGCTTAAAGGCTGGGATGCTATGGAATCAGTTTCAGAGTGGAACTCAGGTGCTTAAATCCCAGAGGTTTCATTCAGGAAGAAATATGTTTGATGGCCTGAAATATTAAGTGCGTAAGTTGTTACCCTTGTAGTCTTGCAAAGTCATTTGCTCCATACCTTCATATCTCCAGTGGTTGCCTCAGGAGATCACTAGCTTTGTTGTACAGGGTTCTTGGGAAACCAATCGACCCAGACGTGTCTTACCTAAAGAGTACTTAAACCCTTATGTGGGCATACGTTGTTCTGCTTATTCTTCTTTGCTGCCTCTCCTCTTTATTGCTGCCAGATCAGATAAGACAGGATCAAGCAGGCCAACTGGAAGATCCAGAATCATCATTAAAAACAAGGCTGCTCTCTCCCCCATTCTCCAGGCTGTGTCTGGATCCACTAATATTATTAGTCAAAGGAGCGCAGCCTAGGAGGAGTCACAGGACCCACTGATGGCCAGCAGCCTCTGCAAACAAAACTCAGTCCACTGCAGGCAAGCGCTGGCTCTTTGCTGCCACGAGGGACCCGCTGAATAATCCTGCGCAGGTGGCCCCAGCTTTGCTGCTTATATGCAGCAATTTGGATGAATTGGCAGGAGCGGGTGATGCTGCACTAGGTCATGTGCTGTTTTATAAATTTTAATCCTCGCTTTGAATTTTCCAGCAGAATGGGTTTGCTCTACCTCTGGGCTGGAGGGAAACTTCTTTTTGTTACCCTGGAAACGTGGAGATGACAGATCCATCGTTCATTGGCAAGTGGGAGAGATGAGAGAAAAGCAGATGACAAAAAAGCATGGGGAAAGACCAAGAAAGTAAAAGGGCCTTTTAAAGGAGACGTCTTCAACTACTGCAGCAAGGCTGGGAGCCGAGAGCACTCAGGCTACATCTAGTGACCAGGATTTCCCAGCACTTCCTTGGGTCTCCCATACCGTCAGACTTGCTGGAGCAATTTTGCTCAACTTTGACAATAAAGGCATGGGTGACGGATTAATGTTAATATCTCCTTGCTCCTTTCCTGGCTCTGGCAGCCTGGAGTCAGCTCACACTCTGCATTCTTAGTCTTTCACCTCATTTACACCTGGGATGTTGTGTATATGGAGCATGCCCGAAGGTGTAAGAGCCATGCAGTAAGGAAAGGGCCAAGCTGCAGAACAAGAGCAAGTGGCCAAAGAGCCTGTCCCAGTACTGCAGGGAGCGCAACCTAGGAAAAGGAAGAATGCCCATGAACATGCCCACCTGGAGGCCACCTGCCCTTTGTGGGAAGTCACTCTGGCCTAACGGATAAGTGGTCAAAAGAGCTCACCATGGAGAGAACTGAAAGAGTCTCAACCCTGGATTTTGCTTGCAGTAACACCATTCCTCACTCAGCAAAGGACTTGGCACACGCCTAGCTTTCGGTGCACCCAAAAGGACATCAAGGCAACTCACTTGGTTAAAGTCAGGCAGGAGTTTGCATCTCCTTAAGTGGCTTTCAGAGGAAGCCTTTGGGTTATTCTTGTCCGACAGCAGCAGCAGAAGCTGTTACACCCAGCATAGGAAAACTGGCCACACACACCAGGCGTTGGAGGAGAGGGTAGGGATCTGACTCTGAATGTCCATGCTGCTCTATTGTAAGCAGCTGGAAATGCAGGCGGAATCAGGGCATCTCTGGGTGTTGTGTCCCTGATGGCAGCTTCAGAGCAAATCAGAGTTGCCTCTTCACAGGTCTGTTGTGGGGTCTGGCGAAAGCACTGGTTGGGGGGGTGGCTGAGGCTTGCCCTGCATCTGTGCAGGGGCAAAGCTCCATCAAGAGACATATCCATGCTGCAAGGTTTACTCTCAGGGCAAGGATCTCAGCACTGGGTCTCATGTTGCCTGATGTCACTTTGTATCCTGGAGGGCACAGGAGTCCAGAGTGTCACGGA
The DNA here is from genome assembly GCA_013399475.1 of Chauna torquata. NCBI lineage: Eukaryota > Metazoa > Chordata > Aves > Anseriformes > Anhimidae > Chauna > Chauna torquata. The sequence continues at coordinate 173,107 of VXAL01016769.1, forward strand.
GTCCCATTTTTCCCCTGCAAATTGAGAGCTCTGGAGAAGATAAACTGCTCTTTAGTGTCCTGCTGAGCTCTGAGCTTCAGTTAAGGGGAAAGGAATGCAGATGTCTGCCCTTCTCACTGAATTTGCTGGAGTTACAGTTGGGGATTTATTTGTTTTTCCTACTGGAAATGCGAGTGAAGAGCAGGTGAGAAAGGATACTGCAATGCAACATCTGGCTGCTTAAAGGGATACGTAGTTCCCTGTGGTCACCTCCTGTTTCCATGCCTTGATGATATAAGTCCCTCTCCTGCACTTCATCTCCCTGCTGCCCTCCAAGGCACCAGCTCATATTAATCCTCTTTCTCCTTGCTGAGTTGCAAAGTTCTTAAAGGCCAGAGCTCCATTTTCCTGCTCTTATAAAGTCCCCTGTGCACTCGTGGCCCCATGCAAATAAATACATGGAAAGAAGCATTAGACTCTAATCTTCACTGTTCTGAGGGCCACAGGGAGCCCGGGGTTCACCCGGAGCTTGCAGGAGTGCCAGGGAGAAGGTATGTTTGCCTTGCCCTGCTCAGCTGTCTCCTCCATCCGCCGTCACTGCCTCACCCTGCTCCTCCCTGCCCCCCCAGCACTGCCTTTGTGTCTCCCAGTTTCTACATGCCACAGCCCCTTGTCCCCCTTTTCTGTGGCCTCCCTGCACCTCTCAGCTCTACAGCTCTGCCAGTGGCCTCAGCTCACCTCTAAAGCAAGCCCAGGGAAGAAGAGAAAACAGAAAGTAAAGATTTCCCTTTCAGCAAGAAGATAACCAGCCTGGGCCTGGTAAAAGTTGTTGGTTTTGTCAATATTCAAGGAACTCTATCTGCTGAGACATGTCGGCTGCCGTCAGAGGCAAAGAGCGGAGCTGGCTGGATTTTAACTTGCCACTGCCATCTGCGGGGCTGTTGTTGCTAGTAGCGAAGCCAGGCAGTCTCAGGAGGATGCTGATCTGTGTTATGGTTATTATCCTCTTCCCCAAGGAAGTTTGCAGTCCCTTTTCCCTCCCTCACCCTGTTGCTGGAGCAGTGTCAGCATAGCTGCCAGGCAGAGTAGCAGCAGCAAGAGACAAGCATAGCAAACACTATTTGACAGTGTGTTTTGGATGCATTTCAGGTGAAAACACACACAAAAAAAAACCAAGCACGTTTGATCCTGGCTGTACCTGCCTTCCATATTCATGTTTGTGTGCCTCCATGTCATTATGGGATTAAAGCATCATTAAGCACACAGTGAAAGCCTTTGATAACCCTCTGCTCCATGCTCCTCCTTGCCTTTCTTTTGTGCATTTCTCCTACCCCATCCTCTTTCTTTTTTTTCAAATCTAGCCTTTTTTCACATCCCTTCATTCTTCTCCCTAGTGGTTTCAGGGATGCTCTGGAGTCATAGCTCACAGAGATACGATGTGGTTGAAAGGACCGTATTCTGATTCTCCTTTACACCAGTTTGTACCAGGATTAGTGTGGCAAACTGGAAGCAGCATCAACCAGTGCAAATCTGTGCAGCTCTGTCCAGGTCCACAGCAGCTCTGCCAGTTTGGGAGAGCAGAGGACGTGCCGTGGCTGAGTTGGTGCAAAGAGGGTGGGGAAAGCAAGCAGGTCCCCAGCGTTGGGTCTGATATAAATCCGAGAGTTATTCCACTGGCTTCAGGGAAGCAGTGATCAGTATCTGGTGTTCAACATCCACTTTGCAACCTCGCTACTTAGAGCCACAGAGTTTCAAGCCGCAGCTGTAGAATGCTAGTAGTATTTTTAATAAGGGTGCTGAGACCAATCTACTGCTGTATGGCAAACGTGACAGCAATTTAGATCGAAAGGCTCTGTTTTCCAGACAGACACTCACCCAGTTAGTGCAAACAAAAAGGCACTTGTAACTCTAGTCCTTTAATCTTACTCTTTGCTTCACGATAGATAAGGCATCTTGACATCAAATTGCACTAATATGGTCCTCTGAAGATTAGCACTGTGGACAGTGCTTGTCGCCTGGCTTTTCCTGATATGATTTCTGAGTGTAGCAAGGTCTAGTGGTCAAAGCAGGGATTCTGGTATGGAAAATGGACTGGTCTCCTATGTTCCCTGACTCTGACTTCTAGTCTGCCAGTGTCTGACCTTGCCTCTTGGTTTTTGCAGTTGTAAAATGGGCATAATAGATAGTAATTGCATTGAGGGGAGCTCGTTGAGGGATGGCTAACGATTATTGGCTTGAAAATTACAGAAGAGAGAGAGGAAGAAACAGAAGGAAGGTTTTGCAATGAGTGTGGGATGCAGGAGCTGCTTCTCTAGAGAGCTCGAAGCCTTTTCCTACAGATGGTCTCATTCCTTTCATTTGAACAAAGGGGCAAAAAAATGCAAGGTCAAGTGATTTGCCCAAGGTTATATGAGAAGTCCAGGACTGAACCCAGGCATTGCAGGTGCTGCCGGCCTGCTGTAAGCAGTGCGTTGTGCTGCCTGTTCACGGACGGGCTATAAGGGCTGTTGATGGACACGAACACCCCACTGTGTGTATCGGTTCCCTGTGCTGTGCATTGGGCAGGCGCCAGGCTCGCTCTGGCAGACCCACAGCAGCATTTGAGGGGGAAGCCGTGGCTGCACAGTGGCTCTGCTTCAATGCAGCCAGCGTAAGGCCAAGGAATGTAGAGCGTGGGCTCAGTTCTGCTCCCCGTTTCCTTCCAAGTAAACCCAGAGCAGCCCCTGGGCAGGGGCATACGCTTGCTGGGTTGGGTGTGAGAGCACGACAGCAGCCTGGAGCTCATGCGTTTTTTCTCAGTTATGAGGCAGATCACAGGCAGCTTCTCACAGAAGCATTTAAGGGAGGTGTAAGGCAGCAGCCCACAGCACCCAAAGATGCTGCAAGCCCCTCTCCTCCCGGTTACGCACGACAGAGCTGGTTTTACGGGTGCTTGCAGCTCAATCTGGCTCCTGCTGAGTGGCACTGAGTGCAGTCCCTGGTGCACAGTTCCCATGCTGAGCGGCATGCTCCCTCCACCTTCCTAAGGACCATCTCAAGGACCCCAGGCATAACACCAGCCCAAAGCCTGTCCTGATCTTCCACAAGTCTGTGGATGAGCCCTTTCTGAGCCCAGAGCTCTGGGCTTTGTTTTTCTTGGTCACTCAGCACAAGAATGAGGTTGCTGGGCTCAGCCCTTGCCCTGAATGGGGCAGGTGGCTCCTCCGTCCCATGGCTCACATCCACCCTTCAGAGAGGCTTTGCTGCTTCCATGGAGGTGGAAGGAGGCTGCCTGTCCTTGTCCAAGAGTATTCATCTGCCTGCTTTGCTTTGAGTGGATTTAGCACTGAAAAGAAAGGTCACTCGCTCTAACTCTCCTACAGCTCCCAGAACTTCCCACACTGTGAGAAAGATGCCGCGGAGTCTCCCTTCTGCTTCAGTTCAGAGGGGCTGTACCCTGACCACACTGCCGGGCCAAAATGCAGCGTCAGGGAAGGAGAGGTAAGAACACCACTCTAACACCGCACCGCAATTGTCAGTGACTCCATCAGCACGAGAAAGGCAATGACTGTTGCCCTGCCGGACGGAGGAGGTGGGAGGTGTGGGAGCAATGTCAACCCAGCAGGGAGCTCACAGCAGCCTCTCTGAGATCAAACTATAGAAGACTGGATAAAATGGACAGGGTAAAAGAAAAAGAGAGGAGGATGCCTCAAGTCAATTACACCAAGAAAAACTCTGCATGAGGTGAAGGAACTTCACAGCAGAGCCAAAGCAAAACAAGCAGCTGAAGTCAGGAAGCAGATTAGAGACGTGTGGCCAGGAATAGCAACCAGCCCTGCATGAGCAGTGCCAAACCACGGAGGGGTGAGGAGGGTGGTGGGTTAAACACACAGGCTGGGGAGAGGATGTGAGGACTGTGCTGCAGGATGTTCCTTTCTGAGAGGTCTCTGCTGGGGCTCCCTCCAGAGAGGCCTTGCTCCCCCAGCTCTCGGTGGATGGAAACAGCCATGGAGAGACACTGAGGACTCAGTACACTCACAGGCACCACTGCTTACCCACCAGCAAAGACAGATATAATACCCCCGAAGTAAGGAATATCTGCACACTGCAGACACTGGGAGCTCAGAGGTATCTTTTGTGACTGACTTTGTCCTGAAAGTTGGCCATGATTAATTCTTTGCCCGGAAGATGGAGGCATACCACGGGCTGGGGCGGTTCTATCGAAATCCACGTTGCACCAGCACAGATAGCTTTGTGCACAAGTGAGGGCAGTCTGGAGTCAGGTCCTGCTTGCCCCTCGCTCCTGGGCTGCTGCCCTGGCTGCTGGTTCTTCGGGAACGGGAGCAGCCCTGTTCCTGCCTGCAGGGACCAGTCCGTGGGCACGCAGCTATTGCCAGGCATGTGGTACCAAAGGATTCCTGCACTAGCAAGAGCCTTTTGTTGTTGTTTCAAAGGCTTTGAAATGCATGTTTCATTCTTCCTTGTTCTGACATAACAAAGGACTATTTTAATAGCTGGGTATTAAATCTATTCAGGGGAGAAAATGAAGGACTGCTTTAGCCTGCAGTTCTCAGGGAGCTTGTCTGTTGTCAGTAGCCTGTTTCCACCAAAGTTCAGCAGGAGATGGCGTCAGCCTCACCAGGGCCAGTGCTGGAGTATTCCCCAGCCTGTATTCCCTGGGTGCTGATGTTCAGCTCGAAGGGGGACATAAAACAATGCAAAGGGCTGGTGCTTGCCTCCCATCCCTCCCCTCCTGCTGTGCCCTGAAAGTCTGGAGAAAGATCCCTGACTTAGGGTACTTCCCTTTCAAATTTTTTTCAGGCCAATATAAACACAGCTCTCCAGCTCCTGGTATGCTGGTGTGTGGGCACCTCGTGCCAGGCTGCAGGCAGGACAGGCCAACAACACCAAGCTGGCCCTGAGAAATGTGTTTCTGCAACACTTTCCCTTGGCTACAGCATTGCTCTGTCCCACGCTGGGACTGCCCACGCCTGACAGAGCCAGCTGGAGGATCTCAGGGGCAGGGACAGAGGCAGGCGTCGCAGTGGAGCTTGCAAGGCAAGGGACCAAGAGGGTGACTCAATATGTGGAACTTGACAGCTCTGTGTCGAGGTCTGGCCACAGAGCAGGGCCACAAAGGGGAATGAGGCTCATCAAATTGAGCCTGGGAAGGCTTCCAAAACCTTGTCTTCACCATGCAACAGTGTGCAGGTTTGCGTAAATATCTCTGAAATTCATCAAACAGCTCAAATGAAATACACTAGGGAAGGAACTTCTTCTGCATTTAAATCCACACACAGTTGCTCCCCTGTCTTTGAAATCCAGTGATGCCCGCCCCTCCATCAGCCTAGGAGCAAGGTACATTCCAGATGGTTCCCCCATCCTAAAAAAACTGCACTGCACAGCCGATTAAATTCTGCTTGTTGTAATTAAGCCCGACACAATTAGCTGTCAAGCAGGGCACTCATCTGTTTTATGTTGCAATCTCTTCAACAGGCGAGGCTGCTAGACAAGATTGTCACTTTTCGAAAAGATTTTCATTAGTTACCCTGGGCTCTGTGTCAGACTAAGAAATATAAAAATGTGCTCTGTAGCCAAGTCAGGGAAATTCTCATTTAATGTTCCACACAGTATTATGAAAGTAATGTACTCTGAAAATGAATGCATTTTGGAACATTTCGGAAGAAATGTAATTTGTCTGCTAAGTAATAACTGCATGTTCATGAATTTACTGATTTTTTTCAATATGCCTTTCGTAAAGTTGGGAAGACTTTTTCTGACCTAAAATGTAAAGAAGAGAAACTGTTGATTTTCATGTTACTCCCTCCTCCCTCCCTTTCCCCCTCCCTCTTTCTTTCATTCTTTCTTTCTTTTCGATCACTTCCATGCACTTTCAGGGCAAAAATCAAGCACTGTCCCATGAAACCAGAAGCTTGACAGAAGAGAAATATGCCGCTCAAAACGGAAAAGACAGAAAATAACTGAGGTCGGTGAGGAACAAGGAAGCTCCATCTTTCTGTGCCTTTAAGAACAGAGAGCACGAAATCCCCTGTTGCTCCTCACAGTTCAAAACCAGCATCTGTCAGTGGAGATGCAATTACAGTTACCCTGTTTTGGTGGGACTGTGAATTTTCTGCATTGCTAATGTCAGAGGCTAAGTGGGGTCAAACATACAGAGTGGTAGTACTTCTTGACACAAAAACTCAGATTTACAGTCAGAGGAAATAACAAAGTGTTCAGGCTGGCAGAGCCTTCTCTTTCCCATGTAAATAGATGCTGGACTGGGACAAATGCTGCAACATGCTCTGGTTCGCATAGGGAAGAGTCACACCTTTGGCTCCAGTGCTCACTCTGAGTTCACACCTGATGACCAAAATTGGGGATCATTTAACTTCCCCAGTCAGGGAGTTGGGAGGCAGAGCTGAACGGCCACTGAAATGCTGGCCGAGCTTTTAATCATAAGAGAAATTGCTGACCCACAATGTTTCTTGGGTTTGTCTGGGCAGGAACTTGGTAGGGGCTAAGGCAAAAATGAAAAACAGGATTAATGGCAACAGACTGGAAAAAAAAAGAGGAAAGTAAGTGAGGAATGACAGTGAGAATTGGGACTGTAATCACAACTGGCATGAGCAAGCTCAGCAAGCTTCTGCCTTCTCTTAGGATGTGATTTTGATAGTTGCAGGATGACGTGGTCCAGACCTGGGTGAGCCAGCACAGCTGAGGCAGTGGTGTCACTGCGTCCCTCCATGCCGTGCTTACAAGTTAACTCTCCTCCAATCTGGCATTACCCCCACAACTGGGCACTCACAGGCCTCAAACGGGACCAAGTTAAGAGTGGCATATATTACTGTCTTCGTATGTCTGTACAAATTTGGGTTGTCAGTTTATATGCTGAGATGAAATATAGTTTGCAGATCGTAAGAAGTTACGTGCTGAAGTTTGAACCCAACTGTGATGAGCATTACCCGGCTTTGTTTGCTGCCTGTTACTGGCCATTAACTCCCCAGGCAGACTCTCTTAGTCAGAATTCAAGTGGCTTTAATCAGGCTTCGTTTACCCTCCTTGGGAAGGAATAAAGTTCATTCAAATTAAGACCACTTTATCTTCAAATAGAAGCACCCCCCACATGAGGTTCAGTGCATTTTAAAGATTTGTCTTTTATGGCACACGTTTTCCTCACTCAGATTTCCTTTGCAGAGTCCTCTTCTTGAAAAAGCTTCCATTTTCCCAGGAGCACTTCTGGAAATTGTCTTGTTCGTGCCCTGGGCGTCTGCCCAGGGCTGGGAGCTCAGGGCTGGAGTGGAGCCTGATCCATTAGCATTCAGCTGCAGAGGGAAAGGGAGGAAAAACTCCACAGAAGCATGAGACAGAGAGCAAATAGAAGCAGAGCGGGTGAGCAGGAGAATATTGTCTCTTAATTGAGCTGGAGGAGAAGGAGTAGTGGTGATTACAAGGTCTGCAGATGTTTGTTCGCAAGAGCTGCCTTCCTGTGATCTGTCTCCGTTGGACAAAAGCATCCCAGCTACCCTTGAGAGAGCATCATGCAGGGGGGAACTGAACCAGAGTGGCTGTATGCGGAGCATGTGGGGTGCATGTCTGTGTATGCACCGCTTCAGTGCTGTTCCCAACTGCTGCAACCATCTTTGGTCCAAAACACAGAGGCACAGGGCTTTTCCTATCTGGTATGTTCCTTTGCTTCAGCCAAGCGCGGTGTCACCATGAAGTAGCGCAGAATAAGGCAGGGCTTGATCACGTATCCCAGATGCTGATTATGAAGATGCTTACATACACCGTGGTGTGTCTGGATGGGGCAGAACAACGTGGAGTCACTGTTCGTTCGTCATGATGACAACCTGCGTAAGCAGAGTAAGTCTAACACTGAGAGCTCTTGTGCATGTGCACAGGGGCTGTTTGACCAGGTCTCTGGACATCTGCTCTCCACCCTGAGCTACAGCTACAGCCCAGCTGCTGGGGGCTTTAACATCGCAGACAAATGGCTCACGTTTTTTTTTACACTGGGATGAAATGCCTGGGCAGAAAGAGAAGGTCTGTGCAGGAGACGCAGATGTGTGGCAGCTCTGCTCCAAGTCCTCTAGCCATCTCCTGAGCAGGCAGCGATCAGTCTGGCGAATGCTGCCGCGAATGTCTGGTTTCCCCCACAAGCTGCTCGCTCTGCGTGGGGCCTGCTGTGTGGCTCAGCTGACGCTGGCACCCGGCGCGATGCTGGCTTTGCTGCTGCAGGTGGCCAGCATGCAGCGGGGATGTGCTAGCAGGGACTCTTGGCTTGCTGTGACTTGCTGCTTTACTGCAAATAGCTTTGGCCATAGCTGCTGTGATAACAGTAAAAACCAAACTCCCCCAAAATCCCTTCCTGCTCTATCCTTTGGCTGGATCTGCTGCTGGCAGAGGATTTGCCAGCACCAGGTGCAAGGGGCTGCTCACGGGGTGCAATGAAACCCAGCTCTGTTTATTTTTTGTGTCAGTTTAACCCTTTCTTCCTTCCATTAATATTTGTGAATGGGACTCCCTCCCTTCCTAGGTAATCAAACCAAGGTAATCAAATCACACACACACACAAAAAACTTTTTTGAGTGTTTTAATGCTGGGATATGAGTCAGGAAGAGATCACTAAAAGAAAAAGGCCTCCAGGTGCTGGAATAAACTTCCAGGTGCTTCCCTTCACCCCATGCTGCTGCTGCTAGCCATGGGCTGGGCTACACAGGCTTCTCCGTTCTGATTCATGTTTGGCTTTGGTTTCGGACATCACGTAAGCAGAAGCCTCAGCATTTACCCCTGTGCTTGAATTGAAGCCTCTGCTTAAGGAGACTCACAGCCCTTTTGCTGCCTCCTCAGCACCTCTCTGATGAGAGCCAAAGAGTCCTCCAGTCCCATCTGGTTTTTCAGACTGGACCACCATCCTGCACACACTGCACATCTCAGTGCTTGTCACAACTTCCTCATTCATTCTGAGTCTTCATTAGGTTTCATCGAAACCCCACATTGGTGAAGGGTTTTACCACAGTGACCTCCTACACATCACAAACCACTGAGTATCACCCCAGTTCTCCAAAAAGAACCTGAAGGGATGCAAGATGTTCAGCTCTCTGTTGTCTTTCAGGTAAGCAAATTTAAACACGTAACTCTGTCTGACAGTTTCAATTATTATTCTTTTAACTGCACTACAAGAAGGAAAAAAAAAGATTTATCACAAAAGATTATTTTGGGGGAAGGAGGAGGAGGACGGGGGAACTCTAGAATGTTTTATTTATGGGAATACTGCAAATTACCTTAATAAATTCCTTTACTAAGCTGTGTCAGCTACTAAAACATTGTTCTTTGTGGGTGAATAACTTTTAATTTGAGTGTTCTAGTATTCAGCAGAGTGAGGTAATGGATTAGCAATTGCCTGTATTGTAAATGTCATCTTAGCATAATTAGGGTGATTATTGTTAACCAGTGGAGTTTAGTATTTATCTGTCACTGGGTGAGAGAATATAACAAAGCCCCAATTAGTTATAAATGGTGGTGGGTGGTGGGAATGGAACACAGCCTCTGAAATGCTATTTTTGTTTTAAATTTGTTTCAGTGTTTGTTTGGTTTTAACATCCGCGTTAATGTGATCTCCCCCTGACAAGAGGGCTTGTGAATCACGTGCACATGTAGACGCCATGTGTGTGCGGCTGGGAATTACAGCAGAGAAGGCATAAGCAGCGCTCTGATTTCCTGCACAAAGCATGCCTGTTCTGAAACAGGTATGTAGAAACTGTCCTCCATTGTGCCAGCTAGGAATACATATGATCCCTGAATCTGTCCAGTATTGCAGGCCCAAGAAAGCAGAAGGAGGTGTAAGAAAAGTTTTTTCAACTGACTCCATCTTGATTTCTCCTTTCCTGATCCACTCTCCATTGGCCTTTTGCCTTAGGAGTTGCATTTGCCCTTCAAATGGGCCAAGTGAATGTTTGACTTGTAATAACAGTCCCTTCCTGAAAAACAGGAGCAGAGAAGCAGTAGAAGTTTGCATTGGTAAAACAGGGATGTTGAGGTACTGGAAGATAGCAAACATTACTCCACCTTACACCCGTATCTGGTTGTGGTGCTTCCGCTAGCTCCTAAACATTTGCACCCACTGATTGCAGGGCAGCTTAGGTGACCTTTCCAAATCTAGCCCTCAAAACAGCAATACAGTCCGTAACCACCTGACTGGGCTGCACCTGCTATATAATCGTTTCTGATGGACACCGGCATGCCCAGACGCATTGCCAGCATCAAGTTTTAGGTCTTAATTCCCATTTGTGCTCCTCACTGCCCATTCATTTCTAACAGTGCCCTGTTTCTGATGGACAAATGGAAACTTCAAGAGGAAGTAGTCTTCAGATCAGCTCTGAAAGTGAAGGGATACACAGCCATATTACAGGCAGCTATAGAGCAGTGTCCCCGTAGGGAACATCATCTCCTTTCCCCCAGGGCATTCAGCATCTAGCTCAAGACACCAGGGTTAATGTCCTTTGCGAATACTTATCTGGCCTAATAGAACTGGGGATATTGCTATCACTCACAGATACTTCAAATCCTTCCTCTTAATCCTGACAAGCTCTTGCCCTTAATAACTTCAGTGGGACTCTTGCCAGAGCAAAGACTGTCAAGTCAGATTCTCAACTGAAATGAAAAGAAAAGCAGGAAGGGAAGTTCAAGGTGAGTTTTTTTTTCCTTGGTGCTTTTTATGGATGTTCATAGCTGGAAACTGTTGTTTGTTTGGTTTTTTTTCCTTCTGATTATCTAAATGATGGATGAGTCAAATGTCCTGAGAAATATTTCCAGATCCAGACACAAATGACATAGGATGATCCTATGCAAAGCCATCAGGGGCTGAGAAAATAGAGAAAGAAGACTTAGAGAGCTGGTAGGGAAATAGAAGATGTAGTGGGAAGAAAGGTTTCAGAGGGAAGCGAGGATCATGTAATTTATGAGGCTTATACATAGAAATAGCTTATACATTTTTGGTTAGCAGATATTTAAGTATATTGTAATAATCAGTTGTTTTAGGTTATCTCACACAGCAGGTTGCTTGTGACCACAGCGTGTTACGTAGGAGCTCTTTAAATTCTTCGGAAACCTTTTGCAGTGCTCAGTCTCCTGTGACACAGATTATCTCAGCTTTCATTAAAAATGAGAGGAACATTTCTATACTCTCTCTGTAGCAGAAAACCTAGAAAACATGAAGCTGAGAGCCACAAAGCAAATAAAGCACCAGTTCCCATTTTAAGACTTTCTCTGATTGCTGGAGACGTTCTTACTCTAGAGATGGAAGAGGCTAGATCGATGGTTTGCAGTGTTTAAGGCAAGCAATGCTGATAAGCGATGAGCTCTTGTCAGGATATGAGCCACGGGAGGCAATGAACAGCAAGAACAGAAGATTTGAGCTGCTCTTAGGAAGAATTGGCCTTTTCCTGCAGCCCTTTCAAAGTAGGCACAAGGTGCCATGGATATCCCTCCAGGCACCTGCTCAGAAACAGGACAGATCTTTCTTTGCTCAGCTCAGCTTTGTCCAGCCCTGCACCATGTGAAGCTTGGCAAGCTAATATCCCCCTGGAGATCTGGTATCCCTGCAGGCCCAACCTAACCCTAAACCATTTGTTTTCTCCCAGTGTGCAGAGACTCACCTTTTCACCCAAGGAAGGAGCTAATGTCACCACCTGATGATCTGCAACATCTTTGGGAGGATCCGTGAGCCTGTGGCCACAGCAGAGCATGTCTGCAGCAGCCAGAGGCTTGCCAGTAAAGATAGAGTTGACCTGTTTTTTGGAGTGGGTAGTACCTGGATTTACGTTCCACAAGAATGCACAGGTACTGCTTCCGTTGTAAACTTAATAAAGTTAGTAAATACTCAGTAAACCTAACTTAGATTCTGATTATACCTGAAACAAGCCCGTAAGTCCTAGGTGGTTTGTTTTGTTTTGTTTTGTTTTGTTTGCAAAAGCAGCCAAAATTCTGCTATTACTTATTTAGATGCATCTGGGAGCTTACAAATTTGCAGTGATTTGCCAGAACAAATATTTTTCAAAAAAGTGCTTCCTCCCTTCCCTGTAAATAGTCTGTCTCCGGCCTTTGTGGGGAAAACAAAAAAAAAATGTTTTGGCCAAAGTAGGAAAAAATAAAAAAATCTATAAACATTTTATAGAACTCATCAAATACAATTTTAGTTTAGTTTTACAGAGAAGCAGGACTTTCTTTTCTCTTCAGCATCTGTGGGAAGGTCAGTATTACTTCTATAAAACATGCAGCAGCAAGGTTTTTTACATAGATATGTCCACTTTCTATGGAAAGTCAATAGATACACTCAAAGCAATTCCTGAACAGAATAGGAGGGATCAAAGGGGACTTTTGAAAGGTTGAGCTCACTTGAAAAAACTAAAACAGAGTCTAATTCCTTAAAGGCTTGATCCGGCCCCCACTGAGAGATACGAAATTGCTTCAACAGAAACAGGACCCGACCTTAACCGAGAGACAAGCCAGACCTGGAGCAGCTCAAACTGCTTGACGCAGGCACAGACACGCCAGCGGCCACCTCCTCACCCTGCCTCAGTTTGGATTGCAGTCAGTCCCTGGGAGAAAACAGAAATTTATCATAACGAACAGAACAGGAGGCTTGGCTCAGTAGCATCATTTAATGTCTGATAATCCCTCATCCCAATTTGCTTCAGTTTATTAGACATCCCTGGAAACAGGTGTGATGAAAATACCATGGAAACATGAGACAAGTGGAGCCATAAGTTCACAGCCTCTCCATCAATGGATTCATCAGGGAGAGCAGAGCTGGCATCACATGGGCACCTTCCTCTCCTCTTCCCAGTTTCTTGTCAAGAGCCCGAAGACATCCCCATGCTGCAGGCAAGAGGGGCAATTTTTCATCAGGACCGGAGGGGAAATCAAGCCAGCCGCATGTCCACAACTGTCAGCACTGACAATCCTCCCAAAGTAACAGCAAAAATCCCAACATGTGCAGAAGGGGGCAGATTAAACTGGCTGAGCTAAGCTGCTTGCATCTGGAGACACCCGATGGGGTGTTGCTTCTCTCTCTCCAGTCCTTACACTTCAGCATTGCCACTTGGCTCAGATAATTTACTTCTAATAGTCTGGTTACAAATGAGATTGCAAAGGAAGCACGTGACTTAGAACAGGGATTTCTGAGTCACATTCTCATTTCCCCCTTGTGCCTCCTAGGCCTCTAATAAACTACAAAGAGACATTAAGAAAACACTGAGAACTCTTTATCTGCTAAGACTGGGGAACTGGAACAGTGAGCAGGCAATAATGGATTCTGTGTATTTGCAATACGTCCCTGCGGCAGCAATCAAACAAGGGAGACGGGAAGTTCAAGTGCTCAGGACATGGACTGCCCAGATCAGGTGACCAGCGATGGATAGAAAGCAGGTAAGCAATATCTGAGGTTGGCTGAATACGCCTTTCTAGACAGTCTCCCAGGAGGCGTTCAGCCATGCCCATGCCTTATTCCGTAGGAAACCCAGAGGGAATTAGGTAGTTGTCGTCTGCTTTGAGACATCTTCTGCATCACCCCCCAACATGTACTGTATCACTTGGGCCAGGATAAATTGTTAGGAGCAGCATGTAAATGGGAAGAGAAAAGGGGCCACATCCTACCTCTGCCTGCAGCATCTCTGTAACACCAGTTCTGCAGACAACTGCAGGTAATGGGAAAATCAGGCCTAGGGAATCAACAGACGAACGTCCCCCCAAGGCAAAGAAATCAATGCAAAAATCAAGTAGAGGTTTAAAAACACATACACAGAACTAATTACAGAAAGAGAACTGAGCCTGGGGTGGATGAGAGCCCTTGATAAAGGAAATGGCTCCACCAGGTAAATGGAGCAGTTTGCCTCAATGGCTTCGGTTATTTATTTTATTTTTTCTCTTTCTTCATGTAGGTCAGATGTCTTCCCAAGGGGGTTTCTCTTAAACTCCCTCTTAGGATCTCAATTACACACTCAACACAGATTAACAACAACAACAGATAATAGAACAGTTAGAGCAAAAGAAACCTCAAAGGAAAACACAGTGCACTTAGACCAGAACAAATAGCAAAGGGTTCATGGGGAAGGAAAATCAATGTGGCTGATATTTATTACAGACTTTATGGAGGGAGATGGGACTCAACCAAAGCCCATTAGAGTTCTGTTCTGCTTGGGTTTTGCCATAAACAAAAATAATGGGTCCAGCCCTTCATTACAGTTTTGTGCCCAGCACATTTTAATTAGGGTTAGGAAAATAGAGGGCAGAAAAGAAAAGCAAGAAAAAATAAAGAGAAAAAAAGAGGTGAGAAAAGTCTCCAGCTAATTTATAATTTAGTATCTGTTCTGCTCAGGCTTCTGCCAGATCTTCCAAAAGCAACATCCCCTTTCATTTGGATTGAGTAGTTGCTGTTCAAACGTCCTTTTGATGCCACGCATGAAGAGAAACCAAACAACCATGAACAGGGATGGGAAGGCAAAAAAAGAATGCAAACAATGCAACATGTATAGAATCTAACACACCATAGCATCCCACACTGGGAGGCAAAGCCCAGTGGTGGTGACTGTAATTCAGCATGAGTGGGAACACACTAGAAAAAGAAAGGGCAGAGGAAAGGCATGTTATGAGTAATCAAATCCTTCTTGTTTTCACCTGTTTGCCTCCCAGAATACACACGCACGCGGTGAGGTCTACACAGACACGCTCAGAGCCATGCAGCAGGAGCCACAGGAATGCTCGTTTGCGTGCGCACTCACATACATATAGGGACATAACCACGATCTCCATGAGGGACTGCATGGCCCTGAGGCCATGGCGTGGGGTACAGGAGCACGTGCCATGGTGGCAGATGGGAAGCAGTTTTTGACTCACTCTGCCCGACACTGGCTTGCATGCAAGCAAAGTCAAACATATGTGTGTTTGTGTACAGGTATCTGCAGTGACCCTCAAAATGTGTTCTCCCTGCTTGATCCATCCTATTACGTGACTGACTGTGCTTGGACATGGTGGAGATTGGTAGCATTGAGATCAGACTCCAGTCAAGGAATTTGAAATCAGATTTGAGGTGAGTCCTGCTCCAAGAATAGCTCAAAACCAAATTATTTTAGTTGTGGCAGGGATGGGGAAGAGAAACAGAGTAGGTGAAATAATAGCTACTGTCTAGCTAAGATAAGCCAGACAAGACAAAATATTAATTCTGATTATGTTAGCACATCAAACAGAGAGAACTGTAATTCCATCTACCTGTCCAAATCAGGGAAAATTACTGTCACCGATGGTGCATAATTCAGGGGTGATAAATCATGAAAACTAGGTAGAAATGGTAGTATCCCGTTATTTGATGCCATTGATAATAAGCTTGCCTGAGAAAGGGAGATCCTCTGAGTTAGTGGCTCACGTTTCTTTGCAAATGGAGATGTAGTAAGCTCTCTGAAAGTTCATGAGTCTTGCTGATAATGGAGAATATTTCCAACCCGAAGTGCCTGCTGATGCTGTATCCCCGCATTGCCCTTGCACAGACCCAACACAAGACTGAATTTGAGCTGTCTCCTCAAGCTCACAGCTATGTCCACTTGCTCTGAAGGGTGGTTGGGATCACTTCAGACCTGGAGCAGCAAGCAGGCCTGTAGTCAAAGCCCTGCCATGCTGTGCTCTGTTTTTCCCCAGTTCTGGCAGTGATTTGCTGTGTCACCTTGGGCAATCACGACGACTAGATATGTCCCCTTCCATATCAAATCGCTCATACCGGTGTCCTCATTAACTGATGAGCCAAACTGATCATACAGGTCTGCTGATGAGACTCACTTTGAGTCTTGGAGTGCATGTTTTTCTCTGTTAGCCCACAGTAATCTGTCCAACATGATCAAAGGTCTCTTTCCAATATTTGCCACTGCAGCAGGGGTACAAGGAGATTGAACTGGGCTCAGTGCTTGAAAAACAGAGGTGTTGCAGGTGAAACACAGGATCAAATGGGGATTGGGAGGAAACTATTCCCTGCTTTTTGAAATTAGTGCATTTCTGAAAGAGGGCACAGCCAGTTTATGGAGCATCCTTGGTTTGTCATTTTCCCCACTGCTCCAACCATTTTGGGCTGTCCTGGAGGAGTGGGGCCTTAATCATCGCCAGGCACAAAACAAAGGAAAAAAATGTCCTGGTTTAGGAAAGTAGGGAAACCTGTGGCTCAGGCTGTGTCTCTGCAGGAGCTGGGGAAAGCTACAGTTTTCTGCAGCCACCTGGAGCTTAATTGCCACTTAAAGGAATTATCTTCAGCCTTTATCCCTAAGAAAAACAACTATTTGTACAGAGCAGAGAGACAGATAGGAAAACAGGTTGGAAATTGCCTTGTAGACCTGCTTCCCCTCCTTTCCTCATGTTCGAAGTGAAAGAAAATGCAATCAGCAGGGACAGGGAAGAGAAGGGGTGCTCAGCAGAGCATGAGCCTCCAGAAGCTGGAATAGGAAAGAACAAGACCCATCCAAGCATCCCCTGGTCTTATGTTCCTTCCCTAAGCACTTGCAATCGGTGACTGGCAAACACTCCTGGTGGACTGGTCCTACATCTCACCAAGGGCGCCCTTCTTATGTCATCTCTCAGGGTAGTTTCTTGCTGCTTTTGGTGTTACAGTCAATGTTTTTAAGGAGTTCTTCCAGCATTTGATAGCCTTCACTAGGAATCTGTCAGGAAGAATATTTCTTCTCTCCTTTAAAGAAAAAACGAAGCTCTTTTCTCTTTCATATATACCAGGAATAACTTCTGGCTGAAATGAGCTACTTGCCCTGGGAGAAAGGCACTGACTGCACTGACAGGCTTGAACTTTGACAACTTACTATTAAACTACAAAAAGTCACCTCCCCAGTGATGGTGAAGGCTTAGCAGCAGGAGACTCTTCTCTTCCAGAATCCTTTTGCTGTAGTAAAAGCTTCAGAGGAAGTTGTAAGAAACCAGAAATGGGTAGGTCTAGCCTAATGTACCCAGAGCTCAAAGTAGCCCTAGCTTAAACCCTGAGTTGTTTTTATACACTCTTCATTGTCATAGTCTGACCTCATAACGTCATGTTCGGACTCCCTTCTGAACGTGTCTCTGAGCACGATACTAATGGATCCAGGCCTCCTTCCAAGGTACCACACTGCAGCAATATGGAAGGATGCCCCACAGTAAGAATGGATTTCAGTGCTTAAGGCTCTATTCTTCCTATTCTTCTCCATTTATTCCTAATGTTAGTGTCTCATTAGTCTGTGAGCGGCACTCCCTACTCAGAGCTCTATCCTGCATTGTGTTCCTGTTTGTCCTTCCTGACCCCCAATGATCTCTGTACGCATTGATCCATGTACTTTATGTTGGGTTCTCAGCATATGGCTTTCAAACACTTGCTTTTAGAAGCACTAAAATCACAGAAAATAAAATAATGCAGACTCTGTCCCAGTACAAGCACATTCTCCAATTCACAGTCAGGAGCTGTTGCCAAAGGCTTTGTATTTAGAAAACTTATTGTGACTTTTTCACAATGAAATACTTTAATTCAAACCATCCACCATTATCTGAAAACTACCTTGGAGGTAGAGCAGACAGTGGAAAAGTCCTCAAACTATCAGCACAAAAAGGGATTGTTTCAGGGATGGCACTGGGTCACTGAGACATATGTTTCAGACATACATCTCCCAAATGAGTAACATTGCCATTTTGGAAGAATCAGTTTTTAGGAAATAACACATTGCCTGGAGTAACCACTGCAGGTCAGAAAGCTTCATACCTAGCAGTTTCTTACTTTCATTTTCTTGACCTTCTTGATCCTCAGCTCACATATATCAGTATCTCTTTACAGAAGTCCATTGAGATACTTCTGTATGTGTGAGCTTCTGTATATGTGTGAGCTGAAGATCTGATCCAAGACTCAGTCTGTATTACATACAAGTTTCAAAGAGATTCTTGGCAAATGAAGAAGGAAAATAAGAGTCTTTTTGTACTCTGAAATTTCCCAGGAATAAAACAAATGTGCAGTCAAAACTATTCAAATGATGTTTCAGGAGATCAGTCATCTATTAATGCATTTCTTTTTAAACAGAGTTTGCAAATTTACTTTGGGCTTATAGGCTAACCTGTTCTATTGCCATCATCGCCAAACCTGATTTCTGACATAAGATCCAGCTCTTTGTTTACAGTGAGTCTCACATCCATGCTGAAATGGATAGGATTCTGCTTAACATAGGGTTTAATTAAAAAATAACTAAATAAGAATCTTATCAAGGTTGTAGCGGCTCTTGAGGCCAGGTCACATGCATATTCAAGTAAGTCAGGTGTATACCCACCGACAATCACTTAATTTCTCAGAAAGCAAGATCAGATTGAAGCATAGGGTCTCAAATCCGTACTCACATAAAGCAGTGCTGTATCCTGGTGAAAGCTGTTTTGAAATCAATGTGACTACTCAGTAAAGCTCTGCACAGCACAGTCCAGTCCACAGTATTTATAGCTAAAGTTTGTAACTACAGTCTTGGGCCTGATTCCTCACTGCACAGTATTAGCAGTAAATTACAATTATCCCCACTTTTAAAGTCCTTGCCTAAAGAGTTTTATTCCTATCAAAGCAAGTAATTCCCCTCACTCCCATCTTCTTGTATTGCTGGAGCAGCAAATGTCTCTGCAATTGTGATTCTTTCTTGACTCTGTTTGCGGGGGTCCTATTACACCCACCTCTGTACAGGTTTTATTCTCGTGTACACTGGGATCATTTACAGTCAGTGAGTAAAAAGCAGTGATGCTGCTGAGACTCTCCAGGGAGCTTGGCAAATGGGCTTTAGCTGGTTCCTTAGGATTACATTACACTTTGCAGTCCAGTTGCCCATGACTGCATATGGTGCATTCTTGCAGAGAGCTGGGATTGGGCTGGGACCCAGTTACTTCTCATTTCTGCTTTCTCTCTGCTTCCAAGTCACCCATGCCGACTTCACTGACGTGTAAAATCAGCCTTTGGTATACGGCAAACAGTTATAGAGGCTGTGAGCAATGAGTAAACTGGAGCTTTTGTTTGTGTATCAACAACACAACTGTCAGGTGCATCCTGGCTGCAGGCATTTATTCCAGGTGATGCTGTAAAAAACAGAAACAAGATAGCAAGACTTTGCGTGCCACACAGAATCTGCAGTGCCAGCAGTGAGAAAGCTCTCACAAATTAAGTATAGCTGACCTGCAGGAATAAGCCTAAGCAAGAGTAAGCCATAATAATCACAGCTCTTTGAAAGCCACTGTTTCATTTGAGAGTCTTGAATAGCTTTATAAAATCAGGCAAGTATTTACTATAACAACTTATAGACGGGAACGTAAAGGCCCTGAGAGGTAGTGGCTGGCATATTCAGATGCTAGTTGAGATCCATGTGTGCTTTGTTGGTAATGACCCAGAAGAGGGTGATGGCTCATGTCTCAGGTTGAACACCTGCACATGCAAGCAACCAAAAACAGGGCCCACTTGTGAAAGTCTTGCCCAATTAACTTCCTGAAGGTCCCACATCAAAACAGTGGCAGAGAAATAGAAACAAGTGTTGCTGACCATGCTGCTCCCATACCTCTTCTGCCCAGGAGACGTATTGAAGGTGAGTAGCAAGTCCCTTGAACGAAGAGTGTCCAAGCAAACAGTAATCCAACTTTCAGAGAACTCTACCTTTGAAACATTCTCCATAACAGTTATTACTATTTTGGGTGGTTACCAACAGGATTTGTATTTGAATAATGGCTTTGCCCCTCCCTGAGTACTATCGACTTAGGGCTTTAGTTAGTTTGCGTCTGCTTCTCCTCTTCTTTTAGTTAAAATACTTTTTACTAATTATCCAAAGAGAAACATAGCACAGATTAAAACCTGAATTATGTAAGGAGCTGGGGTAACTGATATTCAAGGGAAGGGGCTGACGTGGCTGTGCTCTTACTTAGACGTGCTTTTCCAGTGACTTTCATCCAGGAAGGCTAGTTTGCAGCTCAGACATCAATTAGCCCCCTCAGTTTCCCCATGAAGAGTGCCCTATGAGCAATGGGCTCCCATGGCCAGCTGTGCAGAGGCACAGAGAGGAGCAGTAAGTTGCCTGCAGGGCCAGAGCATGACACAATTTCCTATTAGATGCATTAGGGAGGGTAACGGCTCCGTTCTGACCATCTGAACACAGCAAGAGCGGAAGTATGGCAATATTTTGCTTATCTACTGAAAGGTCTCCTGTTTATCATAGGAAATAGCTGGCTCTGACTGTTGCTGGTGGGAAGACAAATTTGGTGTACTTTGGGGAATAGCAATGGTCTGTTTTCAAGTGAGCTCAACCCTACTGCTCTATATTGTGAACACAGAGGAACAGGAGCAAGTTTAAGTGACTCCAAAATCGGTACTTTAGACTCATCGTTTAGATTCTGAAAGTGCTAGCGAGAGCAGGGCTCATTTGTTGATGTTTGTTTGTAGGGGTTTATTTGTTTGAAAAGGCTAATCAGCTATCAGGATGCAGAGGCAATTGCTTAAATGTAAAGGAAAAGGAAGAAACTGTTCAAAGCTATTCAGATGAGGTAGCATGGTTTGCGTTCTGATGTCCGTGTGCAGCCAACTGACAAATGCTGAGCCACAGTCTGGTGTAAATCCAGATGAATTCCATTAGAATCAACAGACTTGCTTCCAATTTATTCTGATGTAACCGAGAGCATGATATTTCCATTTAGATTTACATTAGGTTTGTTTCCTGTTTCCCGTAATTCAGTCAGTTTCCATTGTGTACAAAAACAGCCTGCGCCAGATTTTGATCTCATTTGCATTGGATGAAAACAGTTGTTTCAAATGGAGCTACACTGGATTTATAATTGCATAAATGAGAGCAGAATCTGATCTATTCCAAGTGAGAATTTCCCAGGGCGTTGCCATCTGAGAACACCCCTGCTGTGGTGATCAGGTGCTTTGTCATCGGCAGCTGCCGTGTTGCAGACCCAAAGTTTAGAAGCCCCTCTTTCCTTCAGAAGGTGAGCTAATAAGCCAACACTGCCACCATCCCATCAGCTGTGAGTGAATACCATGCACTGCCTTAGAAGAAAGTCAGAAACAGAAAGAGCTCAGTCTTGCCTGGCACAACTCTTCTTCAAAAGGATATTGGCCCTGCTGTATTTCATTTGCCACGCACATTGTTTATAAGCCAGGTTCTCCATGTTGCTTTTGCTTCCTTCCTTCAGGCTTTTCCGACTCCCCTTGCTCAGTTGTAATTCATAGTCTTAGGAGCAATATAATGATTCTGTGGCAGATAAGACTGTCTCTGTTCTGGTGGCTGCACTGCTAGCAATAGATTGGGTTATTACTAATAACTAATAAGATGGTTATTCCCAGCAACGTGGGCAATCAAATGGATTTACTCCTCCCCATTGAAGCTGCTTATTTCATTGCTAGCAGGAAAATAAGGCCATTTAGAGTCATTAATGGCAGTTGCAAAGGCTTTTCTGAGTAGATATACGAGCTATGGTGCCATAGCTTTTCGGAGGACTTTGATCCCAGCTCATCCATCTGGCTTCATAAGCTCTCGCTCTTGTTCCTTGCTCTCTTCTAGAAGTCACTGTTTCAGTGGAATGTGAACAGTAATTACTCTCTCTCTGGATCTTACAGGTACTACACAGACTTAGCTAACTCTTAAAACATTTGCCTCCTGACTACCAGCTGTGATGTAAGAAGCATGGATAGTCCACCTCAGTTCTCAAAGATGAGTTTTGCTAAACATGCAGCTCAATTACTTATTACCCAGGTCCTGGGAAAATGCAAAGCTCATGTGCAGTAAAAGCAGCTATACCAGCAGCATATCACTTTACATCGATATGACTTGGCATTTTAAACAAAGACGTACCTCTTCCATGTGCATTTGCAGGACTCCTGTGTGTTTAATTCCACAGAAACTTTAGGTTTCTTTACAAATTTAAATACTCCTCTTAATTAACAAGGCTTAGCACCAGACGTGGGAAAGATAACAATGGCAAGAACTACACCACCAATGACAACAAAACACTTATAAGGCCCATCAGTATTAGGAGCACATTATGTGGCAGATTGAAATTTCAGCGTCTCTACGCTTCTCTCACCACGTCAGCTCAGCCCTGTGCAGAGAGACTGGAAATTACCCCATGGGTTTGGCCTGCAGTATATAAAACAGAGCCTTGGAAAAAACAAGGCAATCATCAAATTTCCAGTGTAGGCGGCAATCTGTCTGTTAGGTTTGCACACATACACATTATCGGGGCCCGCGAGTGCCTAAAGGCAGTCTTACACAGAGCAGCTCGGCAGCTCGTGCCTATAAAACACAAAGGCACACCAGGTTCTCTTCTGTCTAATGCTTCACAGCGAGCAGTAACTGAGCAGGACCTATCACGCAGTAACAAAGGCTGACATAAATACTTATTTGTGATTTTGTTCCCCACAGTTTTTATTCCACCATGCAATTTGCATTACAACTGGATCCTAATTGTCCATTTTAGCAAGCAAAGAGCAATCTGATACAGATTATAATACACGAGGTAAAGCAGCAACGTCACAAAATAAGTGCTACCAGCCAAGGACAGCTTTCTTGTCTCCTAGGGTTTTGACACTGGCTGATTAAGCAACTGGGCAGTACTGCCTGGAATTAACATGAGCTCAAAAAAACCAAGACAGTCGAAGTCTATTTAACCAAAGCAAAAATGCCTGAAACCCTTTCATCAGGGCTTCCTGATAGCCCTGAGTATCTGAAGCAAAGAAGTCCTGAAAACACCTTTGAGGTGACGTGATGCAGCTGTCCTTGGCGAAGGAACACCAGGGCTAGTATGGCACTATGGACTGGCCTGGAGGCCCTGCAAGGGAGCATCGGCACAGCTGCCTCGAGAAAGGAGCCCATGTGAAGCACCACTGGTGCCTCACAGCCCCTGGGAGATACCGAGGCACATCTGGCATCAGCAGCCTGTTTGAGGTAGTATGGCAGAGCCACCAGGGGGGCAGAGCCTCTTTCCAGATATATGGCCCTGCAGAGAAAGCCATGTGAAAACCAGGAGCACCTGGAAGGAGAGGAATGCCGCACAGCCGGCCTGATGAGACAGGCTAATGGGGCACAGCTGCCTGGTGCCAATGGCCCCTTGAAGGAAATGCAATGCAGCCGCCATGTGTGTGCAAGTGTCTCTGGGACAGAGAAGCCATTATGAAGCAGCCTCAAAGAAGACATGACACGGCCTGCTCGAGACCCTGAATGTTCAGCCAGCACAGCCACCACACTGAATTCTCCTGTATGTGAAAAAAACTCTGTATTCCCAGGGCCACCAGTGCAGACTCATTGATTAGAAGGCAGGGCAGGAAATTAAATGAGGCAGGTGAATTAAAGCCAGACTTCACAGACTGCATCTGTTCCTCCATTCCCTCTGGGTACAACACTGATGTAACTTTAAAAAGTAAATTTAGTGCCGAGGAAAGCTGCCAGACTGATGGCCCTGTAAACTGAAGCGCTTGATGCATCCATGACTCGGGTACCGGAGAGGCACAGAACAGCTGCTGAAACATGCCTCAGCCTGACCTGCCTTGCTGAAGCACAGCAGCTGGTGGAGGTGGTCCTGCCTGGGCTTGTCTTCTGCTCATGAAGCTCAGGAAAAGGAGCTGGTTGGGAAGCCCTGGCTGCAGCTGCAAGGTGGAGGTGAATGCAGCAGCAAACGGCAGTGTTCTTGATAATCCTGTCTGTGATGCCCCAACAACAGGAGGATCTCAGAGGTAAACGCTCCTGACAAGAAGAAAGCCCATCCACGGTGCAGTATGTGAAGTTGCAAATGCCTCCATCTTACAATACGCCGGTCTAGCATGCAGATGGGAGCTTGCACACCTTTCAGCTTTGCTCCATGGTCTTGTCTGCACCTGTGTTCACGGAGAACAAGAAGGGAAACGTATTTCAGAGCAGTTCTTAGCATCTTGCCTCGTATTTGGACATACAACAACAGCCCTGTACTCTGCAGTCTGAAGAGCCTGGCAGTTTTTATGGACTTAGATGAGCGAGGAGAGACAGGACATCTCAAATGAGACCTATTTTGCCACCTAAGTGGTGTTCAGAAGATTTGAAGCCTGCCTCTGCCCGTTTGGAGACCTGACCTTCTTCTTGACAAGGCTCAGGTAAACCCCGAATGTCTAAATTACATTGTAAAAAGTGTAGAAAGAGCTCACCTCTTCTGTGAGCAGTGGAACGGTGTGATCACAGCATTTAGCAAGCATTGAGAATGCCTGAAACTATGGATTAAGAGGCAATGTGGGGAGGACGGACAGTAAAAGAGGCAGAGGGGAACAAGTGAGTAAAAGAGAGGTTGTCCCACTGCTTCCCCATCCTCCCAGCGCTGGAGGGTGGCACAGTCCTATCTGCAAAGCATTAACAATCTCTTGAAGGAAAAGAACAACAGTCAAATAAAAAGAACAGTCAGCTCTTGTTCCTTAGAGCTTAGCCTCTTTTCTTTTATATCTTACATTGGATTATGCCACAGAGGGAAAAAAACAGAAATACCTCAAATAGATCCAGTTAGTTTTACCTCTTTTCTTGCTATACGTGTGGCTATTTGCAGGTGGTTTGCTTTTTTTTCTTAACGTTTTCCCATGTGATAAGATCCATCATATGAAGGACAGCAACCAAACCAGCTCTTCTTGCTCCGAAGAAAGACAGCAACTGCACTTAGAATAAAAGATTGTCAGGCAGATCTGAAGTGTCAATCAAAGCCTATCTCTGAAAAAAACATTAGTCCAAGCATCTCCCCACATCGCCACAGTTAATTTACTCTTTCCAGATATACCACAGTTAATTTACTCTTTCCAGATATTACCCTGAGCTGCAAAAAGGCTTCCAGAGCTGACCAGAGCTGCCAGCTACAGGCATGAGGTGTTAGAGTAGATACTGGACCTAATTCTGCTCAGGTCAGTTTGCCTTCTACAGAACATAAGACTGTGATTGTCAGGTCCAGAGGAGTAAATACTGGTCTCCCAGACTTTGTGAGACAAATTGTACATTTTACTAGAAGGAAGACATTGATTTAGGACTCTGTTGCTGAGTGTGTCCCATCTTCAGTGGCACACCTCCACTTAATATTATTATTAACATTTAAATTATTATTTATGACTGCACCTAGGCTGTACAAGGCACTTTCCAAGCTCTCAGGAAAGTACTGGCTCTGCTCCAAGAAACTCATTATTTCAGGACAGACAGATGTGCGGAGGCGCCGCATGGTCAAGTGGCCAAACTGCTGACCCAACAGCACTAGCACACTCTCCACTGTGTGCCTAGCTTTTTGGTTGACCATGGAAAAGTCACATTCCTTCTTCTCATGCTTAGTCCCATCCCACCCTTTGTCCATCTCAATTGCTTGAACTGAAAGTTCTTCAGCTGTGACTAAGTTTACATCTCTGTCTGTCTCAGAATCTCTTTCTGTGCAAAGTCCAGGGAAGCACTTGGGGAAATACTTTTTGTTCCTAGGGAAAAAAAAAAAAAACTCTTGAAAAATGAGAAACTCCATTTTCCATGGCATGTCTTCAAGTGCTTTTATTGGAAAGAAAGAATCAAACATTTTCTTGTTGCCAAAAAAATCCAGAAAGGCATGTTTTTCAGTTGAGCAACAGAAAATGAAGTTTTGGGGATATTGGTAACACTGTTGCTGATCCCTGAAATTTTCTGGGGAAAGTACTGTAGTGGTTAAAGAAACATCCATTTTGTCCTGAAAATAAGTTTGAACCTAAAAAGTGAGTTGTTCTGCAGGCAGGGAAACCGGTGAAGCCTGTTCTCTTCATTTATTTATTAAAACTGCTTTTTATTTCTTGCTTTCTTGGTGCTCCCAATATCCCCGGGGCACCCTTATCCCCTTCAGACTTCCCCAGCAAAGTCCTTAGCTCTTCCAAGAGCTTCCTGCTTTGCAAGCAAGGAGCAACAAGTGCAGCACCTGGTTTGAAGTTAGGCAGGTACTGACTGACCAGCCAGTCTCTAAATGCCAGCTGGTCACCTGGTTGCTACATCTCAAAATAGTTAGAGAGCGGAGGTATAATTACCTTTCCTTCAGTAACATGTTGACTTAAACATCTCTCTTCTGTCCAGCTGCTGTTTTTTTCATGAAAGTTGCAGAAATCTTGGGTCTGTGAGACATCTCTCTCTTTCCATCAAACTGGATTGAATCAGGTCAGCTGGTTGAGAAGTTACTGGAGTGGGGGGACTGGCACACAGATGGAAGAAGAACACAGGGAGGCTTATTGCTCTATAAACCCTGGCTCAAAAATAGGACAGTTTTGGTGTGAAAATGGGGCCTTAATGTCAGATAAGGTAGTCACTGTAAGAGCAACAATCCAGTCTCTTTCCTTTGGATATATAAAGGCTGTCACTGGAAAGCAGGGCCTCACCTCATAGGAACTGCTCAGAAGCACAGACAGTTCCTAACATGAGTCAGTTACAGCTGGATGGATAAAGAGTGGGAGAAAGGGAAGAATAAATTATCTTGGAGTTACACATAGGGAAGGAAAGGCCAAGACCAGCAACTTACTGAGGAGTCCTGTGAGAGGGTTGGAAGAAGGCTCAGATGTCCAGTGTCCTCATCTAAGGCCCTAAGCAAAGCCCACCTCAGCTCCTTCTTGTTTCATCACCCAGGCAGAATTCACCCTTTCATGGGCATTTCGCTCTGATTCACTGCCCTCAGGAGCTGAGTCAGTCTTACCCACGCTTCTCCTTTGGCAGCTCAGACCACATGGTGAGCTGATGAGGAAACATTATATGTAGTTTTGTTTGGGTTAATTATTCATGGGCACTGTGCTGAAAACACTTGGAGCTGCTTTCTGAACAGTCCTTGAGCTGGTGTGTAGGGAGGGACTTACCAAATGCCTGCGGTTGGGCTGCCTTTCTATGGCCAAGCTCTCTTCCATCTGCTTCCTTTCAGCCCTTGTCACGCTCCCCATCTCTCATGGCTTTGGCTGTGCTCTTTGGCATTATCTGAATAAGAAAGAGGCAAATACTTGGAGCATTGTAGACATGCAATCAAAAATGGCATTTGACCAAGGAGGCACTGACCCAGGCATGGGGAGAATATAAACCTGATTCTCTGACTTTGTTTTTCCAATCATACTAAGCTACTTCCAGGGTTTCACACCTGCTTTTCCTTCTGCAGAAGATGCCTTCATCCCTGCATCTGACAATCTGCAACTGCCTGGAAGCCTCTTTCCCATTAGCAAGGCTCTGACTATTTAGTGCATGCTCCTGAAAATCCATTTTTCATCTCAGAACAGGGCAGTCTGTAGCTTTAGGAGCACTTTGAGGATGTTTACAGTGAGACAGCTTGAATTTCTCTAGGCACGCTCACCCCCATGCATTAGCACTAAACAGTGGTTTTCAGCCTTTCTGGGGTTATGGTTCTGTAAACATTTTCTGACACGGGTACAGACCCTGCATAAAATACTTAAGCTTAGCAAAAGTAGGATTACTTTCTTAGTTACTCTTTTGAAGACCCTTAGAAATCATCTAGGACTACCCCCTGGTGTCTTCAGGACAGACGCAGAAGCTCTTACAAGTTTCTAGGGGTACCTCTTCAGGGCCAGCATTTGCTTAGAGAGCTCATTATCACAGCTTGGCCTGCAACCAGGATACTCATGGCCCGTAGGCAGCAGCTCTACCAGGCAGCCACCCCACCCAGCCGAGCCAGTAAGTGCAGGGCTGAGTCTCTTTACTCCTGTGAATTGCTCTTTCCAATTATGCAGACAAGAAACAGAGCTTGAGCTGCAAACATTTAATCGGGACTAAGAGAAGTTTGAAGCTTATGGGGTTGGGTTTTGTTGTTGGGTCCTGTTAAAGGACAGTACAAGTCTGCTTTGGCTGACAGCAATTGCTGGCTGGGTTTTCTGCAAACGCCAAAATAAGATTTGTATTCCAGCAGTTGGTTACTCACATGAAATTTCAGGGAATTGTAATAGCCCAGGATTTCCTGTGAGCCCACCCTATAGCACATCTGCCCCATAAAACACCGGGACACAGGAGAGAGCATTTATCCCAACAGCGTAAAATCCTCAGCTGGTATAAATCAGCACAGCTGCAAAGAAGTCCAGGAAGCTGTGCCATATCACACCAGAAAAGAACATAATTTAGAATATACTTTCATTAATTCATTAATTCTTTGCCTAGAGCCAAGACAGACACCCCCTGCCATCATGGGATGCATATTAGCTCAGTTTCATCTACTGAAATCCCATGCAACTGCACAGGGGAGGAATTCGGGCCCCATGGACCATGTTCTCTGCTGACGCGACCCTCTGCTTTTGTTAAATGAGCTTCTTGGGCTGAACAATAGGTAACTGAGCTAAATAACAGGTATCATTTTCTGGCCTGCACTATACTAGAGGTCAGCAGAGGTGGCTGCGCTGGTCCTTTCAGAACTTAAAATTCACTTAACTGATTTCAGGGTGTTTACATGAGCAGAGAGCTTGGCCCTTGAGTAATACACATGAATATTACTGTTAGCCACAGAGATGGAGAAGTCAGTTCCCTACCTGGCTGTTGCCTAAGTAACGCATCTTCAGGAGGATATTTTTTAAGCCAGTGTTATTTATCCAGTAGATGGAAGTAGGCCTGTTAAGGCCATACCAGGTCAACATATGTCTAAGCAAGTGCCGAAGAACTTAATTAGTTCTCCCTAAGAAGAGAGACTCCCAGTGCTATTTAAAGGATCGTTATCCTACTGTGAGATGCCTTGGAGCCTGCTGCTAGGTCTAAGCTTAGCAAGGCAAGTCTGTAGTAGTTGTATGGGAGTGGAAAATCTTCCCCCCTGTGCTGAGGAGCAATTGCTGAGCAACCCCAGGAGCTGGAAAGTCAGTGCAAGGAGCAAGCATCAAAAAATCACACTGAAACCCAGTGTAAGGAGCTTAATTCATGCTTGGCTGTAATGTTGGCTTTTTGTGCAGGGTCAAACTGTGTAGACCCCATTATTTTTCTGGTTTCTCTTTCTAGAGATCCAGCAACATCTGCAGTCGCTGGTGACTGCTTCTCAGGCAATTCCAGTGAGAGTGAGGAAGGGTGACAGGGTAGTGGAGTAATACAAGCCTGGAGGGAGCCACTGCTGAGTGTCTATGTAAAACATCGATCCTTATGTCATCGTCAGAGTCAAACGTAGGCAGCAGTTTCTTAGCATCAGCTAAACTGGACCTTATGGAAGCTGGCTCAGTCGTAGTTTTCATGCCAAGCTATACTTTATGAGGCCAAAAATCAGAGACTGTAAACTGAATAGCAATAAGGGAACTAGCCGGGTTCCCAAAGATGGATGGTTTTGCTTTTCTGCCAGGAAGTAGCTCCTTGAGTGGATGGACCTTTGGAAAACTAGGCTGAACAGCCTCTGAATGATAAAGCAGGGACCCAAGCATATTAAAGCTTGTGTAAGCTCTGGCACTTACCAGGGTCACTGAGGCTACATGGCAGAAGAGGGGGAATCCTGGATATGCTTATCGTGACCTAAGAGTGGCTTATATACCACATAGCACCTCGGTCTGCTCTTCAAGCTGTCAGGAGTCGTTCCTAGATGAGTTGTTATGGTAACTGGGCTAATGCCCCGAGGTAGATGTTTTCAGGTGGCTCTAGGCCAGAAAATCAACACCAAGAGATTCCAGATAATAGACTTCTGCTAAATTCAGTGCCAGCATCTACTTTATGTAACCTATTCACTGATGACTTACTGAACTCCATTCGCCAGGCAAGCCATATATGATGACAATAGCTGCTTGACCTCAATGAACCTTGTCTTTCAAAAGACTGAGGGGACCCTATGTGCTCTGGCTGAGTCTATGCCAGTAAAATAAGTGTGCCTGGGACTTTCCTCTGCATTGAGAAGATAGCTGGCACAGAATGGCCATTGTTTTCATAGCAAATTCTTACCCTCCAAACCTGTGTGGTCACATCCAGACAGACCATAAGGAAGAGTCCTTGACCCATGCTAGCTCCTGAAATGCGTCTGGACTGGACCAAAACTGCAGTGCAGTACTCGAGCAAAGTAACAGCAGTCCTGGCACTGGTTAATTTATTAGTACAGACCTTTTCTGACTTGACTGCAGTCACACACAAGAAAGGAGCCTGAAACCAAGCAGAAAGGCTCTGTCAGTGTCCTTGTGCTTGTACCGTGTCCAGAGCCAGCTGGAGCTGTGCATCCTTAGGAAAAGTGACAGGCACACAGCATGCCTGGGAATCGCTCTGGATCACCCATTTCTATCCTGTATTTGAAATAGCTCATGAGGTTACGGAGAGAAAAGCTCCCGTGGGTTAAGTAGTGGATTCATCACTTCAAGACAATACCCCTCCACCTAGCTTCTAATACCAAAATGCAGCAACGAAATTACCAACAAGGAGTGGCTAATGCCGTATGGACACTATCCAGCCCGGTGCCCTGGTGCTGACTGCACCATGGGAGGCCTCTTTGGTCAGTGCTGTACAGTCAGCAGAGAGCACCCAGGCAGCTCGCTGCCGCAGACAAAATTCAGGAAGAGTTATGCCAGTTTCAGAAACTCCCACATCACCACCAGACCAGCTGAGCAGCTACCTGGCTCTGGGGCCCTGCACCGCCTCCAGAGCGAGCCAAACAGGTTCTGCCGTGGCGTGGTCCGCAGTGCCAGGACTGATCATGCCTCGGGCATTTGGGACAGCCTGCTGCATGCCCTTATGGATGCTGTTGTGTCTCTGCTAGATGGCTGCTCTTTTCATGTTGAGTCTCCCTGGTGGTCTCCCTGCATTGGACACCAAGACCTCAAGCACCACAGGCTGGCCCAGGACCACTGAGCTGGGGGGATTCTACCTCTGCTTGTTCTTTGGCATTTCAGGTCTTGCTTTGCTTGTTTTGTCCACCTGCTATGTTATTGTAATGTGTAGCTCTCTAGGGCAGAAACTGTTTTTCCGCATGTTCTTTGCTAGGCTTCTGCTGCAACAGGATTGCAATCTTAATCAGTGCAGCAGTAATGTGATTAACAAGCTTCTGCACAAGGGGGAATTGCATCCTCAGTGGATGTGAGTTTCGCAGTTCTGGCCTGCCTGTGTGTTTTCCCAAGATTAGAGGTCATGTTGACTGAACTCCAAAATGGCTTGCTCAAACTTTTGAACACTAAGGTCCAAATAAATTTTCAGCATTAGCTGGTATGCTCTTCCCATTCCTGCCAAGCTGCAGCCTTAAGTGAATTTTTATGGCGAAGTTATAAACCCCAGAAAACATGAGCAAGAAGTGGAAATGCTGACTTAGCCTTTGCTAAATGCCAATTATCTACAAAGGCATTAAGGGTGGGGGGGGATGAAAAATAGGGTCATTTTCATGTTTTCTCTGGTTCAAAGTAAACTGTCCCGTGAGCCCCTTATAGGAACACAGAGCATACAGAGTGACCATTAATATTTATAGGCATGACACTGAGCTGCAGACCTTAGCAATCAGAGCAACTCCACTTTTGGAATTAATATAGCTCTGCTTGGCTGGCCTCTCAGTACAAAATACTAAGTAGGGACACCAAGATTTTCAGGGAGAACATAAGAAGCAGATGCTGACCTTTGATGGAGAGGGTCCATACTTCACTGAGTCTGTGAAATACTAAAACCAACTCTTAAATCCTTCGGGCTCCTGGCCAAACCCAGCACCAGGTTCTCTGTTCCTCTCTGCTCCTGTGGCTCCTAAACAGTCCCAGTGCTGCATAGGCTACTCTCTTCTTATTCCCTAAGGTTTTCCACTTTTGACCAGCTGATAAAGACCAGCATATCTCCACAGACGCTACTGGAGCAACGTAGAATAGAATCATAGAATGGTTTGGCTTAGAAGAGACCTTTAAAGATCATATAGTCCAATCCCCCTGCCTCCAACCTTCCACTGGAGCAGGTTGCCCAAAGCCCTAGCCAACCTGGCCTTGAACACATCCAGGGATGGGGCATCTGCAACTTCTCTGGGCAACCTGTTGCAGTGTCTCACCACCCTCACAGTAAAGAATTTCTTCCTTATATCTAATCTAAATCTACCTTCTGTTAGCTTAAAACCATTATCCCTTGTCCTGTCACTACGGGCCCTAGTAAAAAGTCTCTATCTTTTTTATAAGCCCCCTTTTAGTATTGAAAGACTGCAATAAGGTCTCCCTGGAGCCTTCTCTTCTCTAGGCTAAACAGCCTGCATGGTTTTACAATACCTAAAGATCTGGCCCAATAATCTTAAGGCTCAAAATGGTGCTGTAATCTCAATTGCAATGCAGCACCTACCTTCTCCCACTCTGTATTTCCTAACTCCCAGTTTAAGTGATAGAGAGAGCCCTCTAAACCAGCCCTCTGCATGCTGAGGAACTGGCAGGCTGCTGAGTCGCAGAGGCTGCACTCAGCGCAGGACTATGTACTGAGCAGGGTGGTGATTAATGCCAAGCCCCACACACAAGCACGTCTCAGAAATGCCAAGTGGGGGTCATGCTACGATAATAGCTCAGGCACCCCTGTGAGCCTTTAGAGAAATGTATCCCCAGTACCTGGCCATTTACCACTCACACTACACAAAATAGTTTTAAAGTGGCTGAGGTTATCATAGCCCAATAATCCTTCATGTCCAATAACTCAAGGAGGGGGAGAGACTGTCTACCCACCACGGTGCTCCCAGCCCTGGGAAAAGGATTAAGAGATACCCAAAGGTGTTTGCCTGGGAGCTGGGAAAGTTTTTATTAAATTCAAGAAAAAAAACATTATAAATCCTGCTTCCTTTTTCATGTACTCACAGAAATTGATCCTGAATGTGGAGAAAGCTCTAAATTTTCAAAAATGGCTAGCAACTTCAAGCAGGTACCCTGAACTCTGCACACTGGGGTGAGGATCTCCTAGTGATTTTTGCATTGCTCCAGTTACACCCTGCTTTTGAAGCATGTGGGAAGGTCTGTAACACGTTGTGGAGCGTCAGTACGTGCACTCCATCAACTGAGTCCCTCTGAATCCTTTTCTACAACAATGAATATAAATGCTCCTGCCATTAAAAACAAGGTGAAAAGGAGGAGCTGCGTGAAGTTAATCAGAGTTGAAATGAGATGTTGGAGAAGGGGACTGTGGGTGACTTGGGGTTTGCAGTTAGCTGAGCGATGTGAAATCTCTTGTGTCTGGCTGAGCTCTGAAAGGAAATGCTTTATTAAATCTTCTTTGTGTGAGATTTCAAGCTGCCTCTGGACTGGAAAATAGGACCATTCCAGTATATGGCATCTAATCAGAACTGAAGTCTTTAGTGCAGGTTTTTCTGCAGAGCAAACTCTGATCAGCACAGACACATAACTCAGAGGGCTCAGGATTCAAAAAGCTGAATTAGACACAGTACACCTGTGCTCTGTCATGCACTTCTTCTGCACAGTATCCCCAAAATGCTTCAGAGAATGAATCATGCTGGCAGCAACAAACCAGGCATTAGGAAAGAGTGCAACCGGGCATAAATTCACCCCGCTGAATCCAGACTGGCCAGAGGGTGTGAGGTTCATTATCTCAAATTGCATTCCCACTGGAAAATAGGAATTGCCCTGATTGAAAAGATTCACTGAGTCTCCTTTACGCTGCCTGTCCTGGAAACCTCTAGTGTCACTACTTTGTGCCGGGATCTGGCCACATTGTGGGAAGTTGCAGCCTCTTACCATCTCTGTCCAGCACTCACTGAGCTTTGCTGTAAGCAGGTGGCTCACAGCTCTTCCCTTTCAAAGCAGGATCATGCCACCCCCAAACGCTTGCAGAAAGTACCTACTAAAAAGAAATGGAGAGAGCCAGGCACAACAATAAAAGATGAGGACAGGGAATAGGCTCCCAGAGCACTCCCCTGAGTCGCACAAGCTCCCATTTGCACATCTTCTCTCTTCCTCTTTGTTTGGCCGTGTTGTCAGGAAAGAGAGACCTGATCAGAGACCCGAGAGGCAACATCAACCAGATTTCCTCCTCCTCTTTCTCTCTTATATCACAGTGCTGCATGTCTGGAGCTGAAGAGACTTAAATCTCAGTCTGCCTGCTGGAAATTGCAGGGTTTCAGCTCCTGATCTGCTTTCTGCAAACCCCAACAGGAAAGTGTCCCAAAGGACTGAGGTACGCAGAGCATTCCCCTTCCTGTGCACCACCCCCGCTGCAGATGAGCTCCCTGCCTACCTTTTATTGCTGACAAGAAGGAGGACAGAACCATTCTGGATATTGGCTTCTTTGAGAGTCTCATGCTCTTCAAGCTGCCTGGAGTTGTAATAAAATGTCTTCTTCCAGGAAGTGACACCCTCCCGTACTAAGTGAGCCCGTAGGTCCATCACTGTGTCTCTGGGTTTGACGGTCAGTGGCATCATCAGGTCCTCATCAGCCAAGTGCACCTTAATGTGGTACCTCTTCCAGCGAGAAAGACTCCTTCGCAGCGTGTCCATCCTCTCCAGCTCACCAGGAACAGTGTGGTAGAGAGGAGCATCCAGCTGGGAGGTAGGTAAAGCAGGGATGTGGCTCTGAAGAGGCTGTCTGCCGTGAACAACTCAGAATGTCCTGCCAAACCTGTTCCTCCCAGTTGCCGCGCTGCATACTTCGCATTCCAGGGAAGAGCTCACCTGGCTCCAAGAGCCTGCTGGCTGGGAAGTGTCTCCATGAATCATTTCCACACACCCCTAAATCCCTTAATAATTACTGCGTCCTCACAAGGTGCTCTTCATTCCAGTGGCTCTCACAGGACTTTAAAGATGGATCTCCATACCCATTAGAAACATGGGCGCATTTGAGAAATGAATGGGTTTAGTAACCTCATGTCTCCTGCTCTAAAAAGCTGCCAGTTGTGGGATAGCTCAGTTCAAAAAGTAGACATTGAGGAACCTCACAGGTATTTAACATGGCCGTTTTAATGAAGAAGAGAAAAATACTCTGCATAGTGAAAACTTCCTCATGGGGGAGAGCCAGAACATGCTGAAGGAGACACAGAGCCTGGCTGGTGTGAATGCCCCTCATTCGTGCACTGCAGTTTCGCCTTAGGAGATCTGTACAGTTACTGTAGGAGAACAGGCTGGGACCCTCCAAAAGGGGTAGGATTCATTCATTGCTCCTCATACCATCACCTATCTAATATTGACTCACACTTACTCCTTGGTGGTTCATCATCTTGATTTCCTCTTCCTTGAAGATCCCTGCCTAATTGAAGTGTTGGTCGTATCCTGCTCTAACACGTGAGTGGAGATAGCATCATGGGGTTGCAGGCACACCATGCAAAAAGGTGACAACAGAGGCCTTGGAATACCAAGAGGAGCAAGTGATGCTTTGATAAATACAATGATACCTCCAAAAGGAAGGAAGCGATGCCAGCCACAGGAGCTGGCTGTAACTGAACGATCCTGCAAGGCAGAATCTGGCAGTCACAAGATGGTACTTCAGAGCAAACATCACCAAGTTAAGGAAGTCATTTTTTTTTCTTTTTCTCAAAAAGATCAAGTCACCCTCTTATCTTGTAGGTAGTTTCCTGCAGCCAGTCTTACAGGAATTAATTCCCTTGTCCATTCTTCTCAACACAGACCAGTATTTTCAGACCAAAGTACTGCAATATAGTTGCTCTCAGTCTGCTCTTCACTGAAAAGGGGCTGCTCTTGCCTATTAGATAATGAAACAAATTGATAGATTTTCAGATACGGCAGCAGTCAGCTCCCATTGAAAACAAGAAATGTGTCCCCTCCCCCAGTGAGAAACAAGGAGGTTTCTACTGTGTGTTCTCACCTCCCTTCTTTTTTCCCTCCCCAATACATTAGGTTTCTGCCAAGAGCAGCAGCTACACTGCAGGCCGCGGAGATTTCCCTGTGCGCTTGATAGGAACTGAAACTTCTGCTAGCAAGTTTTTCTTTCCGGCTTTGGTCACTGTAGAGGTATGATTGTTTTGGTGGGGACTGGGACTCTTGGGTCCTCCCTCTGCCACTGAGTTGCTGCAAAGGTTTGAGATGAGTCATATCATGCCTTTGTGTTTGTGTTTGCTCATCTCATGAATGCTGCATGGTGTAGCACGTGTCCTTGTGGGAAATAGGAACAGTTTTTAGCACAGCGATGGCCCCTTCCGTGGAAGCATTTACAAATAGAGTGGATCTACAGATATGTCCACAGTTTTCTCGAAGACAGGACACCACCACCATCATTAGAGAAGGAGAAACTGAGGCACAGAGCAGTGCAAAGCTGTTAAAAAAAGTTAAAGGTTAGGCTCTTGTCCCCATATCTAGGAATCTCAGTCAGAGGTTGCATTTTCAGAGTACTACAGAAGCTTACAAGTCTGGGGCGTAGTGCATCCTTCTCCATTGGGGTGACATTCGCTTGAGGAGCCAAAATTCATCCCTAGTGTAAAGCCAGAGTCTGATCCAATTCCCACTGCCATCCAAGGGCAGACTCTCATTGACGGCAGTCAGAACTGGATCACACCCCAGACACACTGAGGTCTGATGGCTCCGGCCAACAGAATTTGCCCAGTGAGTGCCAAGGGAAGCATAAGGCATTCTCATTTCAGCGGAGCCCGTCTGGTGTCAGCGAGACCATCAGCTCCATCATTCTAGCATACGTGACAGCCTGACAGCTGCCAAATACCTCCCTCAGACACCTTTCAGACGGCTCCTGTTTATTTTTAGGACAGCTCTTTCCAGTCAAGGCTCAGATGTGTATCATTACATAGAAAGGGGGGATGGTGGCAGAAGGAAAACACACAGCTATTATTTTTATTATTTTTCTTTCATTGCATATGATGTGATTGAAAACTTTCTCATCTGTCCCCACCTGCCCACGTTGGGACAATTCATTTTATGAAAATAAGTGATATTTTAGCCTATGAAAGCCATGAGAAGAAGCATAGCAGTGAAGTCAGTTTATGAAATATTGAAGCAGTGAAACCCTCTCTGGAACACGTGAATGGCTTATGCCAGTTCCAATTAATTTTGAATTTTTCATTAAACCATTATTAAAAGCAAGAGGACAGCAGAAATAAGGGAAATTGACTTGGGCAGTATAATAAGTACCTTAGTTTTGCTGGAGGATGTTTTATTATCTGTCCAAAGCGATTATTTCACAAGCTCCTGATGGTTTGTGGGCTAAACAGAGGTACAGGATGAAGTTCTAGATGGTCTTTTCTTAAAGTTATTTTAATTGCCATCCTCTACCCTGTGCCTCACAGCCTAATTGGGTGATGTCTCTGGCATGTCATATCTGGAGGACAAGACATGGAGTCAAGAGTTCTGAGAATCTGCAATAATGTGTCACTCTGGCATTATTTACAAATCAAATAAAAACTTATTGACTTAAGCTTTTCCTCATATTGAGGGCAAACAGAAAATGTGCAAACATTCAGAGAAACATTCATTAGGAATGCCTGAAAAGCAATTTCAAACCTAGGCGGGCTATGATTTTTTTTTTTTAAAGAACTAAAGGAATAGCATTTAATAAAATGTTGTCTCCTCCTCCTGTGCTCTCAAAGCTTCTGTACTCCCTTCACTAGAGCAAAAGAAAAACACCTGCTTAAATTAGGTGCTTCATTAAGAAGCCTATTGTTGGTTGAGATAATCCTAGGCCTTATAATGTCTTCTTATAATGCTAGAATAGAGACACATGCTTCTTAGCCTTTTTTTTTTTTTTTTGGCAATGGCTATGTTTTGCTGCCGGCTGTGCTGCTGTCCTTGCAGAGGAGGACAGAGAAGTGGGATGTTGCTCTATCAGGAAATAAAGGTTTCTTCAATTCCTGGTAGCAGTCATATGGAAATTGCAATATCTCGGGGAAATACGTCCCTGATTCCCCTGGAAGAGCTTTGGGGAAACCATTTTGTAAGTGCTGACTTTTCAGGCAGGTAAGATACTTTGGTGGTTTCCTGAAGCTGTCTGATCCCAGGACTTACAGTCAGTAAAGCTGAAAACTAAGCATTCTCTTCTGATGTCTGTTTGGGGTGAGTTTGTGGTTGGAAGCCGACGGACAGCAAGTAATGAAGTATAAGAGATGACTGCCCTTGTCACGTTTACCTTGTTGTGCCTGCAGCTCTGTGTCATTGGGTATCAAAGACAAGTTTTGTGTTAAATTCCCCTAAGTGCATGATCGTGCTGGTAGGCGCATTCTCTACCCCATGATTGTTCTCCTGCTCCATTATTTGATGGTGCAGAGGGAGGCTGCAGCGTTGTGAGCTCTGAGACCCACGCTGACTGCTGGGGAGCATGGGGTTGGGAAAGGTGTACTCGCCGGGAATGGATAGCTGTGCAGGGTGAATCAAGAGGTTTGACAGAGATAACTTAAGGTTAGAAATCTCAAGTCCAAAATAGAGCCTGCCACCTAATTCATCCAGTGCCCCAGATATCTTAGGTAATGGGGCAGCTTAAGGTGCTAGTATTTATATTCCTGAAATGCCCAGAGGCCCCAAGTACAGTTGTACCACCATGTGCCAAGCACTTTACAGATAAGAAAGAAGAGTAAGGCCTTTTCTATCATCCAGTGCTTTCCTCCTCCTGAGATAAGCTTAGTTATAAAATGCCTGGGCTCACTTTAGATGTCAAGTTACATCTACAGCAAATGAACAAAGAGCTAATAAATGATTAATAAATGCTTTGAAAAATGGGTAGTTAAATGCAACAGCTTTTTAGAGTCCAACAGAAAAGCACAAAACATGTAAGCCCAAGCGATAACACTTCTCCTGATATCTCATCTACAGCATACTGCTCACATCTGCAAGAGTGCTTGGAAATACTATTAACTTCTTGTGCACCACAAATAAAGAGAGCCTTTCTGTGAAGGAGGAGCAATTCTTCTTCTGGAGATAAGAGCAAATTCCTCATTGTTCAGACTATTTAAAATCCAGAAAAGCTGGAAGGTGCTTATGGTAACGTATATTGGGAGGTATGAGTGATGAGGGAAACTGGCAGTCTTTGCACTGACCCTGTCCTGTCATCTGCCTGTCAAGTTGTAGGGTCCTGTGCTGCCAGGCCAGATGTCCTCTCTGGATGTCCTTCCACTGGATTCCCATCTACCATCTACCATCCTTGCCTGGCGCAGCGGAAGGTGTCTTGTCATCCCACCCTGCTCCAGACAACAGTCAGGAGCTCTCCATCTGCTCAGGCAGCCTAACATTTTTTTTTAAAAGATGTCACAAAAAGGGGGGTTGATTCTGGTTGCATCCTCTTTGATACAAACAAGGATTTCTGCCACTAATGCTCTGAAGTTACCAAGCCAGACAGACCTTTCTGCAGTATCTGAATTGGACTCCAAAAGGCCCCACAAATTCCCTGACTAGCTGCCCTGCATCAATATTGCATTGGTGTGAGCTGGTGTACTCTATTTGGCATGGGATTGAACTTAAAACAGGCTTCAGAAAAAAGCTGTGTATTTTCATCTTTGAAGGAGCAAACTTGCCTGGTTTGGGAACTGCAAGTTTCTAAGTGAAAGTTGGATATGAGCTGGTGACATTTTCTGATGGAAAGGGAAATATGAAGGAACAAAAAAACAAAAACAACCACAACAACAAAAACGCACATGTTAAATGAACCAGTCAAGTGCAGACAATGGAAAAGTTGAAAAATGGATACAGGGGAAAGCATTTTGCGGTGGTAGTTATTTCTTGCTGCAGTTCTTTATAACTTCCCAGATGGGAGATTCATGACCCTAGGAAGCACTCTGTATCCTCCAGGGTTTGGCCTGCAGCAGCGCATGACTCACTTGCCTGCCAGGTTTGGCAGTAAGCTGAGAAACAATCAAGATAGCAAACCGTCTTGTGGAAACAGCAAAACAAAAGATGAATGAATTAACTGCTGGAAGAGTGAAAAAACAAACCTCTGTGCACGAAGGGAGGCCCTAGATGGAGAGAGCGAGCGCTCATGCCACTGGAGACTCCAGAGGAGTTGGCCTCCCATTCGTTTGCAGGCAAAACAAATCCAGGATGCCTCAGTCTTAAAAGGTGAGGTAGGCAGAAACAGATTTGTGGCTCTACCAGCCATTCCACCAGCAGCAAGATGGTTTTCCAGGGGCATAAGGAAGGAAGAGGATTTGTGAATCTACATTGCCATCTAATGGCAAGGAAGAGCTTAAAGCTTTCAGGATAGCCCAGAAATGTGCTATAGGAGGGCACGGTCCGTAGAGATGACTGTCCTTTGGTCTAAAGGCAAATCCTTCTCTGTGACAGAATGGCAGTCCCCAGAGAAGGTAATACAGCTAGCCCAAATAAAGGAAGGGTAGCCAAAGTCTTGGGATAGAGGCTGTTGATTTCTGTTCTTCTGGCATCCTTTCCACTCCACTTTATATTAGCCAGGGACATGCACATAGGATGGGATTTGCTTTCCTGTGGTGTACCAGATACTGGCATAGGGACGGGCTTCCCAAGCAGGTGCATGTTTCAGGTGCTGAGTGAATCCTGACATCCTATTCAAAACAGTTAACTCAGCATCTCAGGTATTTGAGACCCTGTTGAAAAATACAGATAACCAGGATTAGATACGAAAAGAGGTAAATTCCCCTCGGATCTGGGCACAGGAGGAGTAGATCTATCCTTTTGGTCACACCTAGCCCAGCACCTTGTCTGCATCAATGGTGAGTAATGGATACGTAGTGAGAAAGTATCTGAAAGAGGATGTTACAGATTGTTACTACCCTGCCACACGCTTCAACCTACAAAGAAAATTCAGTGAGATGAGAAGTTTTACAGATTTTGTTATGTCTAACTGAACATTTAGAGGAAATGCCAGGAAGAGACAAGTTTGATGTTCATTCTAGTGCCACCTTTGTTAGAGCACGCTGCTAATGATGCCATATTATATAGTTTCTAGAACAGAAACTTTACAAGAGAGAGTTGACTCTTAGGAGATAACTACATTAAGAAACCAATAGAAATTTGATAAAAGATTGTCCACAGCTTCTTTCTTCTACTTTGACACATTTGTAGTCTTGATACATGCAGCTTTGCATATGAGGAGGAGCTGGAGCTCATTCAATGTGAAAGAGAGGAGGGTAATACTTTATGACCAGGAGTTTCAAACAGCAGGAGCTGGGGAAGAGGTTAGGGATGTGAAGTATCTGCTGTTTCCAGGTAGTGAAATGAGCCATGGTGTTAGCCCCACCTAATTTCTGGGGAAAAAAAAAAAAAAAAATTCGAGTTGGGATTGAGAGTATGGAAAAAATGGAGAACTGCCAGAGTTCAGTCCACGAGACCAAAAGGCCCCCCCCAGTCTGTTGAAATGCCTGCTGCGGCACGCTTCCCATGCGGTGTGCTGTCGAAGAAATGAGCACACTCTCAAACCAATCCAACTTCATTTCCTTGTGGTATCATCTCGTATTTACACACAATCTTGCCAAGCCCTGCTAGGCCCAAACAATCCTGCTGAAAGAACAGGAATAAACTCCTACAACCTATAAAACACTCTCCTGCCTGCCCAAAAAAGAAATGGTTTGGAGGGAGGGTTCTTTTTTCTTTCTTGGTTGCTCACTGCTTCCCAAGCTAATGAAAGCCAGAGGCTGTGGGAATGACAGGGTTATCTTTGCTGAGGGACTAGAGTGGATTTTTCAGGTATTTTTCTCCGGTTCATGAAGCAGGGAGGGGAAGAAGGGAATGTACCTGGTTGAAGGGCTACACAGGATGACATGTTCCTTGACATTCCTTTCTAAAAGTGGCTCTGAGTCATGCTACAGAGGTGATTGGAAAAATGTTCTTCCTGCCTTGGAAATACAACAGCACAAGAGCCTTGTTGAGTGTTCAGTTCTTCAGCCTCAACTCTGAGCCTGCCCAAGCCTGCAGCAGGAGAGGGGCTGGTGAGCTGGCTGGAAAGCCTCATCTGCTCCCCTCAGTAATCAGAAATTATGAAGAGGCTGCAAGAGCCATCTTAGAAACAGCTCAAAGTGTGCCAAAGGCTTACGTGCAGCTGTAGACCCGGGGAAAGGCATGCACAGTCTTGCAGCTGCCTCCATTGTATGAGTTCCCACAATTGCTGGGTCAGACGGGGTGAACACCGTCCTTCCCAGCCACCTCCCCATTTTCTCCCCCACTTAACAAGTCTGCAAAGCTGTGTCCCAAAACCTGCTTCTTCTGAAAAGAGCTACAAACAAGGCCCATGGCACGTCCACCCTCTGTGGCACACAGGGCCTGGAGGCAGGGTGCCAGCGGCAGCGTGGTCGAGGGCGGGAGCCACAAAGGAGACAAAACGCAGCCAACTCTGTTGGACTCGCAGGAGCAGCCCGTGAGCTGGACCAGCGGGCCGCAGCCGGCGGAATAAAGTTGCTGAAGATGCACGTTGCTCCAAACAGAGCTGTCGGAGATTGCCACGGCCACGCTGCACCAGCTGGCTGAAGAAACAGGGACAGGACAGTGGTGGCTGCCAGGACACCACGTGCATCCTCAGGTGCTTCAGCACAGGCCTGCGACTGCCAGCGCTGAACGGACCCTGGGGTTTCGCCATCACCCAGCCCCTGGGGGTCTGCACAACCCCCTGCCCTCCTGGCCAGGGCTGAGCTGGCAGCTCACGGCAGAGGGGGCAAGGGGGATGCAAACCGTGATGGTGATCAGAGCAGTTTGTTAGTTTTTAACATCATTCCTGCAGGCTTAACAGCACTGCTAAGTCTGCGCCTCATTCTCTCTCCTTAAACTGGTTCCATGCTCAGAACTAGCAGCTCTTTGTTGC
The DNA here is from genome assembly GCA_013399475.1 of Chauna torquata. Taxonomy (NCBI): domain Eukaryota; kingdom Metazoa; phylum Chordata; class Aves; order Anseriformes; family Anhimidae; genus Chauna; species Chauna torquata. Next base: position 215,670 of record VXAL01016769.1, read on the forward strand.
TGCTGCTTTATCTTTCACTGTTCAAATCATTGGAATGGACAAAATACGCCCACGGGGTCACCTTGTCACAGTGGTACCTGCGGGCCAGAGGAGGGGAGCCAAATATTCCAATTTCTGTGGGGAAAAAACACAATTATGTGAGGTGTACTGAGGAGTCGTCCGCAGTGGGGGCTACCGCTGGACACCACACTGGGGAGACCCAGGGCCGGTGCCCAAGCACGTTGCTTTGTGTTCCCAAGCATACACTCGATTTACAGCTGTTAAAAATTCAGATAATATTTTTAAAAGTAAGGGAAAAAAAAAAACAAGCGGCTGCACCCGGGGTCGTTTAATTGCCGTTGATGAGGGATGGAGGCACAGGAGGTGCTGGGCACGCCCTGCTCAGGGTGGGGCCCAGGACCTGAGGGACGCTGCTGAGGGGCGGGGCCACGGGACGAGGGGCGGCACCGCCCCAGGGCCGTGTAGCGGCCCGGGCGGTGTGGAGCGCGGTGGCGGGAAGGGATTGCGCAGCACTCTGGGAGTTGTAGTCCTCGGGCACTCCGCCATCTTGGCGCCGCCGGAGCAACGCGCCCGGGGCGCTCCCTGGCCGCCATCTTGGGTCGGGGGCGAAGCCGTCCTTATGAGACAGCGGCAGGGGCTACTGGCGTTGGGTGGGGAGTGGGGTCTTGGGTTTGGTAACAATGTAAGCATTGCTTTTCTTTTGAATCGACAGAGCTGTAAATCCCTCACAAAAGGAAAGCTGAGCAGCCTTATGAGTGCTCTGACTGGCCTGGTGGTACTTGGATATGGCTTGTGAGATGCTGGCCACACTTGGGGGTGTTGTGTTGGCTTCATGTGTGTTCTACCACCCACCTTAGATTAATAGAGGGTTTTTTTTTTTTTTTTTTTCCTTTCTTTTCTTCTATGAGGTCTCTTCATAAGGTCTTTCAGTCTTATGCCAGCTCACCTCGCATGGGAGGGGGGCGGTTCTTGGCTTGTGGGTTGGGACTTCAGGTGCCCTCATATCTGGGGGTGCGAGCCCTTCTGAGGGAAGGCCTGGGAGGGTCTGTGTGGTTATAGGGAGTTTAGCCTGTTTATGGCCTGGGAGGGAGCACAAGGCTGGGGATATCAGTCCAGGGGGCAGAACTGGGGAGGAGGGGGAAGGATGGGGTGGGTAACGGATCCTCCATTTGGCAAAGAAGTAGGGGCAGATGAGGGTGCATAGGTTTCTGCACAGCAAAGTCAGCAAGTGCTTCTAGTCTATTCTGGGAGGTTGGGTAAGCCCTTGCTGTAGTCAGGACAAAGCTGACTATGAAATTAAGTTAAGAGCATATGAAATGATGTGAGAGGGTAGCTGGGGTATGGGGATCTGTTTAATGAGATTGGAAGAGGAAATAGGGTAATTCCAGGGCCATCGGATACTCTTCTTGGGGTGCCTGAGGAGCTGCTTCTGATGTTCTTCTTGGGGCCTGTTCTTGCCTTGCCCAGTGAGAAAGGAGGTGACTGCTGCATATAGCAGAGGAAATAATTGGCGGTGCTCATCAGACTGCAGTGTCAGAAGTGTTGTTCAGTTCCCTAGGTAGTGAGTGAAATTTCAAAGGCAGGCACTCAAACTCACTGAATGCCTCTGAGCCTGAACTTAGGATCCAAATCTGACCTCTGTTATGTATTATACCATTATAGATTACAGCTAGTTCCTTAACAGAAGTAGGTATTGTCACAGGAAAAAAAAAAATTCCTCTTAGTACGTATCCTGTATCTTTTTATAATATAAGTTTAGCTGTTAAGTATCAATTTTTATGTATGTATTTATTTCGCAGAAATCCCAAAAGATGCTTCTTTTTACTTCATTACTATTACGCCATTATTATAAGAAGTCAGGTCATTCCTCTTAGATCTATTGGGCTGTTTAATTGCTCTGCAAACACTAAGGGGTGCTAATAAGCTTTCTTTCAAGCATGTGTTCATATGTCAACACTTTTGCTTTGTCAGAAGCTTAAAAATGGAAACAGTTTTCTCTTTAAGAAAACAGGACCCAAATAAGGAGATGATGGAGTGGTGAAGATTCCTCTGGCGAGTCTGTTCCAGCTCATTCCTTAGAAAGGCTGTGTGTGAAAGATCAGAGAAGAGGCCAGTAGATCTGGGTTTTGTCCAGGGATCTCCATGTTTAAAGCTCCCTACAACCACTTGAGCTCAGTTTCCCTGTGACTTGGCTGGGCACAACTTCTTTCTCTGCCCAAGTCATAAAAAAAATCTGAAACTTTAGATTTCAGGATTCAGTTGCGTGACAAATACAACCTATCCTTTAGCAAAAAATGGAAGCTATCAAGAAAAAGATGCAGATGTTGAAGTTAGACAAGGAGAATGCAATTGATAGAGCAGAGCAGGCTGAAACGGATAAGAAGGCAGCTGAGGACAAATGCAAACAGGCAAGTAGAAATAAAATCACAGATTGTGCATGTGGGGTGCAAATAAGTAATGAAATATACTATGTTGCAGCTCTGATTCAGAAAACAATACAAACTTGGGTTTTCTGTTAATCTTATTTTGAAATCTCTTGCCTTTTTTTGATGTTAAACTCATACAGCCGGTGCTAGGTATTAACTTACCTTTTCAGCCATCTTTGTAAAATTAGCACTATCTACAAATTTTTTTAAGACTATTTTGTGTAAGTTTTCTTGAATCATGCATAATTGCTTTTTCTTGTGCTTGTGATTCCATGGAAAAGACCTTACAAACTTAAAATCAAAGCTGTATAGCTTGAACACCTGTAGGACTAGTGTTAGTACCTCCTGAAGTCAGCTGTATCTAAACCTTAATTGAGCCCCTTCTTGAAGTGAATTAATATAGTTCAATTGACTAGTCTTTGGTGTACAGAGTGCCCCTTAGAGGCAGGTACTGGCTGTGCCTTGAACATAAGTATGCTGTATTATTGCTTTGTTAGGAATGATCAGCAATATCTTAATTTGAAAGCTCTAATTCTAACTGAATTGTACTGATACCACTTGCATATTCTGTTGCTTTTCATTGTTCTTTATTCTCAGTATCTACTTCGTATCAGAGTTACGTTTCAAGATCATTCTGAAAGAACTATATGTTGACTACATTCCAGTTTGTTATAGAACTCCTTGTAAAATTCTCATGTCTCTTCCTTTTATGTTCTATTTGCTTCTGCTACATCTTCCAGTTGCATTGTTAGTGTTCACTTGCCAAATGTTGCTTCCATTCAAGCTCAATTTGAGAACCTTGGGTGATAAACTTTCAACTGATCATCCATGTAGCTAAAGCAACAGGAAAAATGTTTCCAAAAGGGTCAGCTGCTGCTCTCTTCCCCCTCCACCCCCAACTGATGGAAGACTACTTGTCCCTTCTGTTCCATTACAGCAAGCTTCTACAAGCTTCATACATCACCATGTCAATGTAGTCGCTATTTCTTTCATAGCCTCCGAGGTACTGATGAGATGTGGTTCTGTTGGGCCACACTGTTTCCCTAACTAGTATTTCTGCACTCAGTGGCATAGCAGCCACAGCAGATTGTTATTCAGAGTAGTTAATGATGGTTGAATGCTTAGCCTTCCTTTGCGTTTAGTTATTAAAGGTGATTTCCTACAGACTAAATGATACACTTATGGGAATTTCCAAGTAAGTGACGAAAATTCACAATAAGAAAGTAGAAAGAGAAAATAAGTCTTTGATCTTACTCCTCTTTTCTGAATTGTCCCCAATTTTTCAGCTTTTTTAAATACAGGCACAGTACTCAAGTAGTGATTTTAATGTCATGCACAAAGGAAGCATCACTTCATCCTGCTTACTGTCCCCCCAGTACGGCATGCCACTGAGCATATTCGGTTCTCTCACGCTGTCTGGTTGCTCTAAGTAAAACTATAGCAACGTAAGTGTTCAAGAATAGCACGCTACCAAAAATGCTGTTAAAGCTATCTTTGAAGGTAGAATGAAGAAAATACGTGTACTAAAACATAAACTGTTGTGAGTGAACTATTTTGGTAGCCTAAACTTATGTGAAGGCAGAGTTAAATGGTTAAATCAGTTTCTCTACAGACTGAACTGTTTTGTATTGTAAATGAAATGACGGAGCAGATGGGCTTGCAGGCGCACCCTTATCAGCAGCAAGCCTCCTGATAATACAAATTCTAAAGGGAGCGTGAGACACTTTGTCATTAAACAGTCTCCCAGCAGGTTATAAATAGTACCATTGTACTGCACGGTATGGATTTATATGGTATGGAGGAGAGAGCCTGAACCTCATGGTAGGATGTACCTTGTTGGCCCGCAATTAGGCAAAGAACAATTCAGATTGGAAGGGACCTCCAGAGGTCATCTGGTCCCACCTCCTGCTTGTAGCAGGGTCTGCAGGGGGCCAGACCAGTTCCCTCCTGCTTGTAGAGTCTCACGTTTGGTTTGACGTGTCTTGAATGATGTGCAACAAAAGATGATGTAGAACAACCATTGCTTTTTTTCTAACTACAAAGAAATTAAATCGTTTCCTAATAGATCATCAGGTAATAGTGTTAGAGCAAACACAAGGACATAACTTTACAACATTTTTAGAATGCTGTAGAATTAACTGCTGCAGGATGTTGTGGAGTCTAAAATAGAAATGAGGTGCAAAATGGACTACACCAAGTCTTGTGTTAAACCAGATCCTGTGTGCGGTGATGAGGAGTGATCTTTTCCTGGAACTTGCTACCAGTCATTCATAGACTGCACTAATAGAACTTTGATCCGGTCTTTTTGTGACTCTGTTATATTAAAACTAATAGTAAAGAGAAGTTTTAGCCATATTAAGCTGTAATTGCTAATATGTAAAAATGTTTTTTTTTTTTCTTTTCTTGCAAGGTAGAGGACGAGCTGGTAGCTCTGCAGAAAAAGTTGAAAGGAACTGAAGATGAGCTGGATAAGTACTCTGAGGCTCTCAAAGATGCCCAGGAAAAACTAGAGCAGGCTGAAAAGAAGGCCACTGATGTACGTACCTGCAGCTCATGTTTGCCTGTAACTATGCTATGTTTTGCAGTATGTATATGTTGATGTTGAGAATCGCTGAGAATTGTTGTATTGCAGCACTTCGATCAGGGGATGGGAGAAGCAGTGTTATGTTTCAGGTATGTAAGTCTCCTGTCCGCTCTGCCAAAGTGAACTCAAGCTGGCTGTTCTGCACGCAGGGCATGGCGCGCTGCTACCCCAGGGGGTCAGCTCGAGTAAGGGCTTAATGGACCCAAAGGTGATCTCGCAGCACTGCACAGTCAGAGGGTCCTGAAATAGGGATTTCAAAGTCCCACTTTGTGGGAGGGAGCTCTTTAGCAGAGGTGAAATTTTCTTTTAAGTAAACAAAACAGAGATCTTTCTGGGACTCTGGGAGAGAAGCAAGGATCTGCTGTAGCGTACAGCTGCGGTTTGGCTTCAGCCACGCAGCAGGCTTCACAAGAAGCGCCGGCTCCCCGGCCACCCGCCCCGCTCGTATTGTTGGGATGGCTGCTTTTAGCTTCTCTCGTGTCAGCGGGCAGGCAGGCACCCGCTGCAGCACAGGAACCGGCAGCGATTTCCGGAGGCGGCGGTTCGTTGAACCCCACCTTCGGCATCCTCGGGACGGCCAGGGTGCCCCGGGGAGCCCGGG
>VXAL01016769.1:221813-242769 GCA_013399475.1 Chauna torquata
CAAAGGCGCCGCGGGCACCGGTCGGCATCGCGGAGCGGTTGGGAGTTTAGTGGGAAATTGCCGTTTAATTAGGAAAAAGCGCTGCATGACAACGAGCGGAGAGTTCCCGCCTCTCGGCGCTGCACCGCTGGCTCTGGCACAGCTGGGAAATGTCTGAACTGCTGGAAAATAACTTCTCCCTCCTGGTTTTCACAGAGAAATGAGAACTCTCCACTAGCGTGCCGCTCTCCCGGGGCTGGACAGCTGGTTTCACTTAGATTTGTGTGTGATCAGCCTTCCCGGCATCTTCCTGCTATTTTATCGCATGTCAGCGAGTTAGTTTTACCGTATAAGGACTGCGGGCTGCTTCTGGGAGAGGTGGAGCCAGGCTAACTCCAGCTTCCCAGTGGCCCCATCTCTGTAGCTTTGGAATCTTGCTTAATTAAAATGGGACTTAAAAATGTCCTGTCTAGTGGAAGAAGTTGCAGACTGCCACGTAACAGCTGCTAGTTTTCTACATGATCGATGCCTTGTGTGCAAATCTAGTAAGTTAAGTACATAGCACTGGATAGAAAACAAATGAAACGCTGGGTAATTTGTGAATAGAGGAATCCTGTGTCAGCTTCCATTTGGATCAGAGTCGCAGAAATCCTTTCCAAGATGGTACAGCTATGAATGGAAACCACGTCCTCCAACTTAGGAGGAGCAGTCGATAACCGAATTTCAGAGGCTGCTGCAAAACAAATATTTTGCAGAGTGTTTAACATACAGCATAAAATGAGTGCTCTTGCAGGACCTATAGCCCATAAAAGTGCATTTTAAAAAAAGCTGTTAATCTTACACACGGCAATCATGCTCAGATTTGGGAAGACCTACATGCTAATTAGTTGATCAAACCAGGCCATTATTAAGTATGGCTTTTTTCTTGAAATAACAAGTGATTAAAGGAGCCATATTTTAATACATATAACGCATTTATGGACACTTTGTTCATATTGTGCGTGCAAGCATTTCTCCAACGACCTCTCCATTTGTTATCTAGTCTGTTTTGAAACAATAGTTAACTATTGCTCAGTTTATTCAATAATACATAAACAGACCTTATTATTAAAAAATGTTTATTGCCTAATTCCTTAAGTAGTGCAGAAAAATGTATTTAATTTTGCCCTATTTATGTTACAAAGACGACTGACTGTCATGCTGCGGCCAACCGTATTCCCTGCCCAGCTGACCATGTAAAGATTATATAGCATTTGCAGGCTAAGGAGCCCATAATGGCTTGAATTTCAACAGTGTGCCATGATAGGATATTGCTGTAATCTGTGATGGAATCAAGAACATAGAAATCAAATGTGAAGTTTTTGGAACAAGCCATTATGTTTTTTAACTTTGAATTCTACGGATAGATCTAGCTGCGTGAAGTGACCTGAAAACACTTCTCCATTTGCAACCAATGTCTAATCCTTTGTTGTATGGCAGGAATGACAAGTACCACTAAAAAAAGGAAGGAGAAGCACATACTCCATACCTTGAAATTCCTGAGACGCCACAGTTAAACAAACAAAAGCAGAGAGGGGTTTTTAGAGCTTCCCTGCTGTAGCAAGGAGAAACCTCCTCAATTGTGAGGAAACTGAGTAGACGTGAACATTTGTCAGACAGCAACTGGTATGCAGAGAACCTCAATTCTGGGTGATTATTTCACGTAGGCTGAAGGTGAGGTGGCGGCTCTGAATAGACGCATCCAGCTAGTGGAAGAGGAGTTGGATCGTGCCCAAGAACGGCTGGCCACAGCCTTGCAGAAACTGGAGGAGGCTGAGAAAGCAGCGGATGAGAGTGAGAGGTACGTTTCCTTTATTTTTTTAACAAAAAAAAAATGGAATATACACAAATAAAATATTCCAGCATCTACATGTGCTAACGTGTATTGGAAGTCAGAGACTCAGAACTAGAGGTGTTTTGTTGTGTTTTTTTTTCTTTTTTTTAAACGAGTAATTCTGTTAGCCTGGAAGAACATGATAGTTTGGTCATGAGACACTTTTTGGTTACAAATATTGAATTCCACTTTAGGACTTTTGAGATAAAAGTGCTAAAATGCTACATTAAACACGCTTGCTTTGACTTCTGCAGAGGAATGAAGGTTATTGAGAACAGAGCAATGAAAGATGAAGAAAAAATGGAAATTCAGGAAATGCAACTGAAGGAGGCCAAGCACATTGCTGAAGAAGCTGACCGCAAATATGAAGAGGTAAAAGGGATGCCTAAATAAGGAAATTCTAAAACGTATGGGAGAACTAAGAACAACTTTGTTATTCTTCAGTTTAGTCATTCTTTATATGTTTTTCACTGTGTAATGGTTCAACTTTAGAATATTCCCAAAAAGGAGTAATTTTAATAGTGACTTTAGCAGCATTTAAGATATTTAATTCTAAGAACGCTGCAAAGTCTGACTTTTTTTGGGAAAAAGTCTGTCACGTCTGTGCATGTATGTTTTACTCTAGTTTCATCATTCAGCAGGAAAGCAGAAGCATAATGCTTTGAGAGAAACATGCAAGAAATGAGAGTGGCTTGATACAGCTGTCTTCTCTTTTGCAGGTTGCCCGTAAATTGGTTATTTTGGAGGGTGAGCTGGAAAGAGCTGAAGAACGTGCAGAGGTGTCCGAAGTGTGAGTAGCTTTACATGCACAGGAGTAGTTTAGAATACAGTAAAGGTTAAAGCTACATTTCATTAGAATAATCTACTAGGAGATAAGCACGTAGTATACTTGGACAAGCTTATTGTGCCCTATACACCCAACTTTCTGCTTTCAGACTTAAGTATTTCATATCTTATATTTTTAACACTTTCTAAAAGTAAAATTAAAGCATAACAGAGAGAGTGGTAATTTCTACTTTTTTTTTTTCCCCCCTCTAGTAAATGTAGTGACCTGGAAGAGGAGTTAAAGAATGTCACTAACAATCTGAAGTCTCTGGAAGCTCAATCTGAAAAGGTTGGTTCTTTCAGTAACCTAAGGGATGGCGGCAACGTCAAAACCTGTGATTAAAATTCATAGAAATAATCCAGAAACACAAAGAAATTAAAAGGGGTAAGCTGAGTACCTCTTTAAAGAGACTATTGATAATACTGAATCAGTTCTCTTGCACATTCATCCTTTTTTGTGCTGCACAAGAAAAGTAAGCCCATGAAGGTCTAAAATGACATATGAAGGAATTTGGACACCACCAGTCTTAAAATGATGGTGTATGAACTAGAATTTGAGATGTATTATTGCAAAGGAGAAAAGTATGCAAAGGGTGTATGCAGCTGCTGTAAAAGGAAAGTGGATATAAATAGGTCGTGTTTTCATAAACATTATTGCTTTGCTGCCACAACTTGCCTTAAAGTGTTTATTGTTTCACAGTACTCGGAAAAAGAAGATAAGTATGAAGAAGAAATCAAGATTCTCTCTGACAAGCTTAAAGAAGTAAGTTTATCCATCCACAAACTGTATTTTGGCAGCACTTTTTTTTTTTTTTTAACAGCACTCAATTATTCCATTTAATTTTTTAGGCTGAAACTCGTGCTGAATTTGCTGAGAGAACAGTTGCCAAACTGGAAAAGTCTATCGATGATCTGGAAGGTACGAAATTACTCCAGTTCTTATTTTTAAAATGTTCAGTTTCAAGTCAGAAAACAAAATTCTCAGAGTATTGTCTTTTATTGGGAAAGGACGTAAGTATTCATCAGGTGCACAGGCGGACCAGCACGATACAGCTGGTAATCCACTGGATGTACCTGTCCAGCCGAGCTGGTACCTATTGGCCAGAGGGAGTTTTCCTGAAAGAGGTTCTCTTCCAAAAACTTGGTAAAAATAACTTGATTTTGGCCAACTCACAAATATATATGCTCAAGAGCCCTTTCAATTAATAACAAAATCATAATCCTATTTAGCCTGATTACTGAAAAATAATTTTGTGAGATAAAAAAAAAAAAGGAAGTGTAGATGAAGCTTCAGACCTGGCAGCTGTGTGTATTTTTGCTTTCATACTGCTACTGAATTACACATCTGTTTTCTTCTTGTTTTCCTCCCCAATTGCTTTGATTGCTGCCTTCTGACTGTCTTCTACTGTACGCCTTTTCCTCTGGACTGTTTTTCTGCATTTCTTGCTGAAACGTGCCTTCTGCCCTCGTGACTGATAGATGAGCTGTATGCTCAGAAGCTGAAGTACAAAGCTATCAGTGAGGAGCTTGACCATGCTCTCAATGATATGACCTCTCTGTAAGGTGCACTTGTTCGGGAGGGGCACTTTGACTTGCTGCATTTCTTAAGCTTCTCTCGCCTGTAACACCTGTCACTTCTGTGCAATTCTGAAAGTGATCTTTCAATCCTCTCTGTAAGAACTGAGCTCAATAAAAACAAGATACCTCTACCTTTCAGCTTTTTGGGTTTCTTTCCTTATAATTCACCTAAAATACATCAGTAATGACACTGTGTAAGTTTAGCTCCTCACACCAGGGCCTGGTAGATGCAGTCAACACAGGTGGGAGGGACAGTGCGGGTGGTGTGGCACAAGATACACACACAGGCAGCGGGGCCACGCTTGTCCAGGTAAGTGCCATAGACCTCGGTTTGTATGGGCATCCCCAACAGCCAGGACAGAACCCAGGGGACTGACAAAGGCCTGGATTTCGGGATTCCCAATGACAGATCCTGCAGCGAAAAGCTTTGAGCTCGCTCACTGTGCCAGCGTGGTGCTCTGTCTGCCTGGTTTAAAATTCTCAGGACAATGAAAACTGTAGGATGTCCTGCAAACTACATCTAAATCAAAATGCAAGTCCGTCACGTATCACATGCCCCAAAACCTCACTGAATGAGAGCAATTGCAAAAAAAAAATACCTGATGAATTTTTTTGGATACAACTGTATTTCCCTTGAATCTCAAGGTAAGTAACCAAGTTTTTTGTTTGAAGAGAAAAGGCAGTAAAATAATGTGCATTTCAAGTCTTGTTTTTTCTCTCCTTTCTCACTAGAAAAACTTGCTCAAGCGAAAGAAGAGAACTTGGGGTTGCACCAGACGCTGGATCAGACACTAAATGAACTAAACTGTATATGAAACTGAGAAGAACTCAGCAGCCAACGGAAACTTAAAACTTCATCTGCATTTACCGTACCATTCCTCCCTCTTTCTCTCTCTGTATCCTGGAAAAAAACCTAAGTTATGACCAGTACAGGAACACGTAAGGCTTCGGGTGTAACTGGGGCGCAGCCTCGCGTTTCGCATGCCAGCAGCACGGCCCCAGGCAGCCCCGGCCTTGCCGGCCCGGAGGCAGCCAGGCCTCTCGGTGCTCGCTGCGGCTCGAGGCCGAACGAAGCCGCCTCTGTCCGTTTCGGGGGGGTTAGCGGCGGCGCCTCTGTAACGGCTGCCCGGGTGCTCACGTAGGCCCCCAGGCGCTGTGCCCGAGCGGCAGTGCCGCCGCGGAGCTGCGCCTCTTCCCGACACTTCGCATTAAACGGTTCTCACGCTGCCCGCGTCGCCTCCGCTCTTTGCGCCGCGTGTCTCCTCGGGTGACGTCACGAGCTGGCGCAACGCGTGGCCCCGCCCCGGCTTGGCCTCGCCTCGCTTTGCAGCGCCGCACGCGCCTCCCGCCCGCGGCAGGAAGTGACGTCCGGCCCGGCACGCGCAGTGGGGCGAGCGGCCAATCGCGTGGCCGCTTACGCTCCGAGCGAAAGCCAATGGAGCGCCGGCTTCGTTCTCTTCCTGCTGGGCCCGGCGGTGACGCTCCGCTCAGCTCAACCAATAAGAGGGCTGCGGGCAGTGATGGGCGGCGGGCGCGGCCTGTGAGGCGGCGCGGGGGGCGGGCGGGGCCGCAGGGGCCGTGCCCGGGAACATGGCGAAGACGTACGACTATCTCTTCAAGCTGCTGCTCATCGGCGACTCGGGCGTGGGGAAGACGTGCGCGCTCTTCCGCTTCTCCGAGGATGCCTTCAACGCCACCTTCATCTCCACCATCGGTGCGGGCCGCCGGGGCTGGGCCGGGCCGGGGCGACCGGGTGCGGAGCTGCTGGGACCGGGCCGAGCCGGTCGCTGCCGCCGCCTNNAGCGGAGCGGCGGTACCGCTGCCGGCGGCTCTTTGGCGTCTGCCGTGGCTCCGGGCTGAGCGTCGGAGCCGGTTAATGGGCAGCTCCGTCCTGCCGGCCTTGTCCTGGCTCTGGCTGGGATCGCTTATAAAAGGCTGGCGGTCATTTATTTACCGCGTCCCTGCAGGGAGGGACACAGGCAGAGACGTTGTGTCGTCGTGGTTCCGGTCAGTGTCTCTCCCCGGCATCCCTGCGGAGTGAACGACGTTAAAAACTCGCAGTCTCTTTCGTTAGTAAAGGGAAAGGATCCTCTGCGTGTGCTCCTCGTGAGAAAGTGTGAAAATCTGACCAGGGAAATCAGAGGGAAAAACATTAGTGTGGTCTTTTGTAGAAACAAAAGTAATTTAGTGGTTTCTCTTTCCAGGTATTGATTTTAAAATTAGAACTATAGAGCTAGATGGCAAGAGAATTAAACTACAGATATGGTAAGACTTTTTTTCTACATTTACGTGAATTAAAGTCTGATAACGTAGTGTCAGTGTGGTGTGGGGTAGTGATGTTATCGTTACATTTTTTTCCATTGTGCTCTTCAGCAGTTTATGTTATCATGGAAACATAAAATCTAGTTTTAGTTCATTTAAAGACTGGCTCAACGATATTTAATTAAAACTTCTAATGGCTTTAATTTGGGTGTGGTAGCTCAGGTGGTTTGTGTGAGCCCCTGTGTTCTGTGTGTTCCAGGGATACTGCTGGGCAGGAGCGATTTCGAACCATCACAACAGCGTACTACCGGGGAGCGATGGTAGGCGTGATGCAGCTTGTACTAAACACAAACCAAAGGGTTCAGCTTGCACAATCAAATCAGCTGGGTTTTAATGGGGAACATGCATAACTGTCTGTCTTCCAAAATGTAAACTCTGCCTGGCTAAATGTTTACAGTCATGCTCCTGTTTCTTAGTGCGGGTGGTACTGGAGCTGTACTGGGGCAATGTGGGAGGTCCTAGAGTCGGATTTCCACAGTGACTCACTCTATAAATACACGTCCGGTACACCTTATCTAGCAAGACACAAACTGTGATTAAATGTTGTGTATCGCTCTGAACCAACTTTTTTTTTTTTTTTTTAAATAGTCTTTGTTAAGTTGCTCCTTTATGTTAGGAACAAGTCTTTAACTCTTGCTTAAACTTATGCTGAAACAAGGTGTCTGTTTCCTTAATCTTCAGGGCATTATGTTAGTCTATGACATCACCAATGAAAAATCTTTTGAAAATATTCGGAACTGGGTCAGGAACATTGAAGAGGTAATTTCCACATTTACTTATTCGATATTGAAGATGGTGTTTTCCCCTCCAAAAATAGTTAGAAGTTAAATGCTTCAGGAATGTTACGTTTCTTTCAAATGCGTGTGCTGAAGGTTATTCGGAAAATAATGAAAATCAAGATTCACTTCTGGAGTTTCTTGGTTAATAGTAATTTGTTATGCTTACACACAAGAGCAAGCTTTTGTCCATGTCATGAGTAGGGGACCTAAAAGATAATGTTTTCCTGCCGTGACAAGTGAACTACGAGTTGTCATTATGCAGGTTACACACTGAGCTGTCAGTGCCTGCGCCTGCAGCAGGCTGCTAAGATCAGGTGTTTTGGGGGAGCTCATAAATCTACAGAACATGCTTTGCACCAGCATCTCTATTTTAAGTACTTGATGACCTGAGTCATCTTTTTGACAAGATTTGTCTACAAAAAAAATAAGCAGAAGTCCTTTCTTTGGTCTGTTTCTATCTCAGCACGCCTCTCCAGATGTTGAAAAAATGATCCTTGGAAACAAATGCGATGCAAATGATAAAAGACAAGTTTCTAGAGAGCAAGGGGAGAAGGTAAGTGCTATAGCCTGGTCTCTATCCTGCCTCTGCTGAGATGCTGAGGATGAAGTCGGTGCTTAGAATTCAGCGCTTCTCTGAGCGTTTCATCTCTCTAAAGCCTGTAAAGTTCCCTGCTGCTAAGACCATTTCAAAGCGTGGATCGCAGGTGATTTGCTGCTTGAGCAGCAGGAGTCCGCATTACAGCTGCCTTAGGAGGACTTGATTTTGAAGTTCCAGCCAGGAATACCGATGCACTGCTTCTAAAAGCTCACTGAAGCATGGTGATGCTCCCTCTTGGATTTAATCTGTATCCATGTTGTCTTGATCTGAGCGATGAAACCTCTATATGAATATTAAGATACTTTTTATTCACTTTCATATATGTATGACCCAGCTGGAAAAAAAATCTGGGCTCTAAGTCGGTTATACTGCTGGTGGGGAACCCATTCTTCCAGTGGGGAAAATAGTCTGAAGGCAGTGGCCATTGGTTGCTCTGCCTGAGACAGTGAGCACTGCCTACAAGGCATTGCTCGACTCTGCAGCATTTATAACAGACCAGTAGCGAATGAAGCTTACAAAACAAAGTAGAAGTCGTAAACTGATCGGTTTGTTGCTCTGTTAAGTGTTCACTATTTTGTTTTTTATCTTTTAAAAAATTCTTCATTTCAAAAGTTGGAAATCTGAAAACCTCTGGAGTGTCTTATAAATCTGTTATTTGCCAATATTTGGGGCCATTTACAAATGGTGAGCTTGGGTATAGATGAGTACACTTCAGCATTACAAACAGCTGTATTACAGGGTTCAGTATCAGAGGCTAAAGATAGACTTCCACTTCTAAAGCAGTCATTACTATCATTTCCTATGCTGTGTGTGAGGTTTGATGTGTTAAATATGCCACCTGCCCCTGCAGTGTCACTGCTTTAATATATGCCAACTTAGATTTTTCGAAGTATAGAAATTGCATTCATTATTGTCTGTCTACTGCCTTGGTACTTCAGTGGTATTTCTGACTGGAGCTATTGACCATTTCCCATGCTGTAGTTGCCTTATGTTTCCCCACGCTGATGAAAAAGATAAGTCTATGTTTAGAATTCTCATCGATTATCTGGTCGAGACGTATTAGATGCAAATTAACTAGCTGATTCTTTTTCTTAGCAAGAAAAAGAAAAAGCATTTAGGAATATCCTTTTTTGGATGAAAGCCAGTGAGACAAGGTAGACAGGATTGTCTTTTCTGGCATCAGGTGCTAGTTAGTCAAGGTAGAGAATGTACTTCTATGCACCACAAATGTTACAAGACTGACAAGGTATCTATGAAAAAAATAATATTTAGAAAACAAAGGAGCAGATGAAAATGTGTGCAGAGTATAAAACAGAAGAACAAAACCCAGTAAGAACAGATGCTAATGTGAATGAGATTCAGTTCCTGATTTTTGCAAATTGTTCTGCTTGAGTAAATCCCCAAGTTGCTATGAATCACGCCAGGAGAGCTGGATTTTGTGCTGTTGGTTATATTTATAGCTGTTACTGCAACTATCTAACATGAAACCTGCTTTTGTTCAGCTCGCAGCAAGTTTTGGAATTAAATTTATGGAGACCAGTGCAAAAGCAAATATAAACATAGAGAATGTAAGTAGTGCAACCTATCTCTTATTTATTATCTTATAATATGTGCAAACAAGCAATAAGAAAACTTGCCCATCCTGACTGGATGCAAAACTCAATTGTTAGATACTTCAGATGGGTTAGTAAATACATGTCCTTGCATCCCGTAAAGGCACTGTCTAACCAGCGTTACACTAAAGGATTTAAATTGAACTTGGTGCTTAGACTGTAACACAAAGGCGTTACAGCAAGTTGTGTTAGAGCAACACACTAAAAAACTTGGCTTATGTCTCTGCGTGCAATAGTGCCATTTACAAAGGGCGCCATTTTGCCACTATATAAAGGCTGGATATGACCCCGCTATGGGTGGTGTGTGCCCTTACAGTTTTCAGCTGCAGAAAGGAGGTAGTGAAGTTAGAAAAGATGCAGAGACAGATGGGGAAGGAGCATTAAAACCTGGAGGGGGGTAGGGCAGAACTGGAAACTTGATAATCTTCAGGAGCTCGGTATGTGTAGAAACTCAGGAAGGCAGCTTTACTACTAAACAAAACTGTTAGAGTACATTTTCTTAACCATGTAACTTCTAACTGTTTGTTACAGGCATTTTTCACTCTTGCCAGAGATATCAAAGCAAAAATGGACAAGAAGTTGGTGAGTAACTTTTACTTAGTCNAATACCAAGTATACTGTATTACAGTGAATCAAAAATATTTTGTGGTCTCTTTCATGGGGGATGCACTGAAGGTTGTAGAAATTTATTTTTAAGTTTCAACAAGTTGTGCTCTGACCTTGGCTTAAGAACAGTTGTCTCTGCATTTCAGGAATTAGCTGCAGTGTTTGAGGTTTTCCAAATAAAATTATCTTTTATTTGTTTTATTGAAAGCCAAGTGAGTGGTAGAGCAGAGCAGTTTAATGATATTTCTTGCTCTTGCTGTCTGGAAAACCGAGTTGTATAAATTAAAAGTACGGGAAGCCCACTTCATACTGCTGTTCCTTATGAAACAAAGCTAACAAAGATTGCATCTGCTTTTACCGAACATTCCACCTTCATGTGACCAGACACGTGCTGATAGAGCTGTAATACTTTGGGTCTTGCTGACAATTCTTAAGTATTGTAGCCAGAACCAAATGTCCTATAATTTTTCTGGTCTCATCTGTCTTTGATTTTATAGAAAGAAGAATAGGCACAGTATGTGTTGGTCAAAGCCAAACGTAGCAGATGCAGTTCTCTGACTTCTCATAGTGGCTGATGTAAGGGTCAAATAAATGAGTGAAGACTCCTGTGGGTTCTTAGTAACGTTTTTTGTATAATGACAGGCTTGATTCAACAAAATGTATTGATGAAATATAGATGCTAGATCTTACAATGGTACTAGAAGCTATTAAGTATAAATAAGTAACTTACATTCTTTGCACCTTCAGGAAGGCAATAGCCCGCAAGGCAGCAACCAGGGAGTCAAAATCACACCAGACCAGCAAAAGAAAAGCAGCTTTTTCCGATGTGTTCTTCTGTGAGGGACACAGCCTTAATCTGAGCATCTGCTCAACTGAACTGGACTGTGCCTGTTCTGAGTGAGACTTCCTCTGTCTGTGGACTTAGCATTTGCAATATACCTTGTCACTTTGTGACCATCTGAATAAGAAATTGTTTATTTTAGTAATTGTCTGACTCTTCAATTTTGGAGATGAAACAAGTTTATTTTTGTGAGATTGCCACTGGGCATACGTATTGTCTAGCAGAGGGAATACAGATCAGATGTGACCTGTAATAGCACCTTTGCTGACAGGCTTCAATCTTATTGTTCATGTCTGTAATTATCCAAATTAGAAATACTAAGTTATGATCAAAATAAGAAACTGAGATGCCAATATTAATAAAGTACAGGTATGTGTGCATAATACACGTGCATATCTGTGTCTAGATGCATATAAAACAGTTGCATCAAAACATCAAATAAATGCACTTAAGTAAGCAGTACAGGCGTATACCTTTTTAGAAGGTAGAAGGAAGCTTTCTACATCTCTCCCTTTTTGCTAATACATAGAAAATCTTTAATCTGCCTGTTATTACTCAATTGTGCTTTTCTAGACAATCCACAAGTACAATTGGAGTCAAAAAAAAAAATTATCTTCAAAGGAATCTCTATTTTTGTTTTTTTGAAAGAACAAAGTGTACTGTAAATATAATGGTTCCTTACCACCAGGAATTTCTTTATCCATGTTAGAGATGACCATGCTTAATTAAATAATCCACACATTTAACAGGAGATGATAGCTACAGTGAGTCCCGTCCAAATGATCTGTAGTCTGTTTTTAGAGAAACAAACATTGAATACATGTCCCTACGGTCTAATATCACAGTGGACAGCTTTTCCTTCTCCAGCTGAGAATGACTCCAGATCTGTCACAATGTAGTAGCTAGTTATAAATTGTGACAAGAAAATGTATTGCACTGCTTCCAGTTGTGTGTTCTCATACACACTTGCTCACATATGCAAATAAATGTTGCACATATGAACACTTTCTGAAAACAAACTTTTTAAACTGAGATTTGCCATGCTGCTGTGTATTGATCATTTCAGATTTCAGGCAGCAACAAACCTGTTAATAGCGTGCATCAATGCAAATGATGTTTAGTCCTCAGTGGAAATATTTATTCTTAGAAACACAGTCTATTACATTCCAATTATAAAATGTAACAGCCTAGTAAAGCACCTAGGTAGCTAATTGCTCTCAGTTCAGAGCTCTAAGCCTGACTCTAGTTAGATTGATAAAAGGAGCCAGTAAGAGCAATTTACTTACAAGTCTGCTGTCAAGTAATTGGAATTATGGTATATTTAACCCAAATGAACATATCAGTTGTGTCCTGCAACTCACTGGAATTGTTAACATGCTGCTTTGTTTACATTGACAACTGCACTTGAGGGTAAAATTAAAGCTCATTTTAAAGTTAATGAATTTACTTACCAGTTTTGTTTCCTTCAAGTCTGTGGTATTATATTCAGGCCTCTAAGTAGCACTCATAAGTGTTACTGTAGTTAATTATGAATCTGATGGATTTTTAAACTTTATAAGTCTGCAGCATGCAATTGGGCTCAACAGGAATATTGCCTATTTTTCTAAAATAAAAAAGGAAATTTTACTGTATAAGTTACTGGTTTATAAAAATGCATTTTATATGCCACCAACTTTTAGTAGCTATCAGATTACAATGAGCTCTGTTCATTATTAAAATCATATGTAAAACTTTCCTCTAACCAGAACCTTACAGTGTTTTTTTTTGTTTGTTTGTCTGTTTGCTTGTGGCTTTTTAGTGTGAGGACTTGATGAACATGCACCATAGTGAATTACACGCAGATGTATTTGTAGGGTAAAATCATGTTAAGGTACTAAAGAGCCTTCTAGTCAGTACGTGCTTCCAAGGGTAGTTAATACAGAACTACAGATTGTGCAAGCAATGCTATTATCTTGAGATAAGGTTGCTTTTTTTTTTAAAAAAGAAAAAAAAAAGACTATGCTTCAAGAAATTATAGGGGCAGAATTGGGGAGGTGATTAAGGCATGGTCTGAATGCTGTTCTCCTACACAAAACAGGTCTGTTTAATGATTTGTTTCTGGCTTAGTAGCAAATGTGGATTGTCTCACATCCATCCTCCTTCTTTAATGTAGCCAGAAGCTGCAGCCAGACTCGTTTTTGGAAGTGACTGGAAAAATCAGTGTTTAATCTAACTTGTTTAATCGAACTTGATATCATGGGGCTATCTGCCATGATAGTGTCTCTTGCCTGTTGACAGCATCTAAATTGATAACTTGTCTTGAGATGAGAAAGAAATACCATGTTAACTTACGAGTGGATGAAACTTGAAGGATGGAATTGTTTTTCACTCCCCATTTTCTAAATCTTATGTTACTCTTTTGCATTAAAAGCTAACTCTTTGTCTGCGAACACCTTTTGTTTAAACTTATGCTGGTTGGTGCACGTGTTTATATACCTAATTTATAGCACGATTTCCATTTCCAAACTGATTGGTTTTGCTCAATGAACAGCTACATTATTGCCCAATCTCAGGAAGTTTCACGCAGTTACTGTGACCTACAGTCATCACTGGACTTCTAGGGTATACAGACTACGCAGAAATTAAACTTGTGTAAGCAATATGAAACCTAAAATGCAAATGTAAGACAGGGAAAGGTTAAATACACTGCAGTTGCATGTATGCTTGGCTATGTGTTGCTAAGTACTGACATCAAATGTTGGATAAGTACAATATGTAGTTGATGTTTCCATCACATAATTAAATTATTGTGTTTTTTAAGCATGAATGTTATGAAAACACAATGATATAAAGAGGTACTGTGTAAATGAATACAGGAATGTATTTATATGTAAGTTTTCTTTAACTAAGGAGGAAAAAATCTGAAATTGGATACAGAGTCTGTAAAACAGGAATTTAAGTAGATCCGAAAAGCTAACAATGCGCTTGCTACACATTCTCAGTATCTAAATACCACTAAAATGTCAGGTAATCAGTTAACACTTGGTTTGTAGAGAAACAAACCCATTTTTGAGCATGTTCTCAAATTCCCTTACTTTAATGAGTATCATGGAATTCTGTGGTTGACCTTATTTTTGAGGCTGGTTGCAATATTTCAGATAGTCTCACCTTTTCAGGTGTAGACCTGTCAGTAGCTTATCTGTCAATAAACAGTGGAACTGCTGTTTTAATGCTTACGTTGTCTAGTTCCTGTGCTGATAGGCACATCTAATGTTCCTTGACATCAGAGCCTTATGCCACCATCACACTTTCAGCCTCAGATTTATAAATCCTATGGATTATTGTAAGTCTCCTTATTGCTGCTGAAAATTATTCGGTCTCTACTTTCATGTGGGATGCTAATCATCTGACTATAATCAACTGACGATTGTTAAGGTTTTTATTGTTGTGGTGGCGTTGTGTTTGATGCTCATGCTCAAAAGCTACCATGATTTCTTGTTCTCTTGGACTTGAAATGGATGGGGTTTGTGCTGGAGAGGAAATGGACAAATGGCTGCTTAAAGAATGGTCTCCATTTCTACTAGAAGTTCATAAAGGTTGGGAAAGAATGATGACTAACTTGTGTCCTCATTTATAGATGAAATAAAGATCTGTTCTATTGAACATTAATGGTAATGTGCAGTCTGATTATTTCAGGCTGCCTTATTCTTTGACCCATTTCTTTCACTGATCATTGGAGTTCTTGTTTCTGTACTTTAGTACAAGTTTAACAGGCTAGTCTCTCTAGCATTTCTGCAGGAGTTGTGCTCTAAGTTGAGCATGAGTTGGGACTTAACGACTTTGTCTTGAAGGGAACTTAATGCATCCCAATATTTTAAAAAGCAACTGTAAACTGTGTTTTTAGAATGACCACTTTTGGCTGCCACCCTTTCCACGTTACAACTGCTTTCTTAAACACTTCTCATTGATTTTCATGTTTGTATTAAAAACAAAACTGTTGTTTATTACAGTATGTATGTTTTTACTCTGTTGTACAGGACCCAGAGCACTGCATAAATAAACTTCTTATGAAAACAGAATTTTTAAAATTTAGTTTGTCAGTCCTGTTCATCATTAACACATACAGATTCTTGTGTGGAAAACGCGGTATTTCTAAAAACAGAAAAGAATGACAGGAACCTGGGATAAGATCTCCTTTTGTCATTTAAAGTATTTTGACTTTTCATTACCAGAGCTGAAACATGTCTGTACACGGCAATATGTTTTCCTAAACAAGAGTTAGATTTGTCTCTCAGGGAAAAGGAGTAGGTCAGTATGGAATGGTATAGGGATTCCTGGATGTAGTTTGAGTTTTTAATAACAGGTTGTGGTTTTTTGTTGTTGTTGTTGTTTTTGTTTGGGGGGGGGGATTTGTTTGTTTGTTTCTTTTAACTGGGTATAGGGTATTTCTTAGGATTTTTATCTGAAATTAAAAATAGTATTTTTTCCGTATCACTGTCTAGGCCAGACTTGCTCTTGTGGGGGAAGGGGGTAGGAATAGACAATTTTATAGAAACACACACCTTTGTGAAGTTACAGGGAAATTTCAATGAAGATGAATCGTTCCTTTTAAAGAGGTAAACAAGAGAAAGGGTTCTCTGACTAGTTCTGTTTCCAGAAATTGTCCTCTTTGGTCCTCTCATTTACCTCTCTCATGGATGGTAGTCTCAAGTGAAACAATAGTTGTTGCAGGTTCGAGAAGCACTTCCATCTTTGTGTTTTAATAGGTTCAGATTCGAATGTGAAATGTGCTATTAAAAAAAGGAAGCGATGATCACTAATGTATCACTGTACTCCATTCAAAGGGATTCACTACAGTTAATCCTAGAACTGTAGTATAAGTTGGAAACTATTTTGCAAACCACTTGCAAAGAATAGTTACATTAAGAAAATGTAAGATTTGGAATGCTGCTTTATGTAAGACATGCATCAGAAACCACACTTGGACTATGTTATGCGTTGAGCAAGTTAATCTTGTATAGTAATCAATGGAGCCTAAGTGCTAATATTAACTTTTAAAGTTACTAGGACTCTTAATCATGTAAAAAAACATATAGGAGGTTCAAAAAACAATGATCATAAACAAGCCTTTCTGCTTTCTCATGCATCTGTTTTCCCAAACTTTGTGGTGGGCAGCTCTACTAGAAACTGCTGGGGAAGAACAGTGATCTGTAATGGCTTGAGGAGACAGGAAATGCACATTTTGGAGACTTTTTAAAAATAAATAAATAAGAGCAATTTTGTGTTATAAATTAAAAGCAAATATTACCTGAGGAAATCTGGAGCTCGTATTATCATATGCTGAAAGTCTTCCAAAGAAAGCTTGCCATCATTGTCTAGATCAGCTTCATAAATTACCTTTTCACACACAAGGCTAACTTCTTCCGGGGTAAGTTCATTGCGGGTCAATTTGTTAACAGTTTTCTCTAGATCTGATTTGCATATGTAATCATCATTGTTAAAATCTGTCAAAGGAAACAAAATGAATTCAAAGCGGGAAAAGTCAGTGTTTTACATGGCTGACTGCCAAGATTTAATAGGAAGGGTTTGGTTTCCAGGCCATAATGTATTTCTGTAAGTATAACTTTCAAATCAGAAAGGAAGTTACGTGTTGTTTGTATAAAAATTCAGTAACAAAATAAAAATCTTGGTCTCATGTCTCCTTAGCATACCTAAGGTAATCATAAATAGTTTAATGGCTAAACAAAGTCATAGTTTAGCCATAACTAAATCATCCTAGTAAATCAGTACTACTGAGCTAAATGCAAGAAATAGGAAGTTAAAGGAAGAGAATGGGTCTTTCAGTTTTGGTGGGGGTTCACTTCAAGATTTTGCTGAATCATGTACAGTTTAAATCACAATGTATTTATTTCTGTCTGTTCTGTTGTTTGGCTTTGGCTGATCATGAAAGTTACTGAAAGTAACTAGAAAACATTCTGGTGGCAAAATGGATTATTTTGCATTCCTATATGCAGCTACAGGCTTTCCCCAAAGTTGTTTGTCTTTGCCTATGTCACTCACCGTAAATTTTAAAAGCATAATAGGCTTTTAAGTCTCTGGGAGCCATTTCACTCAGCACAGAAAACATGTCCAAAAAATCATCTAAAGTCATATTGCCGTCTCCATCCTCTGAGAAAACCTCTGCTATCCGCTGGCGGAATGGATTGTCCTGGGAAACAGAACACAGGAGCAAGGGAAGGTCATCTTTACTAGCATTTATTTCAGTGCAGATAAGATATAACTGGAGGAAGATTATTTTTTGTTGTAACCCCTTTTTGGCAGTCAAATACTCATTTTTCTGCTATTATGTTCTTGTCTAATTTATCAGAGTTAGACACAGCTGCCTTCAACCTTTGTGTAATTTCAGGGTGTTTTCAGGGAATCACTAGAAGCTTCCAGAAAGATTTGACTTTAGTAGCCAAAATTTATTTGTATTTCATCCTCCCAATCCTCCCAACAATTAGTACTGGATGAATTATGAAAAAAGGGTAGATTAAACAGAAAAGTGTCACTCGATTCTAGTTGTGCTCTTTGCTCTATACCTTCAGCTCTGGCATGCTGCCAATGAGTTCATAGGGAAGCGACACGTTTGGTTTATCTGTGTAGTCGAGTGGAACTAGCTGTGGGGCTAGATCTCGGTACCTGTAAAACAGTCTGAAATAGAAAGAAAGACTCGTTTAGGGAACAAGGTATTTAGACCTCTGAGAACAACGTTTGCCTTTTTCGTCTCATTCTTCACACTCTGCATCCTTTACCAGATGGATGCTATCGGTCACTAAGTAACATTTATTATGTTCTGTAGTTATTGGTGGAAGAGACAATATTAAAAAGAACAACATAGTGTAACTGGTGAAAAATACAAAGCCTTCACGCTTGTAGAAGAAGTAGGTGAAAATGCTTACACAGGTTGGGCAGCCAAACCACTAGATAAGGTGTATCTAAAAACACATTTTCACAAACTTTCAGATTTACTTCTACATTGTCAGCAACAGTACTCAGACATGCAGCGTATTTAGAATTTATGTGTTTATGATAACAAGGCACATAACCTTCAACCTGAAGGTCCACCTAATCAGTTTTCAAACACAAAAAAAAACTTGTTGCAAGGCAAAAGGGATCTGTTTTCCAAGTTCACAATGAATATGACCAGAAATAATGGACTTAAATTTGAGCATGAAAGAATCAGTTTAAATGTCAGTATAAAACCCTGGATGCCTAAAGCCACAGACAGGAGAAGAAAGATCTGGGACTGACTCTACCAGGTTTTTATTCACTCCAGGTATCTCTATTTTTCCATAGAACTCAGGTTTGGGAGACAGAAAACATGCATAGTCATTTGAACATAATTGCTACTTTTTCAGCATGCTATTTGCTTCAGTTCTTTGTGCTAAATTAAGGATCCTATTCATAGCTGTTATCAACAAAACAATAGGGTAGAATTTTAAGAGGGATCCTTATCAATAATAAATGTCTTATTCATGACACAGTTATGGTTCTGGCCTCTATTTACTCCACGGAAAGGCAGATAGATTTAGATTTCAGTTGTTACAGAATCATTCATATTTTATTTGGTATTGAATTCATACACAGATGTCAAGGTTCTGAAGAGGGACATTCTGTACAAAGTTGTCGTTCATGCTCTGTGCTTCAGACAAATTAACAAATAATGTCTGATGACCTCTTGAGACATGCAGTAAATGAAACAGTTATTTTTCTGTTAATGTGCCCAAAGGTTAGTAAAGGCAATGCAACTTCGATATTATGCATGTTACTATCTGTATAAATATATTTTTTATGAGAGAAGAACAAGTTCAGGTTGTCAGTGAAAGCTCTCAGTCCCATATGAACAGAATACCAAACCTGTATTTAGCAGATCCTATGGCCAGAGATTAAACGGTGTATTCAATGAGGCCCATGAAGACTTTGGGAAAAATGCACCTTAGAGTACCACTACTAATTATTTACACGAAGACATGAAGAAAATGTGAATAAAACTTGACACAATCATTTATGATTTCATAAAACAGGCAACATGTCCTAATGAATAACAGTACACTTGGAAGCATTTGTCCTAAAATGAGGTGAGGGGAATGTGGATATCAATAGCAAAGTACACACTAAAATATACTTTGTTACACTTATTTCTGGTGTAGAGACTGGTACCTTAATATAAAACTTAGAATTCTGGCTCAGTTTATGATAGATGATACAGTTTTTGTGGGGAAAAAAAAAATTCAGATTGTCCAAATGTACCAATTTAATTACATTTACCACTTTAATTTTGCATAAATACATTTTAAAATTGTAAAAATACTTCATCTTATACGTAACCTGTTTTGCAGCAATCTCCATATTTTACACATAAAACACAGAAGCAAGACTCACCTCAGAATTTCTTTCCTTGTAAAGAAAGTGCAGTCCTATGAAATAAGAAAAGACATAATATGTAATGACAGTTTTTAGCATGCATTGGCCCTAACTTTCCACTACTGTGACCCAAATGGAATTATATTGTAATGTATGTGGCCAAGCATTAATGCTCTTTCTTCTTGGCATATAATTAGTAATATTTTATAACCCTTCTTGATGTAAGAATCCAAGTATGTTACTAAAGCCTTTGCTGTAATTTAATATTCCTACTTAGTAATTTTTCAAGAGATTGCTAAAAAAAAAATTTAAAAAGCCATTATTCAATATTCAATCTAAATAGCCATTTAGTTTGTTTTGTACCTGATATGCATCCAGTTGCTCTGGAGTGAAAATGGTTTGCTTGTTGCCCATTTCTGGCTCTGAATGCTGATTCTTGTCCCATCATTCTTTCCTCAAAGTCACCTTTTATAGGAGGTCTGGATATTCAGATATTAAAAGCTGCAACAATGAGGTTCAGGTAAAGCACAGGATCAGGTAACCAGCTTCCTTATTCCACAGGCTGCAAAGGGTCTTAATAGGAGCATTTCATCAGATCACTTGTCTGGCTACTCAAGGCTCTTATCCAGCGTCACTCACCTGTCTCCTGTGTGCATAACAAAGACTCACGTTACAATATTTAGCCAAACGACTAATAGCTTCTTCTTGTGTCTTTGAAGCAGCAGGTAGACTTCATGGACTGTACATTTTCATTCCTTCATATGGTAAATTACCTGAAAAGTGTTAGTAATGTCCTTCTTCTTTAAGAATTAACACTAAATGCTAGAAACTAGTAACAGTGGCAGTAGTCCCTTGTCCTTTTTTTCTCACTTTTCTCTATAATACACATTGCACACTATCCACTAATGTTAATGGTAGTTTGCACTTGAGGTAGTATCTATAAAGTCTTCCCGCTCCCTTTATTCCCCCATTATCTATTAATACACATTATTACTAG
This sequence comes from Chauna torquata, assembly GCA_013399475.1. Lineage (NCBI taxonomy): Eukaryota > Metazoa > Chordata > Aves > Anseriformes > Anhimidae > Chauna > Chauna torquata. The sequence goes on from VXAL01016769.1 coordinate 242,210, forward strand.
TTAACGGCTATTAGTGTGACATACATATATACAGGTACATATATGGCTTTTACACTGAAAATACATGTGAATATATTGTTTATACATAAAAACAGAAATGTGATGTTAAAGGCTATACAAAATGTTGAACACAAGGGTAGAGAGAGGACCTGACAGCACTACTACGGCATGTGGCAGGCTGCCTGATTTACTGCCCGGGGCAGGCTGTAACATCCTCATTTCTTGGCCATTCGTACCGGCCGGCCGGGAGGGCGGGCCCGTCCGCTGTCAACTCTATTCCCTGCGGTGAAGAAATGCCGGCCTCACTCACCCGTGCGCCTTAAAACAAGCAAAGATGCTTCAGACTCGGTCCGTTCGGCGCGGAACAGGGTGTGTGGGAAGGGACTGGGGTTCGGGTCGGGCATTTGTGGCACAGCCCGGCTCTCTGGGCTGTCCTCTCAGGGCGCCTTCGGTTTTTAACGGTTTTTCCCTCACAGCCAGGGAGCGGGCTCGCCGTTGCCACGGCAACGGGGCCGCGCGCGCGCTGCGCCCCGCTGCCGCCAGGGGGCGGCGTGGCGCGC
>VXAL01016769.1:250699-281212 GCA_013399475.1 Chauna torquata
TTGCTAGACACTGCTTGGCTGGCATGGGAGACTCATAGCACATCTTTCTTTCCAGGTTCGCTACTTAAAGATAATTGAGAAGAGTGGCTATCAGGCTCTCCCATGGGTTCGTTACATTACCCAGAATGGAGGTAAACTGGAAAGCAATGGACTGTAGACATCTCTTTCTTGCATATTTTGTTTCTCCAGCATATACCTACAAATTGAAACAAAAACAGCTTGCTCGTATTCTTCAGTATTAAACTCTACAGTATAGATAAATTAAACTGTTTGCTTTTTCTAGTCAGCTTTTTTGCTGTCTAAATGAAAGACTCAGTAGGATAGCTCAGTGATGCTGTTCACTGAATCCAAGCTTAATTACCAAATACTTGAATTTTGGGGGAATATAAGTTAAGAAATGGCTCACACATATCATTTTGACAGCTTTGGGATGAATAAGATACTGTCTACTAAAAGCTACTAGGTCTGTTAAACAAAAAACACTTGTTTTGTTGCTTTTGCTATTTGAACTTTTGGCTTGGAAGCTTATAACTACCTTAGTTGTTTTAAAGCCCATTTTCTTGGTTATTCTACACAAAGATCTGGTTATTTCTGATTTTCTTTTTATATTGCTTCATCCCAATTTGCTGATCTGCATCACTACCTTTAGTGAAAGATAGTGTACTAAAACTGTTTTTTTTCCCCCTTTACAGACTACCAGCTTCGAACACAGTAAAACACCTTGCAAGCACCACAGATGACAAAACTTCAGGCCTAGAATTTGTTTGCAGAAGCTTCTGTGGTACTGAGAGCTGTGAATGTTGTTGCCAAGGGTCTTGTCTCTGCAAACCTGGATTGGGCAGGAGAAAGATTGGAAATTTACTGTTTTCAATAATGTATTTGAGCATTTGAACCATTAGTATTGATTGTGTGAATATTTATTTCATTCTTAGAACATGCTGATCTTGCTGCTAAATGCTAATTACATTAGGAGTAGCCGTTACCTTGAGGAGCCAGGAATACAGAATGAACCTTGAGAATGTCTTGTCAATGCCTTGTCCATTATTCACAAAGTTTCTAGTATTCTTATTTTAGGATCTTTAAAGACATTGGTAGTGATACCCTGCAAATTAGGGAGACAATTGTGCAATTACGTGACTGCTGAACAGTTAGTTGTGTTTAGGCTGAGGTATTTATTTCTTTTCATGGGCATATGGGTGCCTTAACTCATTCAGAGCTCTGTTAACTTATAAAACTTTATGAAATATGAGTTAAAACTGTCAGGAGTCCAAAAACACTATTTGTTCTTTTTGCATGGTTTCAAACCAATTCATGTGACAGAATAACTTCAAGTTGTGGGTTTGTACACAAATAAGTAGGTGTGTTGAAGGCTAAGTTAACTGAGAACAAGAGATTGTGGAAAATGTCTATGGGAACATCTCTGTGGAAGTGTGATAATCGCTAGCTGATGTTAGTTGTGATGCACACTGAAGAGTTTCAACCCTGTGATACTCCTTGAGTATGAAAACCCTGTGCCAATTAACTAGTATTTGCTTTTTCTTTATTTCTATTCATAAATCCAATTCAAAACTGTAAAGTGTGGGACCTTTAATTTAAAAAAAAAAAAAGGAAAAAGACTAAAGCAATTTTGCAGGTGATAAAATCCAGTAGGAAGATTTTTTTTAATAACTTTATTCCCCTCCCCCAGATAATAATGATATACTCCAGCCTATTCTTTACAATAGATTATTTATAGAGAGGCTGATGGAAATACTGTTACCATTCTTCAGGCTTGCCTTTTTGTTCATTTAGGGCAAATATTTCCCTTCTTTTGCTATAGCTTGCTAGAACTGCTTAACTTTATTTGCCCTAAAGGGGATGCTTTGTTTCTCAGTCTCCTCCATTTGTATGCAACTATTATTATAACTTCCTGGCAGAATGGACAACCGTTGAGAATGTTATACTTAAAGGTATTATTTTTTTTACATGCTGTTTCATTTTTCTGAGAAGCTAAGATTGGCATGGGTGTACATAGTTATTTTGATTTCAGAAAAATTTTACAGCTATCAGTATTTTCTTTAAACAATTTTTATAATGGTTTGGCTTGAATTTAGTACTCCAGACAGATGCTAAATTTAAACCACCAAAAGCTAAATATATGTCCATGAGCATGATGTAATACACTTTGTGCAAGGTTCTCTACACTGCTTTCTTGATGGTTCTTGACTCTCCCACAAGGTTGAAAAGAGATTTCAGTAATTGTCCCCACTAAATCCTTGTAGACTATGTATCTATGTATACAATTTATATTATTAGTTTAAAAAAAAATATATCAACTAAATTCCCCTGAAATGCAGCTGCTGTAATCTTATAGAAAGACCAGTGTCAGAAGAGACTGACATCTGGAGGTATCTAGGCAGTAACAAGACAGTTAGCTGGTTAGGTAATGATAGGTGTGGACATGTGTTTTCTGGAGTAAGATTACTGTATTTGTCACCCAACAAGCTTGATGTTGAAACAAATTAAATCATCTTGTTCAAGATTTTGGTTCCACTACTCATTTGTTTGAACAAATAAGCTTATGACTGGACTAAACATTTTATATTAAAATTGTAACTGGTTGACAAATCATTTTAACTGGTGACTCTATTCTTCAAACTATTAATTTTAATTATTTGCCTGTGAAATGTGACTTTTAAAAGCTTCACTTGTTTTCCTGTTGAAGGTTATATCTTGCAGACCAGAACAGTGATTTTTTTATTATATTTTGCAGCAATTTGAGTCTGCTTTGATGGGGCATCAGTCCTACTTGTCCACAAGTAATAAAGGGCAGAAAGATTAAAAATTTAAATTTATTTAAATATAAAATTTATTTGATGTAAAAAATCAATTACATCTCACTCTTTTTTCACTTTGATCTACAGCAAGATGGAACATCTAATCCTAGTGTATCTTCAATTATTCTAATGAGGCCTGGATAAGGGGAACTGAACTTCATAAAAGCTGAAAGTGTTCTTGTTTACTAAATACTGGAAAAAATCTTGGGTGTATTATTGTTCTTTGCAAACTTTGTACACCATAAAATTAGTGTTCATGAGCACCTAATATTTCAGAAAGCAAAAAAATCCTTTCATTCATTATCAAGATGTAGGGTCCCAGCATACTTACACAGGCATAAAGGCAGGATAGAGGTGTGATATTCTAGTTATAGAACTAGTTTTTGTTCAAGGAGTAACTTCTGTTTGTAAGTTTTGTTCTTAGAGCAACTGTGAATTTTTTTTTATCTTGGTGGCTTCTGCTCTCCGCCAAATGTGGGGAAAATGTAAATTTGATGGTCTGCCAACGTTACACATAACTGCCTGATAACAAAATACTTTGTAAAGACAATTTGCATAATTCAAACAAGCAGTAAGGTATCTTGTCTGTATTTTCAGCTCAGTGTGGTTTCATAGCTGTCTGTGTTACCTGGAATTTGAAACACTGAAAGACTGAACTTCTTAAGTGGCGCTGAAAACACGTCTGTTCCTAATACTAAGCCAGCAATGTTTAAATATTCTCCACAGTTTTGGTTTTGTAATATGCTGTGAAGCAGGTTATTTTTTTCTCAGCAAGCTTAATTGTGTTTTCCCTGCTTTATGCTTAACACAGGCTGGCTCAGAATATTTCAAGAGCAGGAAGCATTCCCTCCCCTGCCCTGATCCCCACAGCATGCAAAACTGCGACCTCATCTACCCTTTATTTAATTGATAAATAGTTATTTATCTGTGCATCAAGGTGTGTCAGTGGCATCCCCCGTTGGAGTAAGTAGGTAGTTTTACTTCCTGTAGCACCATATATGTGTATCTGGTGTCTTGGCTTTCTTAGAATGGAAGGTTGCAACAACCTGCTATGGTTTGGTGGTTTGCTGTAGTGTTTTTTTTCTTTCTCTTCCCCCTCCATGGCCAGTTCTGCCTGTAGATGGCATTCTAAGCATGCTGCATGTTCTGGGGATGTTTTCCATTAACAGAAATAGACACACTGAAGCAGTATGTACCTGTGTACATTTTGGTCTGTAAGGGACAGCTATTTTTATTGCCTTTTGGTTCACTTAAAAAAAAAAAACAACTTATGCAGTACGGTAGGATTTTTTTTAAAGTTCAGTAACTTCATCTTCAATTTAGTTTGACAGTTTTAACATTCTTTGTTGCTCTCGTACCCGATAATGTTAATGCTGCTACACAGCATAGAGGGCGTCAGCGCAAAGGGAATGGATGAGCCACTCTGCAGTGCTACAGAAGTAGCTCCTTGGAGTTGCATGCTGGTGTTGTTGGACCTAAAGGCGCTGCTGCTGCACCAACAGCTCGTTGAACAAAACTGTATGTTCGTGTGAGGCCGCCACCTCCTCGCTGGTCACAGAATCAGGACTCAGCAAGTGGTCTGGAAGCTCCTCTTTGATACAACATGAGAGAGTGTCTTCCCACCCCACACTTGATTATCTCTAGAGAAAACTCTCTTTTGTCATAATGAAAGAAGCCAGAACCTACCTCCCAAACAAATCACATGGGTGCATTGGAGAAGCTTCATTCCCCCCACTGTATTCCAGCTGCGGTGGTTCTTTCTTTGCTTTTCTCTTGCATGTTACTACTCTTCTTTCCCTATTGCTATCTCTTCTATACGTGTGTACTCTTGGACTGCTTATATGTGCTTCCCGACTCTAATCTGAGTTGGCTTCATCAATAAAACTTTCTTACACATGCAGACAATGAGGCTTTATCTGTAGTGGATTTGTCTCAGGCTAAGAGATTGCACCTGTTTATTTCTGACTTTATACTCTGTGACAAGAAATGGGCTAAACCTTGGCACCTCTGTCTCTACCATGTGCCAAATGCAGCATGTTGCAATTCGGTCAGTGTTTTCTTTTTTCTTTCCCTCTGCGGTTGACACCCACTGCTGTTTGTAATTGCAGCAGCAGCCCTGGCACTGCGAGGGGTGATGGCCTTGCAGAAGCTAGGGTGAGAGAGCGCTGTTAAGGGACAATATGAATTATCTTAATTGCTATGGTAATTAATTACATAGCAATGTTGTTTATGCTACAGGAGGAGTGAGTTGCACTGAAATCATAAATGATTGTAAACCTTTTTCCAATGAATTTTGTGTAATCCATACTGTTACACGAGTCATGCCCTCCCTACGCACAGATAAAACTTGTTTCTCTTGTAGTTAGGGCACGTTGTCTTGACTCAGCGTTTATGAAAGCACAGGGTCTGTGTTAGTCACATCTCTTGCTGTAGTCAGATCCAGGAGGTTCCTGCCTGTAGTTATTTCACTTTGTTATTAGTGCATTAGTTAAAGACTTTGGGTACTGATGTATTTCCTGCCTTCCCGGGGCTGGCGAGCTGGGCTATAACTCTTTGATCTCTTTGGCTTTGGCTGCATAGGGTCTGTGCGTGGCTCGTGGCCAGCTCTGGGTGTGGGCTCTTCCCCTCATACAGCTTTGCATCACGACCGTTCCTCTGGGCAGCAGCGCGTTCTCCTGTGTTCCTTGCACACCGGTTCCTAAACAGAACAGTGTAATGTATTCTTAAAGATAGGACTTGTAGCTAAACTCGGTTCTGTGTTTGTTCTCCTAAAAATGAGGGACTCTTTTACTGGGATGTGTTCTGGGCTGTCTTCCCAGGAACTTGGTGCAAAATGCTATCTGAAGTTAAATCTCCAAAAGCCCTGCAAAATCAATGGCATCGCACAGGAAGATTATAACCACTTTTCCCACCTCAGCTCTTCTACTGCTCTGTGACTGTCAGCAGACAGGTTGAACCAGGGGATTTGGATAATTTTGTGCTTAATATCAGAAATGATGCCCGGCTTAGCCTTATGACCTCCCTCTCCTTCCTCTTCTGTCACGCACTCTTCCCCCTTCGAGCTGCCAGCGTTTCTTTACGCTTGTTCTGGTCTTGTTGACTTCCCTGGCAGTTGGCAGCATTGCACTGATGCAACTTCATTGTCCTGTCGATGGAATTACTGGCTTATTGTTCTCAAAATACTGCGGACTAGAACACGGATGGCAGAAGCCTCCAAGTTCGTTTGCAAGGTGATGGTCAAATAAGCAGAAACAGGCCCGAATCAAATGGTCAGCAATGTGAAGAGCAAGACGCTCCCAAAGTCAGCGTGCTGGGCTATGGCCCATTCTGGAGAAAGTTTTGCAGGCTTACTTCAAATCTTGGCTGTGGATTTGTACCTTGGATCAAAGTTTTGTTGCAGGCCCTTCTCCAATATAAAGCAAAGAAACGTAAAACAACAAATATCTAGTGAAATCCAAACACAATCTGTTCTATGTTATGCTACAAAAATGAATGAACTCTGCCTCCCACCCTCTCCCACTGTGACTTGCTGTGAATAAGCACTGCTCAAAGGAAACTATCGCAAGTTCTGCCTCTTTCCAGCAGAAATAATAACTGAGCAAGGAAAAATGCTGACTGGCTTTACCTCTGCTCTTCCAGGTGGGCAGCCATGGCTTAACACGGGACGGGGCGTTTGAAGCAACTCTTAAAGGACTTGCCCTTAGCACAGAACTAAAGCCCAAATATTCAATTATAAGGCTTTAAAAGTGATTATCCATTAAGCTAAAAAAAAAAAAAACCTTCATGGGGCATAATGTCCTTTGTAAAGACAGAAGACGTGTTCTGTATGCCTCGTGTATTTGGCTATACCTCATACGAGACTTTCTTAGATCGTCTCAAGCAGCATGGTTGTTGCACCATGGCTTTTTGAAGGATAGAGGAATATCTAGGCAATTCAGACAGACTAGGCTAAACCCATAAATTAGTTATTTATGAGTCTTCAAGCCATTGGGTTACAAGTCATTGATGTACCTGTTAGAGCCAGGTGGATAGGAAGGAAGACCCTGCAGAGGAGCCACTTACCAATGGGCTCTGGATTGCTCTGTTGGGAAACAAGGTGTCCAGTCTGTGTTCTCAGTCAGAGAGGATAATTCTCACTCTGGGTTCTTCCACTTTCTGCCTTGGTTAAAGAACTTGTAGAGGCTGCTGGTTCCCAGCCATGTCCTGCTGAGCATACTTGTGCTCCTGCACCAGCAGGGAAGGAGGAGTTTGAGAATCCCACGAAGTCCAGGAGCGAGCAGAGGCACTGTGCTTCTTGTATCGAGATTTTCTTGCATCGAGGTCATGTGCGTGCCCAGGGACACAGTTAGGGCTTCGTGGGTGGGCTGGCAAATACCAGTTGGGTGTTTAGTGTCGGGTAGAAGATCTCAACTGTGCTTTAGAAACAGACACTTAGGAGGTAATACAATACCCTAATCCAGCTGCAGTTTCAAGAAGTTCTTCCTTAAGGGTCCCAGAGTGCTGCGTTCCAGGCTCTGTACCTGTGACTGCAGCATTGAGCCAGTGGACTAGCCAAGGAGAAGTAACAAAACTAAAAAGACGGGAAGGATTTGAAAAGACATCAGTGTAAAAGTCGTAAATAAGGTGTGAGGGAAAAGACAGGAATGAGGTCTGTTTTGAACTGCTGATGTTATAAACAAATGAAATCTGCTTTTTAATCTTCAAATATATATATAAAAAAACTATAAAGTTGAAGAGGAGCACATTTAAAATTGTAAAATTAATTGACAAAAGAAAATATTCCTGTGTACAATTCCTCCTTCTCACCAGATTTGTTTAGAAAAGTACCTAGTGAAGCACTGCCCCATGTCAGAGGTAGGAACCCTTTGCTAGCAGAGCTGAGCTCTCATCAGTGTTCCAGCCACCTCTAATTATTCCCTGCCCAATAGCAAGTGCATGGCTGCAGAGCGAGTGTTTATTTTCCTTCTTGCTTATTTATTAAAACAAAAGCACAAGACAGAGCGCTTCTACGTGTTGTGAACTCTACAATTGTTAAAGTTTCCGAGAGGTCACAAGGGTCCCAGATAACATTAGCAGCTAAGTGCTATGTTGTCCTTTTGTGTTATCAACAGGAAACATCTTTACCAGCACAGGAACTACAGCTTTGTAATTGGCCTGGCGCAAGAACATGACAGTATTTTCTCATCCTATCAGGACTCGGATATTTTGGGAGCTGGTATATAAAGCACACAGCACACAGTGTCTCTTGGACATTAGGAACAGGTTCATGTGAGAAATCAGTGCGCTTTGCTATTTTAGCAGTTGCTATAGTTGCAGCATGAATGATTTTTCTTGCCCTGCATGGTTCAGGGTGACATTTCGTTACAGTTTGTATGTATATTTTTATTATTTGAGTGCAGATGGACATACTTAATTAACATGGTGGTATAAGCAAATAAACAGCAAATCCATAAATCATATAAATGGAGGCCTTGTTTAGCTTTCATTAAATGCTCATGGACTTCTATGGTGCAGGACTGAGCTCTATCCAAGCAAATTTCAGATTTCTCTGGATGATAAAATGTGGGCTCTGAAATAAGAAGTGTTCGTTGTGCTGAATGATCTGTGTGTTGAAAGGAACAGCCCTCCTGCCTCATGCAGTTAATGGCAAAAAAGTCCAGTAACATCTATAACTAGCATTAGATCAGAGTAAATAGCATTTAAATGGAGCTGTAAAGAGCTGAGCTGGAAGGTGGCCAATATTGCAATTAATATTCTGTACAGAATTACACCACTCTGATTATAGCAAACCTCATTTGGACCATTTGATAAAGCTGTAGTGTTTTTTTCCATAGCTGCCGTCACTGTTTTGATCCAAAGTAACTGTAACTACCGAAAAGGAGGAACGACAACAACAAAGCTGCAGTGCAACGACAGCCCAAAATTTGTCCTAAGAAGTGTAAAACGAAAAATTCTAACACTTGGAGGTTCACGTTGATTCTTCAGAGTAAACCGTTTGACCTTTACTTCAATAATCTATCGCTACTTCTATCGAGTTCCCAAAGTCAGATTTTCTGACTTCCACACTCACTAGAATTTTTCTTAAATATCTCTTGAGTTCAGAAATAGGTGTTATTTCTGTATAGCAAATTCTTTGGTAGAGGTGGATGAAGGAATCGTTTTGTTATTGATAAGACAGACTTATACCAGGAGGGACGTCAGGCTTTTGTTTTTCTTTTTATTCTTTAACACAAAAGAAAAACCTCAGCAGCTTGCAGGCTTGCTTCAGCACTTGGTCACACGAGCTTCATTTGGCACAAAGCAGCATCCCTTGTCGATGCCGGTCCGTGTTGCGCCTGCCAGGGCAGTGCTGTCCCAAAACACCCTGACATCTCCAGGCAAAGCTATAGCCGTGCTGCGAGAGCTGGGGAGCTGCAGCGCTTGAATGGCTCTGGATCACTGTGTAAAATCATGTCCCCAAACTTACCTCCGTGCACTATGTCAAACACCAAGAATACCAAGGGCTGATGACAACAGGAGTTATTTCTGAGGGACTGACACACAGCATAGACGGGACATTGTAAGGGTTTTTTTTTTTCCTGTCTTGCTCACTCTTGCAACATGCTGGTGGAGGTGGCGGGAAAGGAGGGAACATTTTGGTCTTCCTGATTTAAGTGTTTGAGTAACCGAGCTCTCTGAGGCAGCAGTGTTGAAGCAGCTTTCTTTTTTCCAAGCAGTATTTTGTGACAGTATAGCCAGAAGGGTTTAGATTAATGAAGTGAATTTTTTTTTTTTTGTATCAAACACAAGAATTTTTTTTTTATTAGGGTAGGAACATGAATTCAGCAGAGAAAAGAAACAGCAGCTGCAATGGTTGGAAGCTATAGCTAGGCAAAGTCAAGTTAGAAAAGAGTTTGCTTCCAGCACGGAGTGTGTGTGTCTGTGTGCACGTGTTTGCTGCTGGAAGAGCTGATGCAGGGCAGAGCTCGTTGCATGAAGATGGGGCAGCTCTCCCAAAGGATGGTCCAGCTGCTGCTGCAGCTCGTGCACATGTGCATGAAGAGGACTCTGAGCAGTGTGTTATGTCAAAGGTGACACTAAAAACGACCGTACTGATCCCTCACCTCCAAAACTTCAGAGTAATCCTTCCTAGAAGTTTTTTCCCCTGATGAGCTCATCAAAGCGCCTGCCCTCGCAACAAGCCACACACCTCCACACTCAGCTTAAATTTCCTGCAGGTGCCATGGGACATCCCCGGCTGAGAGCGGGGCACCGCGCTGAGTCAACGCGCCGCGGGAGGCTGGTGCTGGGTGCCTCCGTGGGCAGCCCGCGGCAGGAGCGCGTCTGCTCTCGGGGAACTTCTCACCCACGTTTCCTGCACGAATCCCGGGTGAGAGCAGCGGCTGTGCGAGGGCACAGGGGAGCCGGCGGCGTGGGAAGGCATGGTGGCACAGGAGACACCCCATCCTGCCCTGTTAGGTAGCTGCTACCAAAAATGTACTGTTTCCCTTCACTCCATGCACATACACACACCACTGCTGGAAATGCTGCCTCTTTTTTTGGACTGAGTACCAGGTATTTTCCCCTTTCCCCCTCCAGGACATCAGTTACCCCATCCATTGCTATATGGGTCAGAAGCTGTTGGCTTTGTGCTCGCGTGGGGGATCCTGGCCTCATGCCTCCTGGCTCCTGACCGTCTCCTCTCCCCATACCCGCAAAGTGAAAGAATATAAATATTACAGCTGCCTTTCCCTGCATCCACAGTGCATTTCTGAAGGGAGGCTCTCAGCATGCCTTTTAATTGTCCAGCATTTAATCATGCCCCATGCTGGATCCCATCAGCCATGTGATGACAGCCTCCAATCCAGAGCCATTAAAGCGCTCCTTCAGCAGCAGAAAGGTTTCGAGACCATGCCGTGAATGCGGGTCCATCTCAGGGCACAGGAGGAATTAGCAGGTGTCAGTCACAACAAATTTCCTCCACGACCTCACCCACGGTGGTGTGGGCACTGCTCTCCAAGCCTGCCAGGCGCTGCAGAAGAGGTTACGTGCAGAGCAGTTTGCTGCACTGTACGCTGTCCTAAAAAACAGAGCCTGAAGGTCTGCAGACAAATCTGCTGGAGCTTGGGGAACAGGGCATGGCCAAGCTGTGCCGAGCAAAGGTCAGCATTTTGGTGAAGCCTGACAAAAACGGTTGCCGTTAACCATGGGTACCAGTGTGGTGTCAGTGCTCTCTGCGAAGGAAGCGTGAGTACGAGCCCCGGCTGTGCTTTGCTCACAAGAAGGGTGAGGCATCCTATTTAGATTTAGCAAACCAAGCCTTCTGCAGGGCTTTGAGAGGCTGCAAAGCACAACGTTTGTAGCACTCTCAGTGAGGTAAGGTGTCTGGGGCTGCAATTCTTTGCCTCTTTTTTTTTGGGGGGTGGGGGTAGTGGCTCCGTCACTGCCTTTATCTTGGTCTACAACAAGGGAAGGCCACTCATAGCTAATTCCCAGGATCCTGCAGAACATCGGTGCATTAAATTGGAAAAGCTCCTTAGAGAAAGGCAGAGAAGAATTATTGCTATTGGTGTGGTTGAAAGTGAAAAGGCTGAAGAAGCCTTCGGCCCACATGGGGAGAGGACCATCTTCTTGTTTTTCTGATACTCTTGAAAAGAAACAAACAGCTGCTCTCGATTTTCTGCATTAACCAGCACCCTGGCTTCAGCAGGGCTTGGTGGTGGGGCTGCTGCAGCAGCAACCGTGGCGCTGCATGAAGCTGAGCTGAAGCCGATGCCATCGGTAGCATCGCTCAGAGACAGCAGCGGGACGAAAGCATGAAGGAGCAGGGAGAGCGTCTGGGGCACGCTGCTGGGGAAATGTCCTGAGTATTAATTTAAAATAATAATTTTAAAAACCTGCTTGTTTGAAAGCTGCATTGCCTTTTTAGCCGTCATTAGAATGAAAGCAGTTGGGCACCTATTAATTCCCGTTCCCATACTGGGGCATTTATCCTCTATTTGCACTAACAAAGAGCCAAGGCTGAGTATGGTGCTAAGGCTGAACAAACCTTTTCTACTATTCTGTAGAAATATATAGTCTTACAGTCCTCTCTAGAAACACCTTTGGGTGAAACAGATTATTTTGACTTTGGACAACATCATTCACGAAACTCCGCGCCACAAGTTTGGTCTGAAGGAAACCACACACGATTTGACTCTTTTTATCTTGTATCAGCGGCGGAGAGCTCGGTGCGGTTACAGTTCTCCTCATTTCTGAGAAGAGAGGATCATATTTAATCATTGTGTCAGTTGGCACAAACACCGTGTTTGTAGTGAAATGCTAAAAAACAGCACATTTATCTTTCCCTTGATCAAGATTTGTACGATAGAAGCTCTTAACGTTAAAACTCATCAGTAATGAAACTTTTGAAGGGCTCAGCTACCCAGCTTGTTTACTGTAACTTACTCTAAAGAATGATCTGACCTCTCTTGCCTAATATAATAAACACAATATCAGTAATCTCCACCCAAGGGCATTTGTTCCCTGGCAGACTTCTGCTTTGGCTCTAAGATATTATTCCTGGACTTTTTTTTCCTTTTTTACTGGGGGGGACGGGGGACTGTCTTGCTTCACTGAGCAGCACATTTCAAAATACAAAGTGCCTGCAGGGGTTGCCTCATAGCACGTCCTTATCAGCTGCAGAAATGGAGAAGCCAAGAGTAATTTGGAGGGAGAGAGAGATTTTGGAGCCTGGGGAGAGCACTGTGGTTCCGCCTCTGACCCAAAAGAGAAGGCCAGAGGATTTCACCCTCCGTTTCCTGAAGCGAGCCCATCACGTCTGTTTGGAGCACTGCAAATCTCAGGGAGCTGCTATTTCACTCAGCAATATTACATCACCCAGCACTTGAATGGCCCTAGTATTGACTTGCTCTGATTCATATTAGTTTATTGGCACTGACTTGTACGGTGGTATCGAGAAGTCCCAAGCATAGAAAAACCTCCCCTATGCCACGAAGTGAACGGACGCCAAAGAGAAAAAGCAGTCCTTGCCCTGAAGAGCTTATTTATCTCTCGCTTTTAAATCTATCTGGGTTTAATCTCTTTTGTAGCACCAGCGTCTGTACTACACCCACCTTGCTCAGAAGAGTCTGTGACAGCAAAGGCGGAGAGCTCAAGGAGGAGACAGACAATGGCATCAGTGAGATGCAATGTGTTTTGTGTGTTTTCAGACAGCAGTTTCAAAAATGACAATGTCTGGAGAATTGCATTGCTGCAGAAAAGGCTCCTTGAGCTCTCAGTAAACCAACAGTAGGAGGTGACAGCCAGGGTCCTGCTGCCCAGCACACAGCAATCCGTGCTGCCACGACCGTCTCTGGCAGCACATCGCCCAGCCGCTGGAGCACCCTGCGGCTCAGCTCCAAAGTCAGAAATGAGCATTGGTGAAAGTCAGTCCAATTTGTGCTGTGTCAGCTCAGATCTCGTGTCAGGTGCCGTACAGCAGCTCACATTTCGCGGGACCATTGCTTTCATAGAGGTTTGAGTTTCAGTGGTTTCTAACGACTTGTTCAGTTGATACCAAACTGTGGAGGAGTTGAAAACTCTTGCTCTTGGCAAAACCCAAGCCAAACAGGCAAATGAAACGCCAACACACAAGGCAATGCTTAGCCTGCACCAAGTCCCTAAAATTACACTTTACATCCATGAAACTGCCTGTTTTCCTCCTGCTGCCAATATCCCATTGCCTCCCTGGTGCCGGTCACTCCCTGAAGGCGTACGGCCGCGCTCTGCAGGAGCGTCCCTTTGCAGAAACATCTGAGATGAAAAAACTGAGCTGCTCTCCTGCTGCCACAAGCCCCTATACTTGGGAAGCACTGCTACGAGGGCAAAGGCACAGGCAGTGGCATGATGCAAAAGGCGCTGCCGATGTGGCCACTGGCACAGGCGCAGCATCGGCATCGCGTTGTGGAGCAACCCTCCCCACACCACAGCTGAGCCAACAGCGGCATGGGAGGGATGGGGTTGGCTTGCAAGTGAAAAACCCCAACCAAACACAAACATGCAGATGAACTCCTGATAGGAGAGCTCATGAGATTTACACTGGCAGGCTAACCCTGTGAGTAGCTCCCTTGCGCTTTCTTGTCCCACATTTTTTAAGGCTGGAGCTTTGGATGGGGTTTCTTGGGAGGCTTATTCGTTAATTAATCAGTTGGAGCATGTTTTTTCTGTGCCATTTGTTGCTAAGTTAGTGATGCTTTCTGCTGTATTTATATTTACATTATTTATTATTTTTTTAGCAGTGTAGCTGAAGGACAGGTCTTTCTTCATAAACTTCTGTGCTTGCCCACTTTTTTCTAACAAGTATATACAGCTTCAACCCGTTCACCTCTCACAGCCCACCACCACACACAATTAGGAGCAACAAGGGTTTTTGGTTTTTTTTTCGTCCCCAAAATACATTGAAACATTTAACTTCAAAAAAATGTACTGTAGGTAAATATCTTCTTTTGCACGGACATCTCTATTGATGAAGTCAAGAGCCCTTCTCCTATTGTAGCCTTCCACTAATGCACATCTCAGATAAAACCCTTGTTTATATGTGTGTGTGTGTATGTATACATGTAAATATATGCTTATATAATGTTTTCTATATGTTATATGTACAAATAAATACATAATTTAATGAGAATGTAATGACAACTATTTTTGCTTTAAAAATGAAGGACCGATAAAAGATGAGTTATTATGTTATAAATTTCTATCAGTCAGGAAACTGGACCTCTGCTAATATTAACAACTCCAGCACCTCGTACTTACTGTCCGTGACAGTATTTTATAGAAGAGCAGCAAGCACTGACTGAAAAAAAATCCCAGCCTGATGCCAACACAGGCAGCTTGCTCACAAGGAGGGAAACAACTTTCATTACTTGGCGGCCGTGCCGGAGCAGGTGTGCAGAGAGCTGGAGCTGAGCCTCATGGCTTGACCTTCAGGGAAATGGGAACCAGAGATGTGCACGTATCTCGCTTTTACTGGCTGGATGGTATTTTATTGTAACCAGGAAGCTTTTCTCTCCACAGAGGCTGGCCTCTCTCCCATCTTGGTGCAACTAAGAAGGGAATTGAATGTACCGTTAGAATAAACGGAGAGCTAATGCTCGTGTGCTTGATTTAATACTACATTGATTGGACCCAGATACAAACCCTAAAGACAAAGTTGTACATTGTGAAGCATTAAAAATGCTTTATTTCATCTGTCATCGTGTATTGAAGTATTCTGAGCATCTCAGAAAGACTTCTTTGGACATGGCCATTTGATCTGATTGCCAAAGGAGCATCTACAAAGATCTGGGATAGATCTACCCTGTGAAAGGTCATTTCTGTGCCATCGTCCCCAGTCTGGGAACCCAGGAAAAGGGCAGATTGAGCATACGTTGGTTGAAAGAAAGAAAGAAAGAAAGAAAGAAAGAAAGAAAGAAAGAAAGAAAGAAAGAAAGAAAGAAAGAAAGAAAGAAAGAAAGGAAAAACAAGACTTGAGGGCAGAGGGGGGAGACCAAACACATCTCTTGAAGTTTTTCTGCAGGTGGCTTCAGTTTCAAAACCACTTGTGTCCTTTACTACAGCGTGTGGCTGTCCACAGCCCCTTGAGGTTTACTGATCTACTGTTAAGCTGCTGAAGCTAATAGCAGTGCTTTGTATAGAAGAGGTGCCAAGAGAACTGACAGTTCGGAGGCCTGCAAAACAGCCTGGGTGGATTCAATTACGGCTTCAAGATGAGCAAGTAGAGCAACAACAAAGGACAGTAGCTTCAGCCTTTGAAATGCCAGCTTAGAGCATGAAGGCAGTGAAAAATAATACTTTGTTAACTTCTTGTTTAGGAAAAAAGCAGAACACTTCCTTTAATGACACATTAGCTGACAGTGGTGCTTTTATGACTCTTTCATAGTCACTGATGAATCACTGGATGGAAGTGCAGGGACAGACTGTTCCTATCTAAAGGTTGCTGTCCTGCTGGTTCGCCATCACCTGAACCAAGGTGCTGCTCTTTCTCCTGCTTTCTCACACACCATCATCATCAGAAATTCAGCTGGTCCAAGCTTTTGCATGTCTGACCAGCCCGAGATCACCCCAGAGGTCTGTGTGTCACCAGCACAGCCACGGGCAAAGGCAGCTCTAGGCTCCAGTCTCTCGCCACCGTCACTGCCAGCATCTTGGCCATGCCATGCCACCACAGCTCATGCTTCCCACCATGGCAAGCCAAGGTGTCTCTGGAGCTTATCATGCTTTTCTTCTATTATATTCCTTCCTAATGTGGTTCATATGTTTAGACATTTCCCTTTACAGGCATCCTTTCTTTCCAAATTCCTTACATTTTAGATTATATATCCTTGGTTTTGATCTTTTGCATTAAAATTGCTTTCATTTGAAGCTTAATAGTGAGGGCTCAGTGCATCTGCCAGAGTTCCTGGCACAGCTAGCGTCCTGCAGGAGCAATTACTTTCCAGTGAGTCTCTAAAATTGCTTATTTACTTTCACTTGTATGCCAAAAATACTTTAAAATCAGGACAGTTTTTTCCAGTTACACAATCACCAGAAATATCTTGAATCCATACGCTTCCACTGTGGTTCAATAGTTAATCTGAAAATAGTCAAAACAATTTATAAAGTATGCAAAAAGTGTTCTGTCCCAGGATGAAGGCTTCAGAAGCACAGCTCCATGTGGTCAAGTCAGTGAATGCTACAAAGCAAATTCAGTCCCCCCCCCTGTTATAACAACACAGGGAAAAGAGACGGTAAATGCTAAGGCAGCCAGGTTCTGCTGCTCTTCAGCAGCTTCCTGAGTGGAATTATTGCAACCAGCCACTTCTAGAAAGCCCTTTCATGTCTATTCATGTTGGGTTTATTCACTACTCTTGGCAAAACAAAATGACATTTGATTTCTGACAAGCCGTGAGATTTAGGATATTTCTCAATTGGTGCTTTTCAATAAATTATAGTTAATTAAGAGCATTAGTGAGCGACAATAGCTGCTCCTACCCCTTTGGATTTACCAAAAGCACTAATAAAATGTAGTTTTTGGCTCTTCTGGTTTAAGAATCAGAGCCTGTCCCCTCCCTGTCCTGGAGGCACAGGTAAGGAAGTGCACTACACCCACAACACATCTTCTGAAGCATCTTCTCAAAGCACTCTTTGCAAATTGAGGGCACCATTTGTTTTCCTTACTCATGCATATTTTAAATTCCCTTTTAAGTTTCAACGGCTTGCATGGGTGTAATTCAGAGCAGACTGGGGCCTTACATATTTTGCATACCAACTAGTTATGTGAGTCCAATTTCTGAAAAAAAGATTATATGAGCATTATGATGCAGTTGAGGAGTAA
Organism: Chauna torquata; assembly: GCA_013399475.1. Classification (NCBI taxonomy): domain Eukaryota; kingdom Metazoa; phylum Chordata; class Aves; order Anseriformes; family Anhimidae; genus Chauna; species Chauna torquata. Next base: position 267,851 of record VXAL01016769.1, read on the forward strand.
CTGGCTGGAAAAAAAATTACAAGAAAACCAGAAGGATTTACTTTTTAATTTTAAGTGCATGTTCACAAATGAAAGCAAGCATTGTGTCCATCAACAATGGCCGGAACAGAATCAGCCTTTCTCCAAACCTACTGAAGAACCATGGTCTTAATTTGTAGGTTTAAGTTACTAGCACGCTTTTTTTTTATATATATATATATAAGGCATCCAGACTTTAAATGATATTGCAAAAGTAGAAATAGCATGATAAACCTTCAAAGCTGAAATAAAAAAGAACCTGTGTTTTAACTTAGCGTTGAGTATTTATACAGCCGGCACCATTTAGTCCGGCATGTTTGAGCGAGTGCAAGTCTGTGGTTGCAGTTGTGTATAAAAATATTGTAGCCTGCTCCTGCTTTAGGAACTAAACTTCAGTTCCCAATAGCTCCCTCTGTAATTCTCTTTCCAAATAAAAGGAAGAACTATTCCTGGCTCGTAACGGTGTATTTCTGTGGCTTCTTGAACTATAATGAAGGCAGTCTGGAATGTTAAAAATTACATGCTCAATGCCAGTTCTTAACCCAGGGTAATTTAGGCTTTAAATGTTTTGAAGTTTACATTTTGAGTCTGTTATTGTACAACTTCTTAATTAAAATGTTGCTATAGTCCAGATCACTAATGCTTCTTGCTCAAAGATCCATTAACATCTATCTTAAAACCACTACTTAGGGAGTTTGATAATTTTGGTATTGAGGGCTAAGGCCATCTGTTTGGAAAATTATTTGGTTTTTATTTGGCTTCTTCTAATTGTAGAAATTCAAACACATCTTTGATATCCACTGGATTCCAATGACAGAAACATCAGTTCTCTTTCAGTAAATGCTTCAGTGCTTGTCTTTACTGTAGACTAAATCTTGGTGCGCTTCAGGAAACAATCTGCCAAGTTCGTCACTGATCAATCAGGTTTGGATACTCCCCTGTGCACTATAGGGAAAATATGTACCATTGATGCTCATTATCATTTCTGTGTTTTCCTGTTGAAATGCTACTAAATAAATCAGAAAAATGTGACGACCTCACTTGGGGCTTCTAGATGTCATCATAACACAATAATAGCTATTATTCGGACTAATATCATCCTGGACTCTTCTTGTTACGACTTGTAGCAGAGAGTCCATAGACTATGCCTTGAAATATGCCTTCACATTTACATCCTATGTACAAAGATGTGAGACTGTAACCTGACTTTCACCCTCAGCTTAAGTCAAAAATCCTTTCTTTGCATGTGTAAATGGAGGGAATTTAGAGCAGTACCAGTGACAGATACAAAATCTGAACATTAATAGCACAAGGATTTTTTTTTTCTTCTTTTTGTGGGGGGTGTCAGAGCTGGTCCAGGTTTTGAAGGAGTTTCCCTCAAGGATTTCTCAGCACAGCCCCAGGAACATATCCACCAGCTGTACGAATAACCCAGCAGGATAGCAATGGCTTGGTGATAATCCTGCATACTGAGGGAGAAGTCAGAGCTTTCCACCTGAAAAGACCCACGTGCTTTCTTGTGCCAAATAATATGGCAATTATTTGATTACTTTCAGCCCAGGTTTAGATTCCTCTTTGGCCCGAGGCACTTGAATACACATTGTGTGCATGTGTGTGTTTGTGCGCAAACATTTGCATACCCTTGTCCAGGACAATGTTTTAGTCCCTTTGGCCATTTGACAGTGGTAGGCTCTTACATCCTCCACCTGAAGTGGGTCTGCTTTGTCTGATGGCTCATTAAAACCTATGGGACCCCGCAGTAGAAGGACCCTAAAATGTGAGACAAGACACACGCTGCAGTCCAGGAAAGTAGCTTTCTAACAGCAGAAAACACCCTGTCCACCCTGAGCCTGTATAATGTGCAGTTACACAGCCATTATCCTACTTATATTTACTACTTATTGTACCATGATAACAATTTCCAGGAAGCATCATTGGGATTCTTACACAGCTCCCTCCATGCACTGCAAATGGCCACTAAGAGCTTAGACAAACCTCCGGGCCGCTCTAGCAAACATGGACCTTTACTATCACAGACCCCAAGCCCCCAGTCAGCCAGCCGAAAGGTACACTGAAAAATACAGCTGACCTCTTTAGCCTCTTTATATGGAGTTTCAGACCTTGACTTTTATCACCCTGCACCTTGATATGATGTACTGAAGAGATGCAAACCCCTCTGAAACATCAGATTGAGTGCTCTCCGCACCAGCCACATGCTGTTGTCCACAGCGCGTCTCCCAGCGTGACAAGGTATTTGACCCTTCAGCTCCATCCCTTATTTTTATCTATGAATTTTGTTTTTCAGGTGTAAGTAAAATGAAGTGTTATTATTTCCACATAATCAAGGCAAAAACAGTTTCACTTTCTTTGAAGCTTTTTATCTCCCTACAACTGGATTTGAATCTCTGACTTCATCACCACAACCCCAGAGCCATAACCACAAGGCCACATGGTCCCAGAGCTGTTTTTGGAGGTGGTAGAGATGTGAGTTATTTTAGAAGCTGCTAGCTATAAATTTCAGTTATATTTGAAGGAGGGTAAGCTAGCTTTGAAAGTCCTTGGTGAGTCTGTCCTTCAGTGACTAGTGGGCAATTACTGAGGCCACTGGCATGAGCTCGAATGGAAGGCTGTCCTGCAGTTTCTACCATAAACCATCCAGTACAAACAAACAGCAATTGTGAACGACAGTTAAACTAATTGTCCTTGTTGGTATTACTATCCCAAGACGGGTTGTGACGCAGAAAGTCAATCTGCACAAAGTCAGTTTTTCATTACAGAGAGCTCCAAATAGCATCAAAACAAGTCAATTTTAGACCGCTTGACTGCGCCTGATAAATGCAACCCAAACACCTTGATTCTTTTTTAAAAAGCCTTCACCCTGACCCTTCAGTTCATGATGCATTTTTGCACTCTTGGTTTCCTGCCTGAAAATAAATGTGAATCTGCTATTGCATACCACTTTTTCCATAAACTACATAAACAGGTAGGGTGGTTAAATGCTATGAACTGTGATTATAACTGCAAAAAACTGCATTTGCAAAGTAAAGGTCATTTGCCACAACGATATGCTGAATTTAAAAGACTTGCTTGCCAGGATTCATCCAAAGGAGGCTGCCTCCAGCTCACCCAAAGCCCAGTTGTTGGACATGACATGAGGTAAAAGCCCCAAACAAGCAAAGAATGAACAACAGAATGAGTTGCTAAAATTACAAAAAGTGGGATTCATCTCTTTCACATCTAGAAACTATTTACATTTTTCTTGTCTCACAGCAGTAATTTTCAACTGCAAAAGTTAACCTCGTCTGTGTGAAATGTAGATAACTTTGGGAGTGAAATGATTTCAATCAGAATAAGGGTCATCTGAGAGATGGTGGTAGTTACTCATTCACGATCGTGCTTGATACTTCCAGCTCCTAGTTCAATATTTCATTGTCAGTAGTAGAGCAAACCGCAGCTGCTTGAGCAGTGTTATCAATACCAGTAAAATAGAAACTAATTTTACCCTCTTCCTCATGCTATACATGACAGTTACCATTAGAGATGCCCTCACACAATAACCAAAGTCCAAGGGAAAGGCAGATGGCAAAAAATGCTGCAGTCATACAAAAATGTCAGAGATGGTTAACCTAAAAAAACAGAATAATTATTTTTTTATTTTTATAAGGCATAACCTAGTGATTCAGGGGCATGAATGAAGATAATGCAGGACTGTAGAGAGTCCTTTAAAAAGGAAAAAGAAAATAAGAGGGAGTTCCACAAGTCTGTAGAGCCAGAATAGTATTAACTGCAATTGCCTTTAGCTGTCTAAGAACTGGCTATATCATCCGAGGGTGGGATGAATTGTCTATCACTGTCTCCTTTAAGCTCAAACAGAGCCTTATAGTTCCTCAGCCCACATGCCAAAGCTGCAAATGTTTAAAACTGAGGGAAAACAAACACATCTCACTGCCCAGCTAGGAAATAAAAGGGCAGGTAAGGGAAATCATGCCACTCCAGTGAACCCGCTCCTGCAATGACCGTGCTTGTGCCTCCAGCATCCTAGTTAAATACTGGGGCTAGAGAGGCCAGGTAGATGGTACGGATGGTTCTTGATCATGCCTAGGGTGCACAAATAACCCTTAAGGTGATGATGACCCAGACAATGATGGGACTACTAGAAATACTCCTAGAAAATTAGGAAATCACTTAGCTCCAATGTTCTGGAGTTATCTATGATTCCAGGCCATTATTACTGACAGGCATGAGGAGTTGCTTGATGGTAAGATTTCTTAGACTATTGTAAAATGTCATCTCAGGAGAAAATAGCGTTCTCAGCGTTGAAGGTCACATCTATTCTGATACTTGAAAGCATTTTTGGAAGCAGGAGTCCCTTTGGAATTGCAGTGAAAAGTCACAAGAAAAAAATAAAACACGGAGGACTAACGTTATGCCTGAAACACATGGGCAAAGGCACCAATAAAGTGCAACTGACCTCTTCTGTTGTCTCTCAGGAAATCAGAAGTCAGTTGTGCCTGTTATAACTATTATTTAATAGTTGTGGAATGGCAGCGGTTAGAGACTTGCACTCAGCACTGGACACAGGCCTTTTACTGAAGAGCTCACAACAGCCATTTTGTCCTGGTTTCCAGGAAGGAAAGGTTGCTCCTGGAGCCTAAGAAAACTGTCACAAAAATCTCAAAGGAAAAAGAAAAAAACAAACAAACAAACAAACAAGGAAAACATTTCACTAGAACCCATCTTTGGAAAAATATAAAAATATTTTTCCATCCAGAGAAATAACTATAAATAATGTTTGAACTATTAAAAGGGCGAACGCAGAAAAAAAACGCTATTTACATAGGAGCATTTTGTGCTGTTTCAGTCTAATTTGTCACCGATGTAGGAGCCTCATACGTTAGCTGGAGGAAATCCAGAGCTTTCAAAGGTTTTCTGTCAGGGCTTGAAAAGTTGCCAGTTTTTTTAATGGAGCCGAGCAGTCTCAGGCCTGTTGTTCTCAGAGATTTTGCGAGCCAGGGCCGCATGTTAGCAGGAAACAGAGCCAAGTGGGCTTCCTGAGCGTCTGAGAGAGGAAACACTGTAATAAGCATGGAGGCTGTGGTTAAAAATAACTCTGGTATATAAAGGCTGCAAAGGATCCCCTCTCACTCACACACGCCACTGCCTCTTGGCTGGCTGCTGCGCGCTGATTTCATGTGAATGAGACACTTTGCCATCTCCGCGGAGCAGGTGGTTTTTAAGCAAAAGAAGGCAGAAAACAGCCCGAGAAGAAGTAAAGCACATGATGGTCCTTATTTCGCATGTTTTCAGCAAGCACAGTCCTAGCTTCAGTTCAAGAGCGTTGTCAGGCTGAGCTAAGCTGTAGTTACAGGCATAGCGTTTCAGTAGCTAACTTTAGGCTGAAGTAAAAGTTGTGCTGAAAAATAACTTGGTTTTCTGTGATCTGAAACTCAGAAAAAGGGAACAGGGTGAATCATGCAAGCTCTTGAGCAACAGGAGAAAGGGCCCCTTAAATTGTCACCGCTGGGCCCAGTGTGGCTTGTACCACTTCTGCTCCGAAAGCTTTAATCCCACTCTGTGCCCCCCCCGGCGCTGGCCAACTGGAGAAGCTAAATGTGGCAACCACATGCGGAGCGGGTTGGCAGCTATCAATCTGTGTTCGGCTGTCCTGGTGCTTTGCTTTACTCTCAAGCAAAGACTGCCTGCTTCTCCTCGCTGCGCTCAGTTTGCATAGAATGAACCCCATCTCTTTTCTTCCAAGGGCAATGATTTTCCTTGCAAATGTGGGATAAAATCCTACCGGTTGTTTGGCAAATTAATGCCCCCCTTTCCCTGCTGTAACCTGATACTAATATCCATACTGAACGCCATTCTGAACACTTCTTTGTAGCTCACATTATGCTATAATTGGCAAAACACATTCTTCCCAGGCTTGTATTTTTATTGCAAACATTTATTTGGCACTTTATGTGGCAAATGAAAAGAAAATTTCACAACTCATTCTACAAAGTTGCATTGTACTAGGCTGTCCCTTGAAAAGAATTTTATTGCTCAAGAATAGCTGTAACCGTTCAAGGGATTTCAACAGCGTTATGCTCTTGAACTATAATTGCTGTGTATACTATATCTGCTATAGCACCAAGTATGAATAAGTCTGACCAATATCAAGCCTGAAGTTTGGCACTTAATTTCACCATACAGCTTATTGTCAGCAGTAAGTGTGACATTCTTTGAAGGCGTATCAGCTGAACAGTGTGGAGTAAATTTTCAGGGTGCATGAAAAAATAAGTTGAACATTTGTTTTTGAATAGAAAGCTTTTTCTACAAGATACAAAGCACTATTGCTAAGCTCAGAGGTATCCAGGAATTTAAATGTATAACTATCCTGAAAGGTAGGCATTAATAGCTCAAGGAAAAAAAAAAAATCACAACAATGATCATAAGCCTCTGGAAAAAAGTCTGTCCCAAAATATCTCACTGAAGTTTCAAAGCTTAATCATAATGATATAACTAATTGTGATCATGGAAAAAATATATACCATTCTGAATACTTCAGTGATCTAAGTCTGAGAAGGACTTCACAGTCCAGGAAGACAAATGAGATCAGCTGCTCTATACATTCAGCCTATCATGCAAAGATGTCTGTCTTCCTCTCACTGGCTAATTCACTAAGCTCTGATTCATGCTTCCACGTATTCAAATAGGGAAAGTAATTCCAGGCAGCAAGCAATACCAATTAACAGTGTCACAGTTAATGAAACGCTTGCTCCAGTATTTCCCATTACACAACTGCAGGACATATGACTAATAAATAATACAGGTGCAGTACAAAGAAGGCATTTCATAAATGAGAAGTAAACCCCACATGTTCATCATGTTAAACAAGGCTTTCCACCGTACACCCTATATGAACTCCTACTTTGGTGACTTATCCTCTACTTATCAGATAAAACCATAACCTATAAAGATGCACTGCACATCAATAAGGGGGATTAAAAAAAAAAGCCTTCCTTACTTCTAAGTAATTCTCTGCTTGTGGCTGGTTTGAGCTTTGTCCAGTCTTCTTTCCCCCTCCCCCTGTTAAAAACTGTGAACTTCAAAGTGACAAAAAATCTGCTAAGAAAGCCATCTGCATCTGCCATGCTGACTCAGACTGCAACAGATCTTACAAATTAAAAAGAAAGAAAAGTGCATTTGATTAGTTCTTTGAAGTTCCCTCAAACAGAATTTTTTCCTGCGTTAATTAAACCCCAAATACAGTTCTCACTTCTAAAACCAGTTGACTTTGCATGTCTTACAACATTACTAATTGTCCCAAGTGGACATAAGAGATAAGACATCATTTTACTTTTTCTCCTGTCATCTCCAGTAAATTATGTGAGTTCTTTCCTAAAACACAGACCAGGAAAGACATGACAAGTACAAAAATCTCACGGTGCAATACCCATTTTATTCCAGGATTAAATGGGATTTTTTCACTCTGTTATGCTCTCTTGAGGTTAATGGAAGCTTTTACTTCAAAACTCAAGTGCTATTACCCGTGGCCTGAGTTAGTGCCACTGTGCTGATACAACTCGTATATTTGCGATGGGGAAGAAGGTAGAGTTGCAAACCTTGCCCAGGGAAGGCAGGCACGTTCAAGGCAGCTGTTGATAGGTTAGCAGTTTGTTCAGGCTGTGCTTCCACTTTCTTCCTCACGCAGAATCTCATTTCACTTCCCTCCCACATGCTGGTTCCCAAACATTATCTGCAACTTGCTAGGGCAGAGATGAGCTGTGTCTTTCGAGTTTCATCTTATTGGGCTCTCGACCTCATGGAGGCTGTTAGATGTTTGTTAATAGTAACAGTTATTTTTCTGAATGAAACCAAGTAAGTACGCTCTGGCCTCTGCCACACCCTTACTTGTCCATCTTTACTACTGATTCTGTAACAAAAACTACTTGGCAACAATTGAAAATTGCTATTCATAATCGGTGCCCGATAATTTAAGCAGTTTCACTGATAAGTATCAGTACAGTTTTTGAACCTGTGGTATCATTTCACAGTTCTGTAAAAAAAAAGAAAGATCCGTCAAATGTGTTTTTAATTGACAGCTGAAAGGGACATCTGCAATACAATATATGTATATTCAACAAAAACGTCAGTAAATGCTGGCAGAAACACAACTACATACTACAATCAAAGCTAACAATTTAAAAATTGGCATAACATGTTTGGGTCTGAAGAGTCCCCAAATCAAAAATGATGAAGAAAAATTTACAGCTGAACACTACCATCCTTCACATAGCGAACTTGAGTAACAATACATACTAAACCTCAATTAAATTCATAAAACATCTGACTTTTTGCATGATTTATTGAACCATGAACTTACTTTAATGATAGGAACAGTATTTCCTTGCATATTTCTGCGAAAGTTTTTTTTTTTATAAGTAGACTTATTTGCTGAAATGGACTTTAAGCTTAATTTTCCTTTGCATCTATGAAAGTCTGCATGCAGTGGTTGAAAGTATCAACAGCTGACTTTTGTTAATCTTTGTGAAATGAGTTAATAAGGCTTTCACTAAAACAAATTAAGATTGCCATCACAACGAATGGAAATGATAGACCTGTCAATAATAATGCTGAAAAAGCGGAAGTGCTAAAAAATATTTCTGTTCTCTCTTTGGGAAAAAGCCAGATGCTGTATTCAGATCAGACAATAATGATGTTGAAATACTTTCCATTCCAGTAACTAAGGAGGATGTTAAAACAACTGCTACTCAACTCAAACAATATTAAGTTGCAAGGTCTGGGTAACTTGTAAGTAAGTGTTTCAAAAGAACCAACTAAGGACATATCCAGATGGTTAATGTTTATTATCAATCAATTTCAGAACAGTGGGGAAGCCCCAGGTGACTTGAAGAATGTTAATATTATGTCAATATTTTAACAGGGTAAACAGAATGACCCACATAGGCTTGTCTGTGTTATATAAACCTGGGCAAAATACTGGAAGGACTTGATACATAAAAAGAATCATAAATAAAGAGGGTTGGTTTAGTTAACGACAATGGCTTTTAACAGTGTTTTAAATAAGGCAGCAGTGTTGATGTAACAAGCAAATCTCTGTAAGGATTTGCCTTATGCAATATGATTTTCACAGTAAGAAACAAGAACATTACAAATCAATATGGTGTTCACTGAACTGGTCCAAACACAAGCTGATACATCTTGAAATGTAGTTTAATTTTAATCAAGCAGGTTTATTAGTTCTCGATCTTTTTTACCGTCACTTACAATTCAACATTGTTAACAATGACCTGGAAGAAAACAGAAACTGTTACTGATAAAGTCAGAGATGACAAGGATCAAGGAAGTGCTACATAATTAGAAGGACATGCTATTGTTAAATAATTAAATGCTTCACTATCCATGCAGAAATAAACACCATGCATGGCCATCCAGAGAAGCTTAAAGCCATACTTCCAGGAATGAAAAACTGCAAGCAGCTGTGCTTTTTGGCATAGGCAAAAACAGGTTGTTATCTAGGCCAACAGACCACTGCTGGCAGCAAAATTGCCCTGCTAGAGATGGCTGTTGTCAGATGCCTCTTTTAGTGACACCTTTTCTTACAGGAGGTGGTGGCAATGTTCTATATGCTGCCCACACACAGTCTTTACCTCCCGTCAGTGCAGCCTTAAATAAGTTGGATTCCTCTGACGATGCCTCCCAGCCGTGCACCATGGCCCATCATCGCTCCCACCAAGGGCTCCCAGAGCTCTCTTCTACTTTTCAGTCTGCCCTCATGCCCTGTGTGTTCTGGTGGCACTATTGCCAAAACTAAATCCAGTCGAAAAGCCTCGAGCCTGCACTGAGCGCAGACCGTATTTATGTGGCAGTGATGCCCTTGACTGGGAAGCTGAGATGCTATGAAGGAGCTGGGGGAGAGGAGGGCTTTGTGAAGGTCGCTCACGTGTGAGCTTCCAGTGCAACGCCACGACTGAAAGCGCGCAAGTGCAGTCCTTTGCTAAAGAGGGGTAACTTGTATTTGTCTGCTGCTTCACATTTACATTTCTGGTGCTCAGCCCTCAAGAAAGATTTTGAAAATAAGCACACAGAGGAGAATCATGAAAAAATATTAAAGGAAAATGTGTTGTATCAAAAGCTTAATGAGCCCCATCAGCTTAAGGTTGGCAAAGAGATGAAGGTTCAGCTTTAAGTCCTTGTATGGGAACAAATTCCAGTGATGAAAGGTCTCGGCAAAAAGGTTTTTTTATCAAATTAATTTGTGATGTTACTTTAATCAGATTCCAGGCCTACGGGATTAAATCACTCTCCCCAAATTATGAGATGCCTATCTTAAAAATACCTGTATATTTCATTTTATGTGGTTGTTTACATCATTTTACCAACTTCTTTGAGATCAGACTTTTAAAAGTACTAGTTCAGAATCTGCAGTTCAAATTAACTAAAAAATTGGTTAATAAACAACAGAACTATGCAATTTGAGACACAGACACGGGCAGACAGAAATCCTACAATAATGTTTGTCTCATTTAAATATGAAGTGATTGGTCGCAGCTTTACTAGTACTGTGATTTTGAACAGTGGTGCTAAGAGGTCTAATTCTCATCTTGTTTACCCTGCTGTTATTACGTGAGCTCTAGGTGCAAGTCAGGGCTTTCTGAGAACAATCCCATGAGAAAGGAGCCTTTTTTGTTTGTTTGTTTGTTTGAGTTCTGCAATGACTCAGAGTGCTCTAGAAGCCAGGTGACGTGGGCATTCTCACCAACTGATCCAGCTGCAGTTTCACCCAGTTCATCACGCAGCCCCAGCTTTGAATATTTTATTAACGTGTGGAATCTTGACTACAATCCCTTCAAAAGTTTCTCTTGATATAAAAGCAACAACAGAGATCAGCAGCAACACCTAGAAAAATCAACTTTGTCATAAAAGAATGGTAGAGCCTGTATTTACTTTGGCTGGAAGACAAATCACACATTTAGTTCTCCTCTACCCACAGCAGATTAACAAATACTTTTTAATCTCACATTCTTCACATTTATACGCCAGTGGCATCACTCCTGATCTATGCTGTCATAAGTGAGATCAGTGCCAGGGTCTTAATTTTAGATGTTTTAAATAAGCAGGGAAAAAAAAAAAAAAAAAAAAGCCAGAAAATTCAGCACAACAACCACAGACCAAGTAGAAGGTCATGGCAAAGTTGTACTCAATTTGTACAGAACTAGTGACTCACAATGTAAATAAATCCTCACATTTGCCTCACCAAGTTTAATATAGCTATAGTTTTTAACTTATTTGAAAACAAAAAGAAACTAAAGGCAGTGAATTTATTATTTCATGAATTTGGCTTTCATCCTCACTACCCACTAAATATTTCCTTTATGCAAAGAAAAAATGTGACACAGGTGACAGAGTCAGTGCAGTGCTACAAACAAATGTCCTACCAGTGCCTACTGGAAGACAGCAACTGACTAGAGCTTCTTGGTGAAATGTACACATACAGTTGTATATCCTAGAAACAAAATATTTTGTTATAGCTGTTGCTGAAATCACAAGCACATAAACTGACACAGACATTCAGGGTGTGTTATCAAGGGAACATTCACATTCATTCTGAATTCATCAGAGTATATTTTCTTGGCTGACTCACAGCACCATATATACGTATTGTACACTTACTAACATTTTATTAGAGGAAAAGAGTTTACATTGAAAGATTACACAAGTGTGACATTACATAGCTATGAGTCATACATCTTTGTGTACTTCGTTACCATGCATTCAGTGTATTGATTCTGCTCCAGTCACAGAAGTTTGGCTGCTCCTCCTGGCCATCCTGTGAACTTTTAGAATAAAAAGTATAGAAAGTTATACAAGAGATATTCATTATTTTAAAACACGTGTAGCTATTGAAAAGATCATTTATTCACCCTAGCAACCGTGCTTTCCTGAGATGGCTGCATACAGCCTCAAGCCTGGGATAGGCTCTAGCAAACATGCTCAAAATGCTTCTGAGAACCAGAACCCATCAAGGGCCATCACTCTTTCCCCTCATGGGGCACACAGCACATAAAAGTGAGAGTTGTTCTCCTACACTCTTCTGATCTCTAGCTCACTTAGAAATCCTTTCAGAAGTAATCGCAAAGGAAAGGGAAAGCATAGCTCTTTCTCTGAACAGGCTCTCAAAGAATCGGTCTATCCTGCGATAGATCATCATTTTTTCTCATTTCAGAATTGCCACTTTTGCTCTTTTGGTCTTGGATGGCTGCCAAGCAGCTGTGATTCTCAAAAACAGGAGTCTGGGGCACATTATCAAAAATTATTGGACAATAGCTCCTTCAGACTGGGCATCTGAGCTAGAGGCCAAGGTAAGGGAGAAGAACAGTCTTCCCTTCTGAAAAAATTCAGCCCAGGACCATGATTTGGCTACAGCCAAAGGAGATCACAGAAGCTACTTGCGTTATTTCTCTCATAATGTCATAAGGAAACGTTGATTTTGGCAATCTTTGTGCGGCAAATGGAAACTCCGCTAGAGACCTGAGCTTCCATTAAACGCAAGTCTCCAGCTCTTTCCTTCCAGGGAGACTGCTTGTGAGTGGTGTAAAATACCTCTCCGTCAGTACTGAGATGGGTCCATGAGACCTGAGGGCGACTGGCGCGTTCATCCACGCAGAGCAGTGCCTCTGCCTCCCATGCTGTGTTTGTTGCACCTCCTGCTCCCACCCTCCTCTCCTCCAGCTCAAACTGTTTTTCTGGGGCCGATCCCTTCACACTGCCCAGGGACGAGGCTAGGCTGTGGGGCCGCTGCTGTGAGGTGTGGGCTGGGATCAAAACCCTCATTCACGAGGTCACCCTCAGCATCCATGGGGCAGGGAGCCATCAGTGCCCCCTATTTCACAGCAGGTCCCTCATGGTGCCTGTTGGGAGCATGGACCCACCACGGTCACCCCAGGTCGTGGAGGGTCCCTCAGCATCTGCAGGGCTCTCTGGCTCTGCATCTCATGGAGGATCCCCTCAGTGTTCCCAGGACAGGGACCTCTCAGCATCCCTCATTTCACAGCAGGTCCCTCATAGCGTCGCTTGGAGCACAGACCCGTCAGCGTCCCCTCATGTCACGGAGAGCCCCTCAGTGTCCCCAGGGCAGGGACCCCCCTCCGTGGCCCCTCATCCCTCAGCGTCCCCAGGGGAGGCAGGGTCCCCTCAGCGTCCCTTCAGCTCGCAGGGGGTCCCGAGGGCAGAGAACCCTCAGCGTCCCCTCAGCGGGCCCTGGGTCAGACCCCGGCCGGAGGCAGCGGCCCGAGGCGGGGGTCCCGGCTCCGCGGCCGGCGGGCCCCGCGCTGA
>VXAL01016769.1:281329-296675 GCA_013399475.1 Chauna torquata
GCGCTGAGGGGAGGCGGCGAGGGGGCCCGCCGGCTTGGCCCTGCCCGGCCCCGCTCCGCTCCGCCCCGCTCGGGCTGGGGCCGCCGCCGCCGCGTCCTTTTATACCGGGGCTAAATTTAGGCTGCGCCCGAGCCGCTGCCTCCCGCCCGCCCCGTCCGGGACGCGTTTCCTCCGCTCCCTGCAATTGGCTTGAGGGCGCCCGCGCCCGCGTTATAAGGTGGGGAGGGCGGCTCGCCGCGCCGCGCCGTCCGCCGTCCCGCCCGGCCGCACCATGGCGCTGAGCGACACCATCCTGCCCTCCTTCGCCACCTTCGCCAGCCCCTGCCGCGAGAAAGCCCTCCACGAAGTGAGTCCGGCCCCCCCCCGGGCCGCGCTGAGGCCGGCGCGACTCATCGCACGGGTGGGCGGCGGTGCCGCGGCCCCGCTGCTCCCTAACCCCCCCTATTCCCCAAGCAGCATCGCTAACCTTCTCCCTTTTCTTTCTCCCCCCAGAGGTGGAAGTGCGACCAGGAGGCCAAGGCCCCCGCTGGCACCTGGGGCAGCCTCTCCCCGCGCAAAGAGGATGAAGACCTCAACAACGTGCTGGATTTTATCCTTTCCATGGGCAGCGACAGTTACGGCCAGGGCGCTGCTGGCGGGGACTATCCCCCCGCGCAGGGGGAGAGCGGCAGCTTTTACCAGACAAACCCGTCCCCGGGATGCTACAGTGCCCTGGAGCAGGGCAGCCCTCCGCCCTACAGCGCCGGCCTCGTGCCGGAGATGATCCGACCCGAGATGGACTCCAACTACTGCCCACCCGGCAACGTCCACGGGCGGTTCTTCGTGACGCCCAGCTTTGGGGGACCACAGTTCGTTGAGAACATTAAGCCCGAGCCTGACATGGACAATTATGGGCCAGTCCTGGGTCTGGTGCCCCAGGCTTGCCCGAAGATCAAGCAGGAGGGCAGCGCGACCTGCATGATGGCCTACGAGCAGCCCCGGGTGGCCAGCTCTCCCCAGATTCCTGGGGCAGAGACGCCCCCGCTGAGCCCCGATGATCTCATGGTGAATGACTGCCACACACAGATGATGTGCCCCTCGTCCGTGTCCTTCCAGCAAAGCTACCACCCAGCCTCCGGCTTCCACCACCCGCAGACCCATCTCCAGTACCAGAACACCTCCCAGTTTGGCCTTTTCGAGGACAGCCTGCCCTTACAACCCTCTGCTCCCAGAGGCATGCTCACCCCTCCTTCCTCCCCTCTGGAGCTGCTGGACTCCAAGCCAAAAAGAGGACGGCGCTCCTGGCCTCGGAAGAGGACAGCCACTCACACGTGCACCTACGCAGGTTGCGGGAAGACCTACACCAAGAGTTCACACCTGAAGGCCCACCTCAGGACGCACACAGGTAAATACGGCTGGATGCCTTCATCTGCAGACACGTTGCTTGCCGGTTGGGATAGCCACCTGCGTAAAAAAGTTGTCACGCAGAGTGCAGCCTGAGCTTTAACCCTGTAGTCTCTAAACTCCAAAAACATTCACAGTTGGGCTGTGACAGGTGATCAGACCTATAATGTCTAAATATTTTCTGATGCATATGTGGGTCAAAGATATTCTAAGGGCTCATATCTTCCAAAGCCCTTTCTCAGAAGATTCTCAGTACAGGTATAGGATAGTAAATGAATTGCTAGAGCAGTCTCATGTGGCTTAATATTACTTGGATCTTATTGTACAAGGGCTTGGTAGCAAATAAAAGGATATGCTGAGATAAACGCAGAAAGTTGCCTAGCGTGCAGTGCTGCCTGTACGTGGGAGTGCCGTGCTGAGTCACAGTCTCTGTGATTTCTCCAACAGGTGAAAAGCCCTATCACTGCAACTGGGAAGGCTGCGGCTGGAAGTTCGCTCGCTCCGACGAGCTCACCCGTCACTATCGCAAGCACACCGGCCACCGGCCCTTCCAGTGCCACCTCTGCGACAGGGCGTTCTCCAGGTCAGACCACCTGGCTTTGCACATGAAACGGCACATGTAGCCCCAGAGACTCTGACCTGCGAACAATGGACGTTATTTAACTGCTCAGGTGCAGAATTGTTAAAAACCTGTAGCTGGTACTACGTAGGGAGGCACCGACGCTCTAGCAGTGGAAGCCAAGGAGGATTTGACACAAGGAGACTTAGCCAGTCATCTCCTGCAGAGAATTTGACGTGACTGTATCAGTGAACCTGCCCGTTCCATTCAGGAGAATAGGGGTTATTTATGCAGCTTCTGTGAAGGGTAAACTCTGTAAGACTCCATACAGATTGTATAGAAGAAGCTGTAAATATGTTTTTTTCCAATTCTAAGTGCCCAGTCCTAAGCTTTACCAGACAATGTTTGTATGGAAACTGCCTGAAGTTGACCCTAGAAGAGATTAAAGGAATGTTACTGTAGCTAACGATGTTATTTTAGATCTCAGTTGAAGGCATGGCTAAGAGAACACTCCTATTGTTAGACTGTTTCACAGGTGCAATAATATTCTTGTTTGCCATGATCTACACTAGAAGTACAGGGCTTGATGTCTTGTAAGAAAATAACCTATTTTACTGTAATTTTTTTTATATATTGTAAATAATTTTATACAGTGAGAAATATTGTATATGTAAATAGAAGACAAATGGGTATTTTGCCTATTTCTGTTTTTATAAAAACGTAATTTTTCAATGTTTGAAAACATTTCATCTTTTTAATAAAACAAATTTCTAATTGCTGTGATTTTTATTCTCCTCTGAGATTTCCCTGTTACTTTTTCCCCAACGGCTGGACCAACAACCACCTGCTTGTGTTTTAAAATATCAATGATTGTAAGAAGACAGTGAAAAATCTGAGCTATGGGTTTTTCTAGAATAGATAACAGAGGACATAATTCATTCTCAGCAGTAAACAAGATACAACATGGTGTTTTATCAAAAAATCAAATAAGAAAGTAGATTATGTTCAAAATATACTTCCTAAAAATGGTTAAGCAACACTGTAATTTCAGTCTCATTTCTAGTTTATGCTGGACTATTTTAATAGCATCCTTAATGTTTTCCAGATGCAGTTATAGTTTTGCCAGCAGTGTGTGGGTTTTTACTATAAATTTAAACACTGCATTTTTGTAATTACGGAGGCTTATTTTAAGGCATCCTTGTACATAAATTATCCTTGCTCTCAAGAGCTCGGTGCAGAATTCCAATAGAACAGTAGTGGAATTTAAACATAAATTCACAACACAGGTTAAAATACCTTCATAACTCATTCGCAAAAGCTTAAATTCACCTCATAATTTTGAATCCTACTTAGATCTTAGGAGTTCAGAAAGATACTTACTATTTCAGAGGAAAAGTTAACCAGTAATCTAGGTTCTGAAAACTAATTTGAAACAAACTGGATATTGCAGCAGCTCAAGTCAAATGGAGGTGCCCCCCCCNCCCCCCCAAAGCTCTTCCACAGCTGTAAATGAGATAAGTCTCATTTAAGCAGTATATTTGTGCAATTACTCTGAAACTCTAATGAGGATCCTCTGTTTTTACAGCAACAGTTTAGCTGTGAGCCTTGATACTTCTCAAACAAAATCACAGTTAGTTAAATATGCAGATTTAGCTTAACATTAAAGTATTTTTTTCTTAACATCTGGCTACTTGGCACTTGATTTTAATCAAGATTGCAACGTTCTTCTGACTTTAGAAGTTAGAATACAGGAATGAAATCAACAGGAATACATTTAAAGTAAGTACTAATATAGCTAGTCTTCTGTGAAAGCAAACTGCAGTTGTTCATGTGGAACAGATGTATTTTGGGCTTCTAATCATTGACATGGAAGAATGAGTTCCACATTTCACTTTTATAGCTCTTTCAAAGTGAAATATAAGGGAGATATAACATTTCTTCATTAAAAACAAAACTCATTTATTTGCTAGAAAATAATTGCACAATCTAATTCCAGAAAGTGAGGATGACTTAAAGATGTTCTAAAATTAGCACATTCATTGTTGCAACAGTTCTAGGTATTTCCTTCTCTTTCCCCATAGCCAAAGATTTTCATATTGCAGCACGTCTTTTGGTGTTTATAACCTTAAGAACATGATTTTTTTAAAATTAATTCTTACTCTTACCTTTCCGTAGTGACCTGGCTATCCCTTGCTCTTTCTGAAGAATTGGGAATATTTTTAGTCATTCCAGGTTTCAGTGATACAGTGCTATCTTACGCTATTCCCCTTTCATAACATAATTAAAAAGAGACACGGAGGTTTGACACCTCAGTGCATTCAGCACAGCCACCCCTCGGTGCACAGTCCCACATCCGGCTCGGGAAGGCCCCGAGACAGAGACGTCCAGCAGCAGGAGAGAGCTTGGAAGCATCGTGACATCCTTACCGGGCTCCGCTCATCCCCAGCCATCTATGTAGACCTCTATTAGAGGCAGGACACCGGGCTAGGTGAGCCTTCAGTTTGGCCATTTTTATATTTTCCTAAATTACGTGGGTAGGAGACGGCTAGAGCCAGTGGACCATCACAAAGCATACGAACCCTGCACTCTGCCTGCATGCAGAGATAAATTTTAATGCATTCACCACCTGTTAAGCAAATGTGTAGCTTCTCTGCAGCATCCACTGCAACAGCATCCGTGGTCCTCCTCCCTCCTGTCACCTCTGCATGGGAACATCCAAACTTCCCTTAGCTCCAGTGACTGGTCTGGCTGTGAGGCTCATAACCTCCGCCACCTCTGCTCCTGTTCACTAGAAGGTCTTCAGATAAGACAGTTGTTATCTGCATACTACCCCGTAACCAGACAACGCTCAAATCATGATGAACGGTGGGGACATGCTCTCCTATGTGCTATTCACCATGTCAAAACGAGCAGGTTGTGTCCTCTGAGCTTTCAGGTTTGTTGCAACTCATCCGAAAATAGGGCAAAGCCATCCTCTTACATACAAATATTTAAAAAAAAAAAAACCATACGAAGATATACAAACACAGACCTCTGAAAGTGGGGAGGGATGGGGGGCAAAAAGCATTAATAAAAGGTCGCGACCAACTTTATTTTAATTGCTGAAGGGAGGGCATGTATGATAATTTCTGTGTGGTCTTCACAGGAAACTGCAGGTTCTTGAATTTTGAGATAATCTCATAGCAGAAAGAAAGAGATGCTGATCTCATTCTTCTCACATTCTATTATGAGTAATTGTCAGCCCTTTTTTTTAAATTGCCTTAAATTAGTACATCCAACGATGTGCTGGTGTGATTCCACCAGTCTACCAAGCTTCCCTTGGCCAGCAGGAAATCACTAACGCTCTGCAATGTATTCTAATAATAGGACGTCAGCTCGTAATCTTTTAAGTGATTTTGTTCTAATTAACACAAAAGCCCCAACATCCCAAGCAGCTCCCAGGGAGCACGCAGGGAGCACAAAAGGGCAAGAAGTGCCCTTACAATCTGCAGCTACCCTGGATTTGACTTCAACATACTAGAAAAATAAAGAAGTCGTAGTCAAACCTGATAGGAGGAAATGTAAAGTCCGTTGTAAACAAGATTTTCACACATATTCTTATAAGATACCACAGTGATGGGCTCACTATACTTGCAAGATAGATTGACAGATTAGATAGAGCAAGTTAAGCACAGAAGCTAACAAATCCTGCACAACGTTCCAAGTGAAAGTTTTAGCAAATATTTCTGAGCATGAGCCACCATCCAGCGCCGTTTCTGTTTGAAGTCAGTTAACTCCACGCCAGGTTTCAGAGCACTGTGCTTGCTGCGCTGAAAACGGTTTTCTCTCACCTGCTGACTTCAGAAACGTCAGTTAAGCCTGTGCTACATGGGAACTCATCTTCAGCAAACACCATAACATGCTCGGAGTCTGTTGCTGCTGAAACAGCACCGAGACCTGCCCCGCGTTCTGCTGCCCCGCGGGGGTGTCGCGATGGCTCAGCTGCCCTCCAGCTCTCAAGGGAAACGCAGCGCCCTGCCGAGACGAGCATCACCCCAGCACCCTGCGAGTGGGCGGGCAGGGCGCTTCCAAATCAAGGGTTTTTTAAACCCTGAAATGCAAGGCTGGAATAGAAACCCTCCTGCTTTTCTGGACGTTCGCAGCAAAGCATGGATGATCACAGCTGGGGGAGTCTGAGCTTTAATTGTGGCCATGGCTCACCCCATGCAGGGACAGGGGATTTCAGCCTGTATGAGCCCTTGGTTGCTCGCAGCCGTTTGCAAACTGCCTAAAAACACTCCCTCCTGCTAAACTTTGGTCCTCCATCCACAAGAAGTGCCAAAAAAAGTTTGTCCATTCTTCAAATTATAGGATGGTGTGGTTCTGTGGTTTTCTGTGGTAGAAGCTCTGTGGTTTCCAAAGCTATTTTGTGCACCTATAACACAGAGTAGCTGTTAGGCTTTTCTTAAATTTAATTTTCTAAGCCAGAATCCCAAGCTCCAGCAATTTCTTTTGCTATATTTAAATAAAACAAATGCGACAAAGTAATGTAGCCATCGCTATGGTAACTAGCAGTGTTGGGGGAAAAACATGAAGAGGTAAATTCAATCCAAGTCCCATGCAATCTAATAGGGAGAAAGCTATCCCTGTTGCTAACATCAGAAACATACTTGGTGGCATCTTCAAACCTTAAAATTCCTGCATGTCCTTGAAGCAGTCACTCTGCCTTGCTCTATAACATGTCCCACCTGCCCAGGACTTGTCCTGCGTGCCTGAACTGCCCTGGGGTGCAGCAGCCGCTCTGTCATTAACGAAGACCCAGGCTTAGGCACCCGTCCGTTCAGAAATGTGCTTGCCGTAGATTTAGAGAAGAAATAGATTTACAGGCCAAATGCTACTAACCTAAAGTACATAGCCATACACAATTTACAGGCGCTGGAGATACGGGCTCAACTTACGGACTCCCAGAGACTCCTTAAAGCTCCGTACTATTTGATCCCAAACACCCAATTCCCTATTTCTTAGGCTGAGACTGGGAATAGCATCTGCCATCAGACAGTACTCTACGCTTGTAGTGCACAGAGGAGACAGGAATTTATCCTGAACTTGTCAGGCAGAAAATATGTTTGATTTAATCTTTTGAGGTCTGACTTTTCAGCTGCAATTATTTGATCTTGTAATATTTTATGTAGACACAAAAATGAGTCATACGCGCTGCTTTATAGAATGGAGATGTATTAACTTTACAAAAACCACTTTTCCAAGCACAAGGAGAGCAGGAACAACAAAGTTTTCATTTACTCTGCAATCATAGTTAGCATTAGTTACCTCCTTATTTGCCTGCTTCAATTACAATTCCTTTTAGTAAATCAAAAGTATTCCATCCTTTGTAGTAAGCACAAATTCAGCAACACAGAAATTGCAGATGAACTTACTTACCTGTTACAGGTTTATAATTAGATATGGTATCCCTTTAAATCACTTTTTCTTTGGTTTCTTGCACTTCTTACAGCTCAGAGCATTCCTGGAGTTCTGACCTATCATTATGTCATCAGGAAACATCTGGAATATCACACTGGACATCCCCTGTAACATTTAATATATTAGAAGAGAAGCTACTGAGCCTGAGGCTTAAACACAAAAACAAAACACACCAAAAAATTCTCAAATCCCAACAACCACTTTTTTTTTTTTTTACAGCCCATGCATGATGACAACAGAAGTAGTTTTTGATATATTGATGATTTTGTATCTCAAGCACTTCCAAAACAAGGGATAAGCTGCCTGGGTGCCCCTCCCGCAGGTGCAAGGGATGGACAGAGAAAGCCCAGGGCTTTGTTCCTCTGCACAGCTTCCTTCTGAAATGCTGTGATTAAGGACAACATTTATGGGAAGTTAAACAGCCAAAACGTATTATGTTTGCAGTTGGCAAAGAGCATTATGAGAATTCATCAATAGAGAAGGCTATAGCATTTGTAAGAGATGTTGTATCAGTACCAATAAAAAGTTATAATTGCAGGCATTAAACTACAAAAATGCTCATACTGCCTTTGCCAGAAAAAAACAGCACCTGGAACCAGACGGGAGGTAAAAAAAACGTTCAGAGTGACTAAATTCATAGTCACGTACAGCAGACAGAAGATTCAGCAATTTTCTCCCGGCAGCCTCCCCCAGAGAAAAATGTGACTGCAGCTTCAGTGGGAGGGATGGCAGCAAGGGCTCTGAGAGCCTCTGACGCTGGTCTTGGGTTGTATTTATGTCCAGGCAACAAATGCTACATTTGCTTTTGAGGTTTAACAGCTGGGCTCATAGCTTAGAGTTCCTTTACGTTTGAGTTTCCACTTGTAAAAGTTTCTTCCTGAACAGGGATGCATACGCTTTTCTCCCTTCCTCAATGAAGAGTCGATTGGGCTCTGCATGATGCCTGGAACCCAGAGTCCTTTCAGATTAGGCATGGAAAATGCAGATCAGGCAAAAATTTGGAAAAGTGTTAGGATTAGTATGTTGCCTAGGTCAGATTCCAAGAACTGAGTGGGAACAAAACACCGAGCTGTGGCCCACATTTTTTTGCGATGGAAGAGGTAGAATTACACGATGAACGAACTTGGGTAGGAAGTTGCGTCTGTTTGTGCCATGCCATAGCAAAATCCTGGCTTCAAAATGTCAACGTACTAAAAATATTGCTGGAGAGCAATTTCAAGATAAACCTGCCTTGGCAAGCTGTCGCTAACCGTGCCCATGTGCACAGAAGCAGAGTAAATAAAACAAACACATGTGAGAAGAATGAGTCAAAGTGAATAATGCAGAATAGTATGATAGTGAGGTGTGTTTTTCCACTGAGCAGAAAGGGTTTGTCTCTGGTGATCCCTCTAACCCCTCCCAGTGTAAATTGCCTGGATGTTTAGCATTGCAGCACACAAATTGTTTTGGAAAGGGTGCGGCATTGGATTTTCTGACCGGTCAGCACAGACCAAATGTGCATGGGACACAGAGGAAAGGCGAGGAAGGAAGGGAAAGCAGTGTGCCGAGGGCACCCACCAAAAGGAGAAAAAGAAAGAAAAAAAAAAAAAAGATTTCCAAAGTCTCAGAGCTCCAAAAAGTAACTTTTCATTTATTATATTAAACAATAACATTTCTCTTATTATATTAAACAATAAGCACATGAGATGGGTTAAAACTAAAATACCTTTCAATTTGTTATGAGAGCCAAAAGATAAATATAACTATGATAATGCACATATTTGGAGATATTAGTCAAATTTAGGTCAACATTGCAGTTTCCACTTTATGTTTCCACCTTTTTTAGGTCAGACTAAAGAAGGTCATATTAAAAGGGGCACCAAGAAGAGCACTCTGTAATTGTAACAGCAGAAGGAACCATATTCACTAGAAGTACTCCTTTTAAACTTAAATGGGAAGGCAGAAGTTGGAAAAATGAAAATTCCATTTTATAACAAATTAGCCTTTATTTATAAAACTTTCAAGTAAAAAGAGCAGTATATCAACTGATCAAACAAATGTGTCAATGAATAATATTTAACATATTTACTCTAAAAATAAATCTATGATTCCACCATACTCCAAGCAAAATTCCTTTCTAAGAAAAGGTGTTTGTTGTGAAGTCTACAGAGAAATGCAATGGTTGACACACAACAAAAACTTAGCTGTTCCTCTAGTGTAGGAAGATATTTGAACTAGATCATTATTAGCACAGATAATTCATTTTAACAGAGTTCATACTCAACATTAGGATTAAATAGAAGCGAAATTCCTGAGAGGGAGGAATAAAATGCAGAAGGAGGCAGAAATCAAACTCTTACATGAGGGAAAGCAACAATTCTACTTGGACCAAAATTCCTTGGGCCTTGGTTCTACAGAATAAATACTCTTCTCAATGGAGAAACACTAAAGAAGAAATAGTAACCCCAAAAGGATTATAAGAAGAATCCAAGAAAAGTGCATTATCTTTCAGCATAAGATGACAAAATAATTTCTACAAAATTCCTGACAACAGATTTCACAGACAGGAATTAAAAAAAAAAAAAAGAAAGGTTACACAGTCAGACACAGCTTGGAATTTCCTACACTTTGAGAGCACGTTACATGAAACATAATACAGTACGGACAGATGATCCTCATAGGGCAGAGATTTCATAAGGAAAAGTTTGCCAATATAAAAATATTTCATATAGCAGTATTATAGAAGTACTACTTTTATGAGTATCTGTTTTTATTGCAGAATGACTGGTATGTTTCACAACAAGAGCATCTGACTGTGTCTTAGGGAAACCACTTGAGGCAAACGTGAACATACCGGTCCATAAAGGAATATGTGGGTAACTCAGTATCTGTCCTACATGCGTAGGTTTGCATGCGTAGGTTCAACGTGAAAAACTGTGTCTTTCCTGTTTTAACTGTTGTGCCTTGGTGTTGTATGCAATTCATGGTTTTCCATGAGTCATTCCAGCAGTGACGGTACTCTGTATAAAATACACATGTGCCACTATAAAAGTCTACTAAAATCTTTGTGATTGCTCAGTGTACCACAGAGTCTAATAATTTATCCAAGAAGAAAGCAGAATCACCTCCATTCTTTCCTCAAAGCCAAGAATGCAGTGGATAATCATTCCTTCTGAAGAAAAAGCTTAGGTGGAAACGGAGGAAAAACAGAACTGAAATCCAGATGACAACTATGTGCAACCTATATAACTGGAATGAGGCAAGAAAAACACGTTTTCCACCTTAGCATGTGCCTGTTTGATCGGGGTTGGTGGGGGGGGGGATAGCTCCTTAAAAATAGTTTTTAAAAAATGGGAAAGAAAGAAAAAGAAGTGAAATATAAGCAAATGTAGGAGAAAAACCATTGCCTCAGCCTGAGAAAAAGTTGACATCACATGACCCACACCTGCAAGAAGATCAGAAATAAAGCCGACATTTCAAAAAGACACGTGAAAAACTCAAGAGAATGTGAAATTACAACCAGTGCAGATGATACCTACTTTCTGCCAGGTTTCTCTTTTACACTTGGCACAACTAGTGAACATAGTTTTTTATGTCAATGAAAGTAATCTTGAAACAAATTTATTAGTAGTCATTCCTCCTTTTTTTCTTTCACCAGAACTTTGAAATTCTAAGAGCCATGATCTAATCTGTATTTCGTATAGATTCTATTTCTGTATCCATCTCTGTATAGAGAATACATACATACACACAAATGTTAATATATAGAATATATATGCATATTCTACATATTCATTGTATATACACATTTTATGTACAGCACAACTAACTGTATACTAGACATAGTATGTGGACATATAGTATATACACACACTTATTACATTATACAATACGTTATATATATATACACACACACATAATATGGATCTCACTGTACACTGTATATGCATTGTGTATACTCACATTTTATATATCTTGCATTGTACATATTTTATCTGCCCAAATAGCAAAAAGCCTATTTGTGCTTTAAATTTCACTGTTCTGGAGGAAGAATAAGATCAAAGTCTTGCGAGAAGGTTTTGTCTTAGAAGAACAAGTGCAGTTATTATACAAAACACTAAGTCACAAGCATTAAGGGAAGAACGTGGGCTATCTTCCTTTTTACAAGGAAAATTGTATTAAGCACAGCTAGGAGAAATCACAGCTTCCTCTATTGCAGTGTCTAAAATTTTAAATCAAAAGTGTTTCAATAAACCTAAGGTTACTACATCTTACACACTGTGCATAGAGGACATGTTCTGCCCTTGCTAATTTGCTTGATCTTCTGTTATTGTCCAAGCAAATATGGAGAATGAGTCCATAAGGAAACAGGAAAATAAGCAATTAGTTCTAACACTACGTGGAATGCTAGATTAATTCACATTTCTGGCTTCCTGCTCAGCATCTTGAAAACACCGACTCATTGCCTGAGAAGCGTTATATTTCCGAGCACTGACAAAGCAGCAGAAAGCCTTGTTATGGTACATAACACAGAAAATGAATCAAGCTATTTAGCTCATCCACCCTGTCCCACTGGAGTGACATCATCCAAGTAGTAGTCCAAAAGTGGTTTTCCTTTCTAAAAGGACACTACATGTAAGTGGGGTTTTATTATAGCAGAAGAGACACGACAAAGACTCATGCCCAAGTGAAAATGAAAAGGAGAATCTTACTCATTAACACAATTTCTTTAACTTCACTGAGAATCCTGCACTGCAGCCATTCAATTATGAAAATTGCTCTTTCACAGCAAGTTTTATCTCATGTCAGCTATAGACAGACCAAGTTTGCTTTCAGAGACTTTAAGTCCTGTAAACCAACAGAAAAGAAAATTTGTTGATGTTTTAGTATGTTTGATCATTTAATTTGATATATTTTAAAGTTATTACAATGGGAAGGGAAGTCAAACCAGATTCTGTAAAATTATAAATCCTACTACTGCATTCACAAGGGTTAATTAAAAAAAGGTACTAAAAATCATCGTACGATTGTTTTGATACTAGAATGTGTCTTCTCCCCTTCTGAAGCAAATTAAAGATTCACATTATTTGTAGTACCAGTAGCACAGGAGACACACAGAGAACAGGGCATTGTGACTCCTAAAATTGCATTTTGAGATACAAGTTTTCAGTTTTGTCTTACGTATTGCTGCATATGTAAATGAATGGATGTGCGTGTGTGTGTGTGTGCTTGCACACAGACACACACTCACCCATGTAGCTATCCACAAAATCCTGAGACAACCGATGTTATGTTTTAGCAGCGTTTCAGAACTGAAAAATACTACTAAGATTAAAATAATCCAATTTGATTCTTATCTCTGTGCAAGGAAAGCATCCAGAATAAGGCAGTTACAACAGAATGGGGAAAGATTGCTTTTGTTCAGTGAACAGGCACTATCATTGTATTATGAAAAATGAAAGTAAGGAAACAAGGGCATAAAAAATGTAAATGCATTAACGATGACAAAGGAATAGCACATTTTCCAGAAAACAGAGAAAATGTTAAAGACAACGGCTGCATCAGCAAAAACAAAGAATGTTAAGTACCTGGTTTGTATTCCTACAGAACCAAGGATAGGAAAGCAGATACACGTTAAGGACATTTTAAAAAAATTTGTGCTAGATGCCTACATTATTTAGACATAAAAGTCCAAGGCAAAGACAGTTTTAGAATTCCTGTAATTATTAGAAAAGGCATTTTTAGCAAGTAAATAATACACAGATTTATCATAAGGACTTATTTTATATATGACTTGTAAAACATATTCTGTTATCCTTGCCAGGTGGAAGTACTGAGTTCTACAGGTGTACATAAAATCTGTTCCTACTTGGACTTACTACTACTGCAAGCCATATTTTAAAGCCAATCCAGACTACCAGTACTTCTATAATTTATGCACAAATATGTATTTTGCAAATAAAATCTGTTTGAACTAGGCCTTATTTCAGCTAAATAAAGTTTTATCTGTAACCCCACAGTATAAGATAGGTGGAATTAAAGAAATAGAGGTAGAGACTGTCTCACATAGTCAACTGGATAACACAAATAATATTATCTATATACTGGCAGATGGAGCAAGAGAGTAAAATGACTTGTAGGGGAGAACTCAGCTCAAGCTTGCTAAGTTTTTAGTTGCTTGACTTTATATGAAAGAAGCACTCACACTTTTACCATAATCCTGTAATCACATTTGCTTGTGAGATAAAGCAAGATTTTACCTAGTGATTGAACTGCCAAACGATCACTTGTCCAATTTACTACTACTGAATTAATTCCCCCTTTTACAACATCACCTACAATTAAAATCCAATGCAAACAAGTGTTTAAATGAGAAAAATTACTCATTCGTAGAGGTTTCAAATTTGAGATATTTTATACACTTCACTATGTCTGTATTCACTATATATAAAAGGCCAGATTCCCTCATAAAAGCCATATATCCTGGATAAAAAGGGAACATCTAATAATGAATTTATGCTGAAGACTTTGACATAGATAACATACTCATTAGACTACCATGAATAATTAAATAAATGTAACAAGTGAAAGCTAATTCTATAAATATCTTTTTTATAACATTTTCTTTGAAATTCATACTGCAGCCTCAAAAAACAATGGAAGTCAGGTAATAAAAAGCCAGATTCACAAGTTGCAGTTTACTATATGCAACCTTGTCTTCAAGATAAAGAAACTTTGCTTTTAGTATCTTAGGATCATATATTTCTTACAAGCAGTAAATTTTATCTAGAACATATAATACAGCTTATACGGTGTTTCCTGCATATTGCGCACTTGAAAAGCCACACAGAGCCCAGTTTGATTTAACCAGCCAGTCTTGTTTAGAGTTGAAGGTGACTAGAATTATTTTCACAACATAAAACAAGAATTTAGTATTTTATAAACGCCACATTTAAAGGTTTCACTTGGACAGGGTGGAGTCAAACAACCTCTAAGAGTTTGGCATATCAGCCTTACTGAGTGCAATAGCCAGCTCAAGGTCTTCTTGTTCTTGTCTCCGCAATCGAGCTAGTCTTTCTTGCTCTGCTTTTTCACTCTCACGCTTTGCCCAAGCCAGCTGCTGTTCTTCATTTCCAAACTAAAAAATGAAAATGGAAAATTAATTACTAAATTTACGAAAAAGCCAGCAGAAAAATACAAAGAATCAGACTCATTAAATATATGAATCAAGTATACCAAGCTGTCTTAGGGTTGCAGTTCTGGACTAAGATAAAAATTCACTCACTCACGTCCTCACTTCATCCTTTCATTTATCTCCTTAATGTCTTCCTCCTCCCACCAGAGAACTAACCCATCTGGGCTGCACATCCCTGTATCCACCTCTGAGCTGTGTACGAAAATGGCCAGAAGACTGGAGCCAAACAAAAACCCCACAAACACCAAAGTTAGTTAGTGGTTTGGGAGCGTAGCAACCTACACCCATTTTTAAGAAGAGTAACTTTGTTAGTTTTTAGCTGGTAAAACCCAGAGTTAGTTACTCTTGTACAATTCCATTGCAAAGAGTTTTATTGTAGTGTTTCCTGCTAAGGGTGAGGGGTTTTAATGACGACTCTGGAGACTACTGATTTGTGGGAAGCTCTGTCACCCAATCAGAAGTTACAAAAAGTGCTTCTGTAACTGTTCATAAAATACATGCAGAGTTTTTCCAGTAAGAAACAATGTAAGACAATCCAATTTACTTCAGCAGAAAACACTACTGAAATGTAACGTTTTAACACTGAGCTTCTAAGCCTGTTTGAGCTTCCCAAAACACTTNTTTAGCATTCGCTGAAGAGGATGATGTTAGCAGAAGTGTTGGCAGAGGTGCACGCAAGTGTTTGCATTATATCCAACTTCTCCAACTTCTAAAATTTGCTCTGTAGCATCTTATTTGGAATGTTCAGGAAAACGTGTTCCACCCCCCCA
>VXAL01016769.1:296721-314745 GCA_013399475.1 Chauna torquata
GAGAACTACATGGAATGTATAGTTTTAATTTCAGCTGAATGTACACTGCAAAAATTGCCCTATGGTCCACAACATTGTAACTCTGAACACAGCAAAACGTGCCACTGCACTAGCTGATACAGCTGCTCCTTCCCAGACAAGCTTGAAATATTGAACTGAATTTTAAATGCAACTTTAAGTAATAGACCTGTGCCTAGCAGGATATGTACTACTTGAATGCCTCCACCTTTTCCTTCTCCACTCTGCATTGTATCTATATATATTTTTAAATAAATGCATCTATTTGTTTAAACCCAAGTCCAATTCACATTTACTCTGGTTAAATTATGCTTTATCTGTATGCTTCTGGATGCTTACAGTTCCTCATTTTATTTCTGACAATACCTGCAAAATCAAGATGATTTGATGCAAAAAAAGAGGACTATTTTAAAACTACTATTCTTCAAACAACACCTCTGCTTTCAGTGCCATCAAAATTTCTGTGAGGACCTTTGCATTCAATGCTATTGACATACAACGAGAGTACCACACATTTAATGATATTTTACTTTTAAAATGGGGAAATCCTACTATCATTACTCCCTAAATATTTTCAGGAAACAGCTGACAGGTAAGATTTAAGATTTTTAAGCTCACCAAGATTTTAATCGGATTTTTTCAAGATACAGTGAAGACAGACTCAAATGGAAGCAGGACTTCTCCACTTACTCCAAGGATTCAGAAAAGAATATCTTACAGCTAGGACCGAGGATATTGCAGAAATACTGTAATCTTTGGTCAAACTCTCTGGGGTGCCTTTTTTTCCTTAATGTTGAGAGAACAGATTTACTTATATAGCTTGTATCTTTGGATAAGTCTTCCAAAGCTTCTGACAGTCCAACTTACGACTTGTTTATGATACACAACTTATATTTTTGTGGGTAGGAAGGGCTGAGTCAAAAAAAAAGAAGAAAAAAAGAAAAAAACTTGGAAGCAAATCTGGATGGGCCTTATTACAAGGACTTAGCATGAAGTAAAATTTTCAGGAACATAACTCTGACCATTAGATAGCGAAACACAACAGTTCATTCTGGCCACCGGTTCTTGCACAGGTGGCCTATAAAAAGGTCATGTAACTTAGTTACAAATCATTTTAAACATTAACTTTTTTTTTTTTTTTTTGCATATATGCGGGTTTCAAGAAGTCTATAAATTTGTATCACATATCTGTCATTTCATAAAAATTCTTGTATCTTTTTTTCAAAAGTACAGACAGACCCAATGCATAAATGAGGAAAACAGCGGACTCTGCAGCAAAACTAATGAAATAAAAAAAAAAAGCTACACTGACTTGTGTTTACTAAATAACCAGCTTATATTAAGAGGAAAAAAAAATAGCTTGGTTCTAAATGCTCTGTTTGTTGGAAATGTAAATGCTTTCCTTAGGCTAACAGACCTAACAGATTGTTTTTCCTGTTGTTCTGTAAACTGAAATTGGAACCTAGAAACACCTGAAACATCAGCTACCAAAAGATTTTGTTTTGTTCCAAGGAGTTGTAGTTAATGCCAGGGGAGAAGTTAAAAATGCAACAAGAATATACTTAAACTCTGGGTGTGTGACTAGGCCAACATCTCCAAAAAAGCCATTATTTTCTAGAGTGCTGCTAAAATCTAGTGAAGGTCCTCATGTTATTTCTTTACAATAGTACAGAATTCCAATTAAAAGTCAGGTTACTCAATTACTCAAACCTACATTATTCTATGAATCTGTTCTCAGATTCCATGGACTCAAACTGTTTGTCAAAAATACCTTCTGTAAGTAAAATTGCTTTTAATTTCCATTATGATCAAAGTTTCTCAAAGAACAGTTGAAGACAAGCACAATATTCTTCCTGATTACAAGGTAACTAGTACACTTAAGACTTCATACAGAAGAATTAGGAATTATCAAGTGTAGCAACATAATCATGTTACAGGCACGCAAAAAAGAAACACTGAAAAGAACCAGGAAACAAGTCTCTCTCTTCTCAATCAAATTCAATTTTTTCCCCCCGCCTCTTACAGCAGTAGAAAGTAACTCAAAATAAATTAAAAACTAATTTTATTGGATGGAGTGCCACCTAACAACAGTTATATGTGGTTGCTGCTCAAGATCTCACTTTTCCTACTTCTTCCTCATCTGTTAATCTCATCTCCTGGAAACTTGATGGCCCAGAGAATTAAACACTAGAGCATCCATTGGGATGGGGATCGGAGATTTTGGTTAATCATTTCATACAATCCGTCAGTGTAAGCCACTCAACTTAAGAAATACGGTCTGTAAATAAGATGACAATAGCTGGGAAACAGTCATTCCATGCCATTCCTTGTCTTTCATTCAAGGATGAAACTAGGTGGTGGTCAAGAAATTTCAGATAAAGCAAGTTTTGCGTCTTATTTTTATTAAGAATGTCACCATTTTGTATACAATCACAGAATTTAACTGTGCACCAAATTCAACAGGCTAATACTAACTGTGGTAAAGCATACATAATATCTTTATCTTTGACATCTTCAGTATCATAGATAAATTAAAGCACTGAGGTCAGCTAAAAGTATGCACAGATGACCTCGACTAACAATATCAAATAGGAAAGTGATACACATTTACTATTAACTAATAATCAGGGGGAAAACATTAAGAAATCAGCAACCTGAAAGGTTCAGCTTAAAGATCTCCACTTGCTGAACACTGAACTGTGTCCATCAGAGTTAAGTAACATATTCAGTTGGCAATTTCACTGCATGGCAACATGACAGAAAAAAACACATGAAAGAGGGAAGAAGCCTGAAGCTGTGGATGGAACAGATTTCTACCTACTTGTGGAAGCAAGAAGAACCACACTACTACTATGTTTACAATAATTTCCAATTCAATAACATACCTCCCAGCACTTAAGACAAAGCCAGGCTTTTAGAAACCTGGATATTTTTTAATGAGTTCGCCTTCTGATACTGCCTTTGGAGTGCAATATGGATGGTTTTGTATTGGTTCTACAAAACAATTCTGTTTTCTTTGTCTAACAAGGGCTCTTCTACAATATCTGTAACTGGAACAAAATTCAACAGCTAAATTTTCAATCTGTCTTGTATATGTATCCTTATGATCACATTCCATTGTACACAGCAAACATTGTGACAGGATTGTCAGAACCTTTTTCACAACAAATACAAATACTTTATGGACTCTTTCCCTTTCAGGATTCACTTCTCAGGATGTGCTGAAATTGCTATATAGATGTCTTCAACAAGTATTTTTGAATCTTTACATCATTGGCTCCCAAAAATCAGTTTACAAAATAGCCTCCATGCAACAAAAACAATACACAGATTCTGCTACAAAGAATTTGTGAGTAAAGGCACACTGTACTAAAATAATTTAAATGCAAGTAAACCCTTCAAAATTTAGTATGAAATTCAAAACTTCTTTTTTATTGAAATAATGCCTTTTTATTACAGAAATATTAATACAAAAACAATGAGGACAGCATGAAGGTACTAAGAGACAGAAGCCAGTGAACAGTAGGTTTGCAGTTAAAACAAAACCCCAATAGATTGCTGCAAGCAGAGCAGAAAGTGGTTTGCTCAGAGACAATGAACTTAACTTACAGAGCTGAAGTCTGCAAACCCCAAGGAAGAGTCTTTAGAAGTTTTACTTGAAGAGGAAGGAGCAAATGGATCTTTTCCACTAAATGGGTCCCCAAACCCCTTTTTACTCTGAAACGGGTCACTGGTGTCAGCCCCAAACGGCTGGAATGGATCATGGGACTTGGGAAAATCTGAAGACCCAAGGTGGCTTACAGGAGTACTTTTACCTGGAAAGTTTAGGAAAAAAAAAAAAAAAAAAAAGGAGAAAGAGAAGTTACTTACCATGGACAATGCAAACCCCTTAAACAGGAAACTGCTGTGATGCACTTTAGCATCATCCATTCTTCTGGGGTAGTTTAAAACTTAAACAAATACAATAGTACTCACTTCTTAATGCAAATCATCTCAAACAGTTTTTTTAATTTAAATTGATTTATCTTTCTTACAAATACTGCAATATTAATACCAGGAAGATTTTAAATGATAAAACCCAATATAAAGACATTTGATCAGAAGAATTTGACAAGCATGGCTTCAGTTCAATTTCCAGGACTAGAGACATTTCAGTTTGTCTGGGATTACATAAAAGACAAAATACTTGGAAATGTATACTACTAAAGACAAGTAATTAATTATGTTAAATAGAAGTGAATAGTAACTTATCTGTGACTTTACAGAATGTATGCTTTTTTTTTTCCCCCCCTTCCTGGAACTGGTTTATACTTCTACCACTATGTGCAACGGAAAAGAGCGTGATGAAGAAATCACCTTGTTCTGGGGCACTTGCTGTGCAACCCAGTTTTTATAGGTGACTTCTTGTTCTTATATTCCATCCCAGTAACAGATGAAGTCACAGGAGCTGTTTTGTATGCTCATAAATGATAGTTGCATAATTTGGTTGTTGCAATTAGAACCTCATTGATTAAGTTTAATTTCCCCTTTAAAAAAACTTCTATTTTGTTAGGTTAAATAACAATAGAAAAATGTAATCCCCCCCTTTTTAAAAAAAAAAAAAGAAAAAAGGTCAGTCCTGATGATAATGTGTACTTGACAAATGATAAATGAAAATCTGGAAAGATTTAAAAATATATATTTACAACTTCTTGCATAATAACCTGAATTATATACCTTGTTTACATTAATAAAACTATATTTTTTTAATCTTCCAATTCTCTGAACTATAATTTAATAGGAAACTTATCATTTATTCCCATCAGGACACACATATTAGGCAAGCACAGAGAAATGGAGTTGAAAATCCAGATTTCAGAGTATGCACTCACTGTTTTAAGGCATAGCCTGATACCTTATAAGAAAATACTTTCAGTCAATGGTAGGTGCTCATAAACATTATAAGCTGCACACATTAAACAGAATTTTCCTGAATCTGTGGCAAGCCTCGTTTGTCAGAGGAGAAATAGATATCAGCAAACTTGCACTAAATAAATAACCTATCCAGCAGCTTGTCCTCACCTGCCACTAAACCCCAGCTCAGCCTCCCCTGTCCCAGAGGCCAGCCAAGAGCCAACCTCCCTGCGTTCGGCTTGCCGGACGTACAGCCCTCACCCACCAGCCGGCTCTGTGCAGTGCTAGCAGCAACCCTGAAGGACTGCAGGGGCTGCAGTGGCTTTATGGTCCTCAGCCTCAGCCAGGAGGAATCAAGCAGACTCTTGCCTCATCAGCGCTAACATCAGCCCTGCTCTCCACTGAGAAGGCATGTCTGACATTTAATGCCTGCCAATAAGCCAATACAAAAAATGGGAAATGAGAGCAAGAGGTACAAATTTCCTTTTCAGTCTCAGGTAGGACTGCACAGAATCACTGAATATCCTGAGCTGGAAGAGACCCATGAGGATTAATCAAGACCAACTCCTGACTCCACACTGGGCAAGCTAAATGTTTAACCACGTATCTAAGAGTGTCGTCCAAATGCTTCTTGAACACCAACTGATCAGGTCTTGCTGATTAGTGATAAAAACTTAGGATGTTACACGCAGGCATTCATCATACTGGAATTTATATGCAAGAACGTTGTAACCTATATGGGGAAAATAATTTTTCCACTCAACTCGGGCCTCAGATGGAATATGGTGACCGCTTGTTGGCCCTGTGCTTCAGGGAAAATGCAAAGCTAGTTAGGAAATTCCCAAGGAGAACAAGCAGACAGAAAGAGGTGCAGGAAACATGGCACATGCAGCAGCAGACATAACTGGGTTTGTTCAGTGTTAAGAATATTCAGAGGGAACCTGATCATAATCGTGTCTGCAAATCTTCCACCAAGAAAGACTAACAGATTTAGATTTTATGAAGACATTTCTATTTGACAAATGCTAAAATTTCTAAAAAACTTAAGAATACTCAAGACTAATTAGGGAATTTGCTGCATTCCATCATCATATCCAGGGAGTTCAAGAACTGGTATCTAGGAATCACACTGGTTTAGCTGCCTTGAAGCTGGTGGACAGATGAGATCTCTAAAGTTCGCTCCAGTACTATCTTCTACGGTTTAGTGCGCGCGCCATTCTGGCTCACAGGTGTGGCAAGGATGTATGGATAGCCACATTAGCAACTCTATGTGCGACTTCTAAAAGATGGGCAGATCACACCAAAGATTTGTCCTTCATGGACGGAAGTGACAAAATATACAGGAAATACCAGCAGCGTTGGCTCTCCCCACAAGCACAGACCCTCCTTCACTAGAGTTTCAAACTGCCTTGGCTATCAGCAGAGGCCATGTTTTGTTCTCTGGAAATGTGGCATTTACATCCCAGTCATCTCCAGGAGATCTTGCCTTCCGTCACACCTATGCAATGTAAGGGAACTAAACAAACCTGGTAAGAGATGAGTAACTCAGCATTCTTTTAAATGTCATTCTCCAGATAAAAGAGCAAATGATTTTACATTACACAGAGAATTAAAGTATCTGTATTTTCTAATTTAAGGTCAAGGCAAAACAAGAGCCCTGTTCATTTTTTGTTCCCCTATTGCCAGATATAGGGAGCAAATTTTCCCCCCTACCCTTCACCCTCTTTTGTCCCAAACCAGATTTGATGGACAGAGAAAAAACTGGTCCATTTTAAGCTGCTCTTTTCACAGGTTAGATCTTCTGTTGCTGAAACCACTTTGTGGAATTGGTGACTGTTAATACGAAGGCAGGTTTTGCAACGTATTTGCTCAGCAAACCTGTTTTTTCTAGGTGGCCTGTTTAATGTTTTTGCACAAAGCCCCTAGTGGTTTCAGAACATAAACAGAGAGAGCATCAGGGGTTTCTCGTGCTTCATCTTCAGAACAGATCACAAAAGAATAACTTTGCTATAGAGGAAATGTCACCACGAACACTACAGTTATTGCTAATATAGAAAATTGTCATTTTATGTTGACAATTTTCTTCAGTTTCTGTATGTTGAAGAATAGAAGAGGGTCTTAACTTTATTTTGAAGAAATGCTGAAAGAGGGCAACCTTTATAAAATGAGGGTTATTTTTTGCAGAGAAATGTAAGGGCAGTGCCCACGCTGAGTAAGCCAATCCTAGCACTCACGACAGTCTTCAGCAAGCCCTCTTTCACTCCACTTTGTGCATTGCTTATAGCTTGTTTTATCCTGCCACACTCAGCAAACTTG
The DNA here is from genome assembly GCA_013399475.1 of Chauna torquata. Taxonomy (NCBI): domain Eukaryota; kingdom Metazoa; phylum Chordata; class Aves; order Anseriformes; family Anhimidae; genus Chauna; species Chauna torquata. Next base: position 303,949 of record VXAL01016769.1, read on the forward strand.
GCTTTGAGACATGGCAGAAGTTTGTTTGGTTTAGTTAGATGTTGAAATTTACTAATTTATTGGCCATAAATTAGTAATAATGACACTAGAGTTCTCTTCTTTACAACACAGCCTTGCTGGCTTACCCCAAGTGTGAATCCCCCACTGCAGTAACAATATATTTAAGTAAGATTTTTGTATTTCCATCTTTAGTATGTCGAGAATGTGGGTAAAGTATTTCTATAATGTAAAGCAAAAATACCAAAATCACATTAAAAAGTCACCAACTGAACTGAAGAACATTTGTAAAATCGTAATATTGCAAAACAGACTATCAGTAGTAACTGAGATGCCACTAATCTTATACTTATTGGTGACTAAAAATACTACATTTTATAACGATACCGCTTAACATTTTTGAAGTATGCCAATACGAAAGCACAGGCAAACAGTTGTAACCCTTACTTATTTGATTTTTCTGCTAATAGTTTCAGGGGAAAAAAGTTTAGAAAAAAGCAAAACAGGTCCTATTCTGAAACCACAGCAGTTTCAGCAGTTACCCAAGTGGTGCACCCAAACCACACCGAGGACTCACTTCAGCAAAAAGAGATGATGAACAAAATGGTTTACCACAGCAAATGCTGTTAACTTATAGTGAACTCCACCCATGTGAAGGGTTTATCTAATTTCATACCCTACTGCAAAACTTCAGGGTTGAGATCTATAGTTCGAGGCAAACATAACCTCACTGGTAGGATGCAATTACAGAATTTGACTTATTGAATTACAAGATATTGACAGTGAAACAATGAAATGAAACATAGTTTTTACTATATTCCACATTTCAAGGATGATCCTAGCTTTCTGCTCAGAAAAGTATCTTACTGTATTACAAGAAACAGCATGCTTTCATGTGTTTGAAGACTGCATTATGCATGCTCACAGGCAAACATGGCAGAGTAGAGATGACGCAGCTTTAAACTTTTGCTACACAAGTATTCCTTTCCAGGAAAGGTTCTAAAGTGAAAAATATGCTTTAAGAAGTCAGAGTCATGCTATGTAGGATAAGTAGCGATAGCGTGAATGAAGTCCATACCTGCAATTATATCTGAACAAGTAATGCCAGAGTTCCTCACGCATCTTGTATATGCTGGAGGAGGTGTTACCCCAGAAAACTTTGAAGACTGTGCAGTGTGTAAGCTGCCTCCCAGCAGATCTCTCCCTTGGCACTTAACCAAATTTATCCACCATTCCTAACTTACTCAGCACGTTTGTCACCTAGCTGCTAAACTATCCAGCTCTTCAATTGATGCAGAATAAAGCTTTCATAGACTGTGAGCTTTAGGAACTTAAAGAAAAAAAATTACCTGCTTTCAAAACGTTCTTGAAGGTCAGATAAATTAAAATCAATTTTCTACAGAATACTCAAAGGCATTTGTCCTAAACAGGGGCTATTTCTGCACTGTATTTCAAACTCAACTGTTTGGCTATAAAGCTGTTTGCACAAAATCACAGTATGTATTTTTAGCAGCAGAAGTAAGAATTTTTCCTATGCAAAAAAACCCTCAAAACTGTTTTTGCTTAGTATTTGCAAAATTCTCACCTTTTGCTAGCCAGTAACTCTGAACACCTTAGCTTAAGAGAAATATTCTTAAAAGTACAAACTTCTGGAAAGGCAAGGTTAGAAGAGAAATCGTTACATATTCAGATTAACGATCAGTTCTGAAACAGATTCTGAACAACCTGTTTCAGCAATCGGTACTGAAATATCTTTACTGTGAGATCAGCATAAACAACAGAATCAAAGCGTGAATGGAATTTTTAGTTTGTGGCTGGGGCAGGTGCTCCACCCATGAGTCATTTATCCTAAACAACAAGGGATGCCTGTACTCTAATGCAACTGTCAGGTCTTCTAGAAGGCATGAAAAAAAAAAGTTTTCCTGTCAGTCACAAACTTTGAGACTGAATTTTTCACAGTCAGCTGCAGATGAGGGAAAAAATAAAGGTGAACAGGCACCGTGCTACCGTGAATAACCTTGGGGACTCAAGAAGCTCTAAGGAAACAGGTGTGCGGTACCACTTAGAAATAAACAAAACACTCCTGTGATCATGCAGTGAATAACAGCACTCTGTACTGCCTTTTAGACCAAATGGTGGATCCAGACGATTTGAATATGTCCATGCAAATTAAAGAAAAAAGTTCAAATGCAAGGACTTTAATTAATTATTTTTTTCTCTAGTTAACAGAATTCTTTCTTTTGTTCATAACTTCTGATTAAATCTATTATATCTAGCATGGCTTCTTTTTACTTAAAATTATTTCACTAATACATAGAGCAAATTTGTATGCAAATTCATATACTGAGGATGTAGCACACGATGCAGGCCAAAAAGTGCCAACAAATATGATGTGCTTAAACACTAACTGTTCACAAGACATGATTTTCTTTCAAGAAAAGAAACCAGTAAATGCACACAAAGCATTCAGGGTTTGTTCTGCAAGCTTTGTTTTTTTTAACTGAGATACTGAACATACTGTGAAGTCTTCATTTTCAACTAATTGAGACATTGAGAACACAGTGTAGGCACACAAACACTGCCAAAAACATTTGTATGTGCAACTCAAAAAGCAGTACAGATCTAAGCTCTCTTCTTTCCTCACTGACAACTGTCAGTAAGAGGTCAATAGCCATGTGAACTGACAGTACTCTTGTACTTCTTTATAGATGAAAAATAAGTCTAAAATTGTACAAACAGTCAAACCATAAAATGCCTTAAATTTAGAGAAGCGACACGTACAAAAAGAACTATATTTATCATAAAGGACATAAAGGAGGAGGAAGCATCAAATACAAAGGAAGACAGCAGCAGAATAGGGCTCTACAAACATTGTTGTTCCGTGAGCTGCCTGCACTGTCCCTCTGATTCATGCAAGCATAGCTGCAGCTGACAGCACTAAGAATCTGACCATACACAGTAGTACTGTGAGGCATCTAAAATAGTTTAGGGGTGCAAAAGAAGTCCCATGCTCTGAATCTAGCTCAAAAAGCTTCTAGTTAGACAATTCTGGTCCAGGGAAGCCTTGAAGACATGTACATATCCGATCTGTTCACTGCAGATTCCACTCACTAAAGCTCTGAAGTCAAATTGCCTTCGGAACATTTGCTTTCAGTATAAATTCTTAGTCATGAGCACTTAGTGGGCAGATTTCTCTTAAATGTACCTTCCAAGGTCTACAAACAGCACATTTTCTTCCATTTGTAGCTTCTTCAGGCCTAACTACAACCTTCTACAGCAACCATACTTGTGAGGAAAGGGTGAAGCATCCTCACCTAAAACTAGGGAATTATGACTGTAGGTGATGTGTTACTACATGCATCACAGCTCTAAGTTTTCAGAGTAGTTCAGTAAGACATTGAGATCTTAGAGATCTTAACAGATCTTTACTAGATCTTAAAGACCGCACCCCTTTTCATTTTTTAAAACCATCAGCAGATTTAGATACCATTGTCTCTTTATCTTCCAACTTGCAAGATGAAAAAAATGCCACATAGGACTCGATCAGTCAGATTTGGCTTAAGTCAGTAGGGGCCTTTACAGACTTCATTGCTGGGAACAGCAAAATACTTCTAGCAGCTTTATAATTTGCCATTTGGTAAAAATACTGAACTCTACCACCTTGGCTGGTTAAATTTATCACTAGTAAAATCATTACTATCATTTTATAATAACTTTTAGTCACTCAAATTAAATACTGGGCAAACCTTTGTGTTGGCACTGAGGTCTTTTGGGACTCCACACAAGCGAGGCATCTCTAAAGGATCAGAATCACACTTACTAATTTAAGGCAGGCTGGTTAGTCCCCCTATTGTCTTCTCAATATTTTTTGCAGTATTTTGATGTTTCAAAAACACTACCTGTCATAAAAACCATGTGAGAACGGAATCGAAGTCCTTAACTCAAAGACAGAGGTGTTAACCACTAACCTCTGAAATGCCAATTTATAAATTCAGTTTCCATAATACATCAGAGCTACAAAGAATAAATGGATTAAAAAAACAAAGACATGATGAACTTTGATGAACTGACTGTATGCAGTCTGGAATAACAGCTTCCCAATATCATTTATTTTAATACCTATATTTCAAATAGCAGCTAAGTAAATCCATTAATTCCTTTTTCACATGGGATGAGTTCAATATTTAGTCCTTTGATTATCCAAATTATATTTTTCTGCTATTTATGTATTGGCATTCCAAAGAAATCTTAATTTTTTAAAGTACATTATCATTGAAAAAGTCCATTATTAATACAATACCACCACCTCCATTGGTCACTAATATTCAATATATTTAAAATAAATTGCAAGATTTACACAGACTAAAAAAAGCTAGAGTGGTAAAAACTGTTTTCATTAAAGAAGAAATTTTATTTTAATTTTACTGCAAGAAGAAAACACACTGAAATTGCAAAGTACACTTTCTTCCTGCGTTTTTAGGACTTTTATATTCTTTCAAGGTTAAAAAGGTCAAAACCACTATAAGCAAGCAATAAAAATTTAGAAGAGGTTGAAGGTTACACACTGGTTAGTGGTGAAGGTTCTTCCACTAATATCACTGGTTAACAGTACTGTTATAACCGCAATGTGGAATAGATGGTGCTGCATTTAAAGGAAGTGGGTAAGGGTGGGGCAAATGCAGTAGGTCCCACGATCAAAGCACTAGAGCATTGAATTTTACTTATAACCCAATCACTGACACCCCCACAGCAGCTTCCTGTACTTTAAAAAAAAAAAAAAAGAAGAAAAAAAAGAAAAAAAATCTGTTTCTCTCTTTTTGTAATCAACAACTTTTACCTAGAAACTAGTTAGCGGTGAACTCTGACTGATTTCAATCTGCAGCTCACGGCAGAAAACATAATTGTTAATCTGTGAGAACCTGCAAAGACCATTTTAACTGCCAGGTTTCAGTGTATCATCTCTTTCTGACTCTTTATTTTTAATTACACAACAGTTCTACAAGACCTGAGAACTAGTATAAGAACTACAAAGTGACTAGAAATTCTGTAGTGCTAAATAATACATGGAATGCTTCATAAACACATTTTATTTTCTGTCATAAATCTACACAACTTTAGCTGGTTTTTAGGACAGCTTGAGAAAATAACTTGCATTGGAATTTAGATCCCTGTCACAGGGCACCTTTGCTTAACTATGCCAATATACACTACTGTTTTTCTTAATATAAGTAGAAATCAACATTGCCTTGTTTTTCATTTAACAGGCCAAGGAGACGACAAATATACAGCTCATCATGCAAAGCACAGGCCTGCTTATAACTGGATAACCTTTTTGTGCTTTTTGAACATTATTAAAAATACAGCACCAATAAATACAGGAGAACTTTCACTTCTCTTTGAAGAAACCTTCAAGTCGTCCAGTACCACCTGCTGAACATCAAATTACTTCAGCCAAGTCCCAGGGGGGCTGTACTAAATCTAATGTCCATTAGGAAACTTCATGGACTATGAATGCATTCCTGAAGAAAAAGAGCAAACACATACTCCCTGGGGGATTTTTATTAGAACAGTCTGGTCAGAGTAGCTAAAGAGCTTTTTCTTAGCTGATCTTCCTCAGCCTAAAAAGAATGTTAAACCAATTAAGGGACAGAGATACTGATTTTTCAAATCTTTGCTTATAACAAAGGTGTGCTGGAGCTTTGATGTACACCTGTATCCAGGCTTGTTGCTTCTAAAATACCTCTTCCTTGTCATTCTTTGTTTTTGTTCACTGATTTATTAACCTTCCTCCAACTCTCTTTAAAGACTGTACTTTAAATATTTATCTTGAAAAAAATAATACAAGAGCATTTAATCAGAAGAACAAACATGAGATTTCTCTTTGACCAAACAAGGATCAGTTTAAGACTGAGAAACACCTAAAAAATCTTGAAGACTTTGGTTCAAAAAGAAGAGAGTGAAAAAGAAGGAAAGTGATTTATGAAGAACAGAACAACCGTAAGCCTGAGATTCAGCCTAAGATACAGCTTTAAGGAAATAATCTCATCATTGTTAGCCCCTCTCCTAACCTTAGTTTTTGAGAAAGGAAAGATATGTATCTCAAGGGTGTCTAATCCATGCCACACAGTAAGTGTTTGCCTATCCTTGCTAGATAATAACAACCACAGACAGCTGTGAACAGAAGTGCCTGCTAACGCAGTCATCAGATCATTGCTGCTTGTCAACATCCAAGCTTTGAAAAAAAAAAACAAAAAAAAACCCTACCAACTACAAAAAACAGTAAAAAAAAAAAAAAAAACAAAAAAAACAATCAATCTTTCAGTTTACAGGTCACAATTTACAGGGTGAAACAAGAACTACCCACTGCAACCCTGCTACTGACAAAGCTGCCGTAACTGAGAAATTCCCTTAAGCATGGAATGAAGAGCATCTCCAGAGCCCTTACTCGAGAGCAGCTAATCTGAACTACACACTCCCGTTGCAGGTTTCTGCAGGTACATCTGAAGGCCCTCTGATTTGACCTTCACCAAAAGGTTAACAGAGGCTACGTCTGAGGTGCTTCCCTGGCCCTGTGTTCAGTTCCAGAAGTTGGCTCTGCCTCTGTCTTCATGAAGAAATGAGACCTGAGGCACAACCCCTCATTCACTTGGACAAAACATGGACACATGGGCAAGAGGGGAAACTGTGGCACACTTACATCCTGATTGTCCAGCACACCCTGCAATACCTCGACAGACAGATCAGACAATGTTTGCATGTTACATAAGTCCTAACGAACTTTGGATGTTGAAAAGCACTGAATCAGGAACAATCCCCGGTGGATTTTCTTAGTTTCCCATATTAACTACTACTTTGGGAAATCAGATAGATTTTAATGCTATGTGAGAATGTTAACCAGTATTTTCTACTTGATTTTAGAGCATTGAGGACAAGTTTTATAGTAGATCTCTATTGCACATGACTAACAAAACACAAGCAAGCCACACAAGGACTTTTCAATATCAAAATCTGACACCCCCCCCCGCGCCCCAACAAGTTTTACAAAAACGAGTATGAACTGGGAACAGAAAGGCAACCTACAGAATTGTCTGCTAATAACTAGCATTTATTCTTCCTTCAGCAAGATCTTTATCACATACTTGTTTTTTTTTTGTTTTTTTAATTAAACAGACCAATGAGAAAGGTAAGAAACAACGGAAGTTTCTTTTCTGTTGTTTGTTTTCTGAGCAGTGCTCCCATTTCTAACACATACTTGTACGCTTCTATCTCTTGCTTGAATCGCACTATATTACTATAAAATTTCTCATGCTTTAAGTAACCGCTGAAGATTGCTTTAGTGTGGAAGGAAGGGAGGAGTATAACTGCATAAGCACATGAGGCTCATTTGCTTTAAAAAAAACTGCTTTGTTTCCTCCTCAGTCTATTTTATCATAACAACATTTGCTTTGGTAGAGCAGCGGAACCTTACAAATATTGTGTCTCCCAATGAGAGAGAGAAGTACACATTTAAACAAATTTTTGAAAAGACTGATTAAAGGCTGAGTGCACACATCTAAATTCAAAACAAACTATTAAAGCTAAATGTCCAAAAATGTTCAGTATGTACCAAAGAGGGAATAAAGAAAGACATAAACACAACAAAAAAACTTGTACATTAGTCAGTCCTATGGAATGTATTGCCCACTTTTGCTACCAGTATTAAACTGTATTTGCTAGGAATAATCATGTTTCAAACAAAAAATAGAAACTACATGAAAGACAGAATATAGTGTATTCAGTATTTGACTCTTTCAACTCTATGTAGGCCCTTTAAACACTGAATTGTTTTATGCAGACATTTCCTAAAAAGAAAAAGATGGTCACTTACACACTTCCCTTGAAAACTAGAAAAAAACCAGCATTTGCGATGGCAAATGAGACTACCTTCAGCTTTTATATTTCTGCTTCTATTCATCTGTGTCCTATTTGTTGATATTTCTCAACATTACATATGATGTCTTTTTTAAAACTACTAAATGCTCTCTAGTACCTCAGTAGTGGAAAATATTTACACAAAGAAAATATGGAACTGACTGCTTCAAGAACTTTTCCACAATCCTAGAGCATTTTCTGGCATATTTTCATCAATACTCACCTACACAGAACCTCATCACTTGATTTCAAGGTTTCAGTGTGCATCATACTCTTTTGAGGAATAAAATCATAGTAATAGGAACAAACTAATGCTGCTGCAATGGTCTGCTTACAACTGTGTTCTATTAAACAGTATTTTCCAAAACTGGGATCAATCTATAGGACACCCCTGTGACAGAAAGCACTACTTCATGTTATCCAAGGAGCTAGTTCTAGCACAACTGGCTTGCAGACCCAGTCAGAACAACAATACCTGTTTATAAACAGGATGGGTGCAGGGTGCATGCTTTTCTCCAAAATACAACAGTAGAAAGGTAGACAATTCTCAGCAGAATTACTATTAGACCAGTAGAAAGGCAGAAAAACCTTTCAAATTCTAGATGTTGACCCACATGTTTGGTTCAAAATTATGTGCCTATTCATATGAAGAATCCAGGTCATCTTTTTTATTTGGTTTTTGTTGTTGTTGTTGTTTTTGTTTGTTTTGTTTTTGTTTTTTAGAAGCCAACTAGATGTTCGTTGCTAATATTAACTGACCTATACCACTGCCATTAAAAGTAGACTTGAAACTAACAGTTCTAAAGTGGCTTCAGTTCTTTAAACAGTTTCATTTGTATCTGAATGTTTTGAAAGATCAGCTCTAGGGAGGGCAAACAAGTTGAAGTTGAATCTCCAGTCAGTTCCATTCTGGTTCACTGACAATTCGTGACAATTTACTGGTAATCTCATACTTTCCTCCGTGGTTGAAATATAAGATAAGAAGATACAAGACTGTCATCTGGTCCTTACTTCAAAGAATATACAGTAAACTGGGGGAATTGGTTATCAAAAAAGAAAACCTCCTTACCACTGGGTGGCTTGGGCCGTGGAGGGACATTTTTCTTCGGTGGTAATGCTGGTGTGTCTGATTTGCTTTTGAAAGGGTCATCTGAGAATCCCATCCCTCCAAAAGAGGAGGTGAACGGGTCTGAAGCTACTGACTACAACAGAAAAAAAGAAAAGAAAAAGAACGTAAGCACATTGCAGAGTATTTGTTGTTTCACAAAGGCTACAAGTAAACTCACAGAAAAGCATTGACTTCAATTCTGTAAATCTGTCCTAATTTTTTATGTCAGTGGTGTAAGATGCTAACACCCACTGTCATAGGTGCTAAGATTTCATTAACGCTAGAAGATATTTATGCTCTTAATTACTTAAGTACTTCTAGAACTTTTACTCCTAGCAAAAAGCTGATAAGAAAAATAAAAGGAAGTAAAACTCTACGCTTGTAAGTTGGCAATGAACAGTCATACTACAGTGTGGCCTTCACTCTATGATAAACAGAACTGTGAAACAAAGTAGTAACTGGAAAAACGTGTAGCTTGCAGAATGGACAGCTTTTTTTTTTTTCCAAACTTGTCTTAAGTTACACATGCCTATGTGTCTTTTTTGTAAACTCAGGAAAAATTCTAAAAATATATAATTTTAGCATATTTCCTATATTCAGCTGGCTTTTGTGAAGAATTCTCTTAATGATTAAAAAAGACACAAAAAACTATGCCATGCAGGAAAATTTATCATCCTGAAACAAAAAATAGGAGTTCTGTAGGCAAAGCTAAAGCTCATAGTCAGACCTTCACTAAAACGTCTAACTCGAGTGAAACATACCAATATTTGTAAAGACTGCCGCCACCTAGTGGAGAGCTACCCCCCCACACCAGTAAGAAAAGTTAGAAAAAAAATACAAGACGTTTAACTAGCCACAAAGATAATCTATTTGCTAGTTAACATTTACTCTACAATGTTCAAGTGTTATTATGGGAGTAAATGTAAAGAGTTGGGCAACTGATCTTAACTGTAAATTCCAAGTATGTCTCAAAAAACTAACAGCAGACTGTGACTATCCAGATGAGGAGGTAAGGACATAGTTCTATTTGGAATACCTTATATACTCTACTTATAACAATAAACCAAGAATTAGCAATTCTGTTAAGAGCTGTGAAATGCGAGCACACAATGTTTTCCACCCTTCACTGGTTCCCTAAACTCAGGGAGAAGTTTAAGAACAAGTTAGAATACCATGAGAGATGCAGTATCCAAGCAGACTTCAGGACTTGGCAATATATTGCTGTGTCCAATTTTCTTTTATCTGGAATAACTACCTTTGCTTACAAGTAAAAATTAGAAGTTGTTTCTTTCACTCCCATGGTATTTGAAAATGTACGTGACAAACTGATTCCCTCCTCCTGAATCTACTGGTTTTGGTAAGAATTCGTTGTACCTGAGATGGATGGAAAACGCTTTGCTAAGTAATTGGTGAGACTGATCAGAATAAAAACAGCAGAAATGGGTTGTCAGCTCAAAAATTACAATCATAACACAAACTTCAAAAAAAAAAAAAAAAGCATACATAATTTTTTAAAAGGACAGTTGCTTTCCTTGTAACCTTTACCTTTGACATCTGACTGAAGTCTGCAAATCCCTCACCACTACTGAAAGCGCCACTTCCAAATGGATCTAACGTTCCAAATGGATCTGAAACAGATGCAGAAAAAAATCATTCTATTTAAAATAATACATAAGAATTTTGAAGAACTTACTCCTAATAAAGTATGAAACCAGGCAGGTGATTAAACAACACTTGCATTTTACCCTTCCATGTGACGTTATGAGAAAATTGCACAGAGC
>VXAL01016769.1:337082-361539 GCA_013399475.1 Chauna torquata
CGCGCCTGGCACCGCCGGGCCTCGCGGGCGGGGGCCGGGGCCTGCTCCGCTGCCGCACGGAGAGGGGCCCCGCGGCCGGGAGCGGCTTCGCGCAGCTCGGGAGCCGCCGCTGAGCCGGGACAAAGCGGCAGCGGCTTATCTGTCGCCGGCAGCCGTCCCCGCCCCGAGGAGCCGGGGCTGCGCTCGCTGTGTCCTGCCGCAGCTCTGCCCCTGCTGCCCGCAGTCGCTTTTTTCCCCAGACGTGGCTCTTCTCCAGCTGCCTCAAGCGAAGCTGGCGGTGACCTACCTACGTTATGGACAAAGTAGGTCTAGGGAAGGCAGCAGCTGCCTTAGGGAACGTTGTTCCAGGTAACTGAGGCAAGGCACTGATCGACCTTTTAGCTGGCTGAGCTGCGTCCAAGTTATCTTTTGACTTTGTTACACAAAACCTTCTCAAAACAGACTTCACCCAATTAAGCTGCCTCTGGTCTCTGATCAAACATTCAGCATCAACTATAACAAAGTTAACAACTCCCTGCCTGGGCTATGTAGATATCAAACTGCAGCCTGAGCAAAGCAAGGTCAGTGGAGTCACATAAAAGCTAACTCAAGAGAAGTTTGTTTAGGAAAAAAAGGTAAAGGGTGACTTTTATTGCAATGTTTTTCAGGAGCTGTCGAAGTTCTTTACCCCATAGGGTCATTGCAGTTGTCTTACAGGGGACAGGAATTAGATAAGTGAAGGAATTTGACCTCAATTGCACCACAGGCTAGAAACAGGTAAGGCTGAAGTCAGGGCTTCCTCCACTCCTTCCCTTCCTCGTTTCCTTACTACACAAAACTCTGCTCAGGCAGGAGCAGGGGAGCTGGTATCAGAGTAGCTAACATAAATGAAAAATGATGGGCTCAAAATCTGGCTTCAGTCTTAGCCAAATTTATAGCATTATTTCTTAGAAGACTGGAAGAGAAGGCCAGGACGGGGGGGAAACAACACCCACCCACCTGGAAAGGCGGGAGAGCAAAACCACCAGAGAAAAGATGGAGGAAAGGATACATGATGGAAAGGACTGAACAAAGTTACAAGAGAGAGTTACAAAAGGTCAGACAGAAAAATATGCAGTGTTTATTGATGCAGAATCCTTCCTCCTCTCTGCCCCCCTTCAAGCCTTTTGCTTCTATTAGAAAGGATTTAATGTATTTTAGGACAGCTTCCAGGTACTGTATGCATTCACTTCAGATTCTGGAAGGGAAAAATGGTCTCAATATTTAAATTTCTAAGCACAGATTGGCAGCTGGACAGACTCCTGTCACTCACAACACACACGGGAGCCAGAGAGCTAGAAAGTTCCATCAGCAGACAAGTAACACAGAAAAACCAAGAGCAGCCATAGCGGTTTCACAGCAGCTACACAACTATAGTAATCCTTGAAACAGCGACAGGTGCACAATTACTACAAAAGCTTAGCAAAGCTTATCTCCTTAGTGTGAAGTATGTTGTGAAACATGCTTCACACATCTGACATGCCAAACCCTTTAATGAAATAACATGAAAAGCTTATTCTGATCTCCTCAAAAATGAGCATGAATTTTACATTTAATATTAAATCATGAACAAGTGTAAAACAGTTCCAAAACCTGTACTTCTAATGCATCTTAACATTGCTAAAATCTAATAAAAATTAAGCTTTTATAGCAAATTTAATAACTATGTTTTTATTAAAATTAACTGAAACAATTCATAAAATTTTGAAGTATTGTTTTTAAACAAAATCCTGTCTTAATACAGCTTCATCAGTGCAGATTTCAACAAGCTGTTAGCAAAACATCAAAATCTTCATAGAGAGTTTTAAGTGGAAAAAAAACCTACTGTGGGCATCTTTCAAATAACAATTAAAGCTCTTCTTTCTTGATAGGATTCCTCATTACTCTATCTTTTTGAGATTTTCTTCTTTCCTTTAGTTTTTTCTTGAGCCGTTGCTCAAAGTATTTTTCTTCGGTGACCCTTTCTCTCTCCTGCTCCTCTTCAGTCTGCTTTATGTTCATTTCCTTTTCAGGACCCTAATATTAAGATTTCATTTTTGTGCACCAATAGGATCTTGCTCAGATTAGACAGAATTTTTAAAATGTGGCAATAAAGATCTAAAACAGACACAAGAATTTCATGTATTACCTTTGTTTCTCCCCATGTTTCATCTCCAAAGTCTTCTGCATAATCCTCGTCATCTGTTATCAAGAAGTTGTCAAAAATTGTGCCAGCTCTCACCTTTGAGGGAAGAGGGAGAAAAAAAAAAAAACAGGACGCGTCTGTTTTCTTTATAGTTCTAGTCTTATTCTTTTAATAATGTTTGTATCATATATACAATATATAGTAAACATGTTAAGAACCCCATAGCTTTTTGCAGAATTTGATGAAGAATTCTCTTTTTGGAAAACTATTTTCAAGAATCAAAACAACTTGTTTAAACTTCAGACACTTCACTGCTCCTAGAAATTTTAAGTCTCATCGCTAGCTAGCCCAGGAAACGTGAGGCAGAGGAAGATCTCAGAGGGTCCTCCAGATGGCAGTTTTCTCCTCATTAATCTTTGAGCAAGTCAGGAGTCACTGAGCTGCTTGAAGCCTCAGCTACGCACCTCAACTCAGGTGGAGTAAGTCATACTTTACAACACTGACACAGAGTAGTTCAGGCCCCTTGGTTACCTGTAGATGATTACGATCCAAACAATAGCTACAACAGATCAAGGCCTCTTACAGACTTTGCAATTTTGTGTATATATCTAAATAAGAGCAAGTTAAAAACCCTGGTCATCACCAAAGATCCCAAAATAATAGATGACACATTCAAAGGATAAACAAATTGCCACGTACCCTGTGAAAAAGAAGTTATTTTCCACTGTCTGTGGTAAAGGTAACTCACCTGCCAGATATCTAGTCCAATAATGCTAATGTTCTCATAGCTGTAGATACTGTAGTCTGGCGAGTAATTCGGATTGTCAATCTGTGGATGAGGCCAAACTCCTCTATAATTTGGGTTATCAATCTGCCTTGGTTTCCACTCCCCCTAGGATAAACCGCATATTCTGAATACAGTCAGGCAAAGAAAAGTTGCTTGAAGTGTTATCCATAACCAGATCTACAAGATTTATACTCTGTATAGAGGGTTCTTCACCACAGGGTAACTCCATTCTCCATTCACAGAGTCATCCCAATCTTCAGGTTTCTCAGCACTAGTGTCCATAATGTATTCAGGTTCATCCCAATCCTTTAAAAAGGCAGCACAGAAAGATTAAAGAAAGCAAAACTAGTGCACAGTTCAACTATATCAAACATGCATTCAGCAGAATCAAAATAACCCAATAATGCAGAATAAGTACAGACTCAAGAGACCAAGCTACCTCAGGTTTGATGTCATTTGGATCATCAATTTGGATCCGATCATCCCAATCACTGGGTTTCTTCACTGCTGGATCATTAATTTTCCTTGGTGGCAAAAAATCTAAATCATCTTCTAAGTTGCCTGATGCAGCCACTTCATTATCAATTTTTACTTCATAAGTTTGATCTGGCCTTATAATCAAAGTGTACAGATGTGTATATCCATCAACCTGGGTTTTAAAGAAAGCAAGTAAAATCTTTTCAAAGCCTTAAATACAGCTCTTAGGAACTGCCTTGCATTGGCGTTATAATACTAATTTTTAGTGGATTTTTTTTTTTTATAAGCAGTAGTAAGAAAAAAAAAAACTCAAAGTCTTCTACAGAGGGAAAACAAAATTAATGACTTGTAGTTTCCAAATATATTTTCCAGCACTCCCTTCTGGGTCTGAGCAAAACTGAATGGTTGCAAGAAAACACAGTCTACATCTGATTGCAAGAGGAAGTGTCACAAGATTGAATATAGTGGCAGATAAAGTAATGATTTTAGTTAATATCAAATATAAGTTATTTATACCCCAAATAGCTAAGAGAGTCACATAAAGAGGTTTACTACATAGCTTAAGAGCAAAAACATTGAAAGTATAACTAGCATCGTACATTTACGTAACAGAAAAGCACTCTCTCACTCAGAAATGCCGAATTAAAGTTACAAAAAGAAATACAAAAGATATACATTTCTTAATAACATACAGCACCCTCGCAACCTAGTTCCACCCTGTATCAGTGTCAGGGGGATTATGAACACAATCAATGAACTGCAAACACATCATGAACTACAAGATATCTGAGGTCCCAAAATTAACATGTTTTTTAAGATACGGTAAAAAACTTCTTAAGTGTGACGTATGCTTGGAATAGTGGTGCCTTTTTTTTTTTTAAGTTCTTAATATCCCTCTAGCTTGGTTATTTTAAAGTTTATTTATCTTTGAAATGTGTATTTACCTTACATCTGATTTGCTTCTTGATTGGGTGGGGCTTATTCTTGTAATTTAAAATAACATGGACTTTCTTTGTCTCAGATCCACAAATATCTGGCCCTACAAAGAAATTACATGCTTTGTATTCTTAACTTCTTTGTAGAAAAATATAGATTGTTTACCTTTTCCTTCTAACACTACTAGATATCTCTCCCATTCCACATGTTTTTTTGTGGATTTCCATTCCATTTTTAAATGAATGACCTGGCTTCCATTCAAAATCTCTAAATCTGCCTTAGAATTACATTTTGTCTAGTTTGAAGCTTAGTTCTGTTACAGCCTTAACTTAGGAAAAAAAAGAAATCCAGACAAAATAAAAATTATCTGTGGCATACGCTGAATAACTACGTAATCACGTTACATACATAATGGCAAACTTCACTGCGTCACACATGAACATACATAAGGGCAGATAACGGCCTGCAGAACATGTTTCAGGTAAAGGTCTTCAAAAAAATCTTGCTGAGCAACTTTTTATTCTACGCTCACTCTCTTCAAGCATGGAAGAGCTAACTGCTTAAAGTCACAACTTTTTTTTTTTTTATGACAGCATTCCATTATAAGTTTTTTCTACCATTTCCACAGCCATCCTTGAGTAGCTGCACAACAGCAGTGGCAATATTTTAATAATGCAGAAACAACTGCAAACTCACCAAACATGATATAATAATGGGAATCTCCACTCAGGTTCTTCTGATCCAAGTTTGAAGAAAAAATCTTAATATATCCCCCACCACAATCTATCTTCTGCTCGTGTTTCACGGTATACTGAATGACCAGTGTCTTCCCTTTGTTACTAAATGGTTTAAATCGTGAGGAGATTGCATAAAATTTGGAGTTTTCACTAGTCTGTAGACCTGTAAAGATATTAGGATAACATTCAAACTTATATTTTTCTCCATTCACAAAGAAAAAACACTTCTATTGCCATGCATAGCAGGTTCAATAAAGGCCAATCCCCAGCTCTTGAGATGGCTTCCATGACGTATTGTTTTTTTAAATCCACATACCTTTATCTCGCACTGGATCTCCATAGAACTTCCCAGCTGCGAGTTTAAATTTCCCAAGGTCTGGCTTGTACTCAGAATTCATCCACCTCTTCTGCCAGTTGGCTGTCCCGCCAGGCCGGTACCAGTGACCACACAGGAATACAAGAGGGTCGGTAAGCGGGGCACAGCCAGCGGGGCCCCCTCCCCACCAGCTCGTGCGCTCACAGCCGTTACCGGCAGCTGCCTCGCCACACCCCCCACCTCCCGCCCTCGCCCACAACCTCCATCCAGAAACTGCTCCTGGAAGTACACCGCGGCCCGGGCAGACCCCAGCACGGCCCCGAGGAGCAGCACCACCCTCAGCGCGACGGCGGCCGCGGCGCCCCCACAGCGCGCCCTCGGCCCGGCCGCGGCCGCCATCACCCTCACACGGCAACGGCTTCGCGCCTCTGGCCAGCATCGAGCCGCGGCCTCGCGCCTTCGCGGCCCCACCCGCTCGATGGCGGGCTGTGATTGGCTGCGTGTTCCCTACTATATTATGAATCACGATCCGATTGGCTTGGCGCCCCCTGGGGAGGAGCAGGTTGCCACGTGCCCGCGCGGCGAGATGCATGCTGGGGCTTGTAGTCGGCGCTCTGACGGGCCGGCGGCAGTCTCCTTGGGATTGGCTGGTTATGCTCGAGGCGTGCTGTCGCGCTAGGGGCTCTGAGCGGAGCCAATGAGGGGGCGGGATGTTGGGAAGTCGTTGTCTCCGGGATACGGCCCGGCGCCGAGCGCTCTGGCCCCGGCCCGGCGGAGCCGCCGCTGCTTCAGCGCCATCCGTGCGTCCTGAGATGGCTGCGACCGCTCGGGCGCAGAGGGCAGCTGTGGGCAGAGAGCAGGTGAGGTCTTGGCCTCCTCCGTGCCTCAGCGCCGGTCGTGCTCGCTCTGTAGCCGGGCAGCCGCGGGCCCTGGGCCGGTGTTTGGGCCGTGTGTGGGGAGCGCCCTCACCGGAGAGCGGGAGGAGGCGGCCCGATACGGGCTGGGGCGAGGGCAGGGCCGTGGGGAGCGGCAGTGGGTGCCCGGTCCGGGTAGCTGGGAGCTGAGCCGGGCCGCCTGACTCTGAGGACTCAGCAGCGGGAGAGTCCTCACTTTGCATCCCCCTCTCGGCAGGGACACGGCGATGCTCAGCCTCGGCGAACCGTCGCAGCCAGGCGCAGCGTCCTTCCTCAGTCCTGCAGTGAACTTCGTGTGGCTGATGCAGGGTTGGAGAAGACTGGAAGAGCTCCGTTCCACCGCAGCAGATTCCTGAATGTTCAGGATGTAAAAGTACATGGAAACCAGTGGTGCCAGACATTGGGAAGTGCTGCGCAGACAGTGAACAGAGGCGTAGCAAAGAGCGCTCTGGGTAGAAAGAGCGCTCTGGGTAGCGGTTCCCACACACAGTCGAGCTCAGCTCTGAGGAAAGTGGCGCAACTAGAAAGCAAAATCATTAATCGGAAAAAGCAGATGGAATTGCAAAACACTGACTTGGGCCAGAAGCCTTTGGATGAAGAATCCTTCTCATCTGCTTCCAGTCATGAACACAGTGCAAGAGGCAAGAAATATCTGAAGAATTATGGTACAGCCAGTAGAAATATGACCATCGGTAATGGCTGTTCTAAGGAAGAGGAAAGCATCCAAAGTCCAAAAAAGAGTGTCATGGTTATACAAAAGCCTGGTTTGGATAGTGATGAAAAGGAAATGAGAGAATTCTTGGAGAACTCTTTAGAGTTTTCCGGTGGAAATGAGAATCGGAGGGTTGTTACAAGTGATTCTAAGTGGGGTGGAAAGGTAAATACTGACTTCACTGGATTATGTACTTTTGTTTACACTTTTATGAAAGTATTTTAAATTGGTAGGTCACTTTTTATTTAATAACACCAGAAACTAATTTTTAATACTGTGTTTGTAGCTTGCTCGTGATATGGGTTAGCTTCAATTCACACTTTAATAGTATGGGGGTTTACCCATTATAATCTGTTTTTCTTTTTAGTGATCTATATGCAGTAAATGAAGTAACACATAAATCTCTTTTTCATGTTCCTTAAAAGAGTAAGACTGCAGTTTCATCAGAAATGCCTTCTCCGTCTCATAAGGAAATTTCACTGACAGAGGTATCTAAAGCACCTTCTCTTCACAGCAAAGACTCAGAGAAAAATGTTTTCGGTAGAATTGATTTACTAACACCTTCACCAGCCAACAGAAACCTGTCAGTACAACATAATATGAGATCTCAATCACTGTCTTCTTCTATGAGAGACAATACTGTAAAAATTACCTTGCCCAGAACAGGCAACACCAAGCAAACCCACATATCACTCGAAAGTGATGGAAGTGAAATAAAATCATTAGATGAGTTATTTTCAAAAGCAGATGATTCAACTAGCATAAGCTCAAATGGTAAGCTTTCTCAAGTATTCTCTTGGTAAACTTGGCACAAATTGTACTAATAATCTACTAAGAAACATGGGCAAATACTTGCTTTGAAAGAATTCAGTTGTCTAATTTTATATAAACCTTGGCTTTATCAAATACTTTTATTTTGATCTGTTTCTTTTTTTCTAGTGTTATGTTTGTATTCTTCTTGGCTTTTGATTTAATGAATTCAGATTAATGATGCTTCCGTGGACGACAATTACAATGTCAAAACAACTCCAACATTTAGAATTGTTTTTATGTATCAGTGGAACAATATACTATTGGGTTTGAGAGAAAACAAGCATAAATGCAGGCCATCAAGAATCTCTTGAACTCGGTTGGCAGATCTACCTACAGGTGAAGGAGGAAACTTTAGAAAGAGCTGTTGTTAAGTTAAAGATTTAAAAAGTGATCGAGTACTATTACTTCTTAGTATTACACTTTTTTTCTTTTTATCACTTAAGGGATACTGTAACTTTCATATGAATTCTCATGACAGTTTGTCATTCAATTGCAGACTTCAGACTGAATATCCTGAGCCTTGATGATTTGGCATCAAATATCACCAGTGAGACAGCAGAATTAAAGCAGAAAGTAAGTAGAAATTCCATACTAGCACATATCTCCATTCTGCCTGTGTTTGGCGAAGGGTGGAGATTCTAAAATAAATACTTTTATTCTACTCATAATAGCTTATGAGTAGAAGATGAGATGGGCATGGCTCACTAGCTGTAAAGGTTAGATGAGGAGTTTTGCAGTCTACTGAAACCTGACCAAATTCTTTGTGTGTGTCTTTGCATTTCCTTACTAAATTGGCAACGCTGCAGCTTGCAAAGTGACACAGAAGAGTAACCTTTTTATCTCCTAATAAAGGAGTAGCTAAGTCTTAGTAATATGCAACAGAATAATGGAGGCATATTAAGGTTATGTATTGTTGATTCTGACTCTGACATATAGCGGGTTTATTTTACAGGGGACAGACATTCAAATTACTCAAGAATCAAACAGAGGTCCAAAAATAGATATGTTCCAGGTGGAAAAGGACCAAAGCTATCTTAAAATAAGTGCAGTAACTGGTGTGAGTGATCCTTCTGAAGGGAGTACTGAAAAAAATGTGACTGAAACTGAAATCTCTGAGCATTTAGGTGAACTTTCTGCAGATTCTTCTAGACACAGACAGGATTGTCCTGATCATGATGAGAGAACTGTTAATTCAGAATATTCTGAAGACTTCGAAAAGTCTCTGTCTACAACAGACAGGGAAGCGGTATCAGAAATGCCACAAGAACATTCTGAGAGTTCCACATATTCTTCAAAAGACCCATCTTCTTCAACATCATCACCTTTACTTACCAGAGAGAGGCACGAACAGGTACACAGAGTAACTGTAAAAGAAACTGCAGTGCAGACAGTGGATTCTCCATTCACCTATTGCTGGTCAAAGAGTAAGTTCACATTTAAATCAAGATACTGCTCTCTTCTGTCCTGAGATTTTTCATTTTTTATATGCTAACCTAGTCAGCATTAATAGAGTTGTTAATTCAAGTACTAGCTTCCCCTAGCTGACATTACAATAAAAACTGTCTAAAACTCAATGCTCTAACCTGTTATCTGTAGGAAAGGTTGTGACTGGGCAACAGAATAAGAACTTTGAAGTGTTTTGCTAAAAACCAGGAACTCTGGATGGATGAGCTGGTGTTAGTGGTAAAGCCCACATAGTAGTTGCCCAAGTAAGACTCTCAAATGGGAATTCAACATTTTTATTGTATTTGTTACTAAAGTGATCACCCATTGTAGACTTCTTTTTTTGCGCTGTATTTATTTCTTGGGGAAGCACTGTGGCCCCATTTACAAAAGTAAGCTGTGACCTTTGTCTGAGAGGTAGCTCCTTTCTTACCCCTCTTTACTTTGAAAGGAAAAACTGGGAAGAGGCACTTCTTGCCACACTCAAGGAGAAAACTTCCTGAAAACTTCCTTCAGGTACAAGGAACCTTTATTTCTACTGTCTAGGGATAGAAAAGATGGCTTCAACAATGGCATGGGTTGTGAACTACAGAGTAAATAAAGCGTGGAGGGCACAGACTTATTTCAGCATTTGGTTGGCTGAGAATTCCCTGTTGAGCTCTACAGCTGTTCTAAGGAAGCTGATGTCCCAGAAGACTGGTAAACCGAATTCTAGCACTGAACGTTTTTACCTTCCAAACCCAGTAACTAATTTTATCGTATACACAGCAAACAACTCTGCAGTACTTGGCCCACCTGTTGGAAACAGCTACATTGATCCAGTACCTATTGCCAGTCATGTCATTAGCATGGATGCAGTAGAAGGTACTGAAAAACACATTTCTTAATACTGTTTTACAATATCTTATGCATGTAGTCTCTACCTGGATTGTTTAGCACTTACTATCTGCCTGTAATCTGTTACTAAAGTATGCGCTCCTCCTTCTTTGCAGCCTTGACAGCATACAGTCCATCAGTTCTTCTTTTAAATGCCATGCTAAAACAGCACTTGATGTTGACCCAACAGTTTGTGGAGAACATTCAGCACCTTCACTTATCCCTTGTGGAGTCATTAGAAAATGAGAAGTTCCACTATCATACACTGGAAGAGGCTAAAGAGGTATTTATGATAGACTAGAAAGCAGCCTAGATAGAGTAAGTATATACTCCTTTCCAAAGGATTCTAATATTTGCAGCACAGTTTGTTTTAATTGTATTATCATTGAATAAATTAATAATAGAAGACTATTACTTGTCCCTATATTAATAGCAAGTCAGGTGTTTATGCACTAAGAAAAAAAAAAAAGGCTGAACTAAGTCTTACTGGAGGCCATAGTTTTAAAAGAGCAAGTTTTCTTCTCTACCATTTAGCCGTCCACAAAAGAGGAAGGATCTTTGTTACAACTGAAGCATCAGTTTCTGTTGCTAGTAAAGTACAGGTATTGTGACATAAAGACTTAGTATATACTACAAAGTATTTAACTACACAAAGAAACTGTGTATCAACTCTTTTGCAGTACATCAAGAATCACAAGTCCCCACCTCTAACAATTGAACAAGCACGGGAAGAAATTCAGAGAGGACAGGAGGAGAAACTGCTCTGACGCTTTGTGAACATTAAGTAAAATTTACATTTACAAATCTCAAGCTGGAACAAGAAACCCTTTCAAACTGTACAGATAAAAAAGCTGAAGCTATGTACTAGGATATGTACCAACTGTTCTGTATCTTGTAATATGATTTATTTTCCTGCATCTGTTTTTTTTTTTTTTAAATTTTTTTTAAACTAATGTACATGATGCAGGGATAGATGACAGCCTCATTCAGGCTACATCAGTGTTCAGGAAAAAAAAAAAAACACTTCTCTAAAGGGAATCATGTAGATCTACCATGATCACAGATCAAATGAAGTGAAAAGTGAAAGTCTATACTTACAGCATCAAGGACTACAATCACAGTAGAAAAATACTATCCTGACCTTAGTGCCTTATTTAAACAGCCATGTCGGATTACAACAAAACTAAACGTATTGAATTTACCTTAATGTTGCATACAAGGGAGGCTTGTAGCCAAAGTGCTGGAATACATTTACTCTGAAATACGAGCCACTGTGTTATTTTTTTATTTAAAAAAAGTGTTTATTGGAAGGCAAAACAATAAAATTCACAAGTTGATAACATACAGGTGTTGTTTGCTGATTCACAGACAGTTACAGTTCCACAACTACAGTAGATCTAGAACAAACTGATATTTCACCATATTAACTGAATGGTTTTAAGAGGGTTTCTGCTATACAAACAAGTTACTCTGGGAAGAGGTTACCACCACGCAGACCTCTGGAGTGGAAGTGCAGTGTAAGGGCCCAATATCTTTAGCTGGTGGTCTCTGGAAACAGTTACAAAAGTGTTTTCTCATTTAGGCTAAAGGAAGTTTCCAAGAACATTTCACTGTTAGAAACTTGCAGAGCAGAGAAAATTAATTCTCTTCTATTGAACTAATTAGCTTTTATTAAAGGGTATATACAAAAATATAAAAAGCTTAAAGAATGTCTTCCATTACAAAGCATTGAACATCCCTCAGAGCGCTTGAAAAGCTAGAACAGTTAACCCTCGTGTTCTGAACAGAGTTGTGACTGCAGCAGCTGGTGTGTAGGGGCGTTAAGTTGTATGGTAGGTTCTAACAAGCTTGCACAGTGCTCATAGGTCACCTGTACTGGAACTAGATGCTTCATTCCCCATTTAGACATTAGGATACACTGCTCAGCATCAGTCTGACTTGATCCCAAGGCAGCACCCCTCCACTTCAAATAGAATTAACCTTTTGAGAGAAATAAACATACATTATGGAACTAGAGACATATAACCATATCAGATAACGTCTGTATTCCACAGGAATGAGTGAATCACAATCCTGGACCAGGGAGAGCTTGACTGGGGTTTAATTCTAGTATAAAATGGCTAACTAATTAAAAAATTTTGCAAAATAAAATGGAAATTCTTAAACGTGCTAGACATGTCATAGTAATGACTGGCCTTTTTAAACACTAAATCACAAGTGTTGAAGCACATGTCATAGCTTTCCATTTTTCACCATAGTTTTAAAAGTAATTCATTTGTCACTTCCTCCAGACTTTAATCCGGATTTATACAAGTTTAATGTTTTGTAGAAGATGCAAGACATCTTTCTTCAGAGAGTCTTATTCAGGTGGTGGAGGGTCTTGCGTTTCACGCTTCACTGAAACAATAGGGAAAAGAGTGCTTACACATTCTGCAGTTACCTAAGCTGTCCTAATTGTTTCGTGGAATGAGGGCTCCATTAACAACGATTTCTTCCTTTTGGGCTTTATTTGAATTCATTTTATTACACAGATCTACTGCAGCCATAGGCAGAAGTGACTTTTCATCTGGCATGCCAATTTTTTTTCCTTTTAATCACTGTTAAGTGTAGTTCTATGTAACACAGACTCTCTGCAAAAATCCGTCATTTGGGTAATTGTCTTCATCTCCTAAGAAGCACCTCCACTTTTTATGCACCCTTCCGGAAACTGCACTAGAGTGAATTTATGACCAGTTCTGGGTTTGACAGAACACAGCACTAACTGTAGGAAACTAGGAGTTGGGCAGGGCCAAACAATAAGTGTGCACCAATTTCATTGCAACCACAAAGACCTGCTTCCTGCTTTGGCAACCATACATCCTGTGTGATGGCTTCCTCCACTACCTTTGTCACTGATCCTATTTTCAGAAGGATAAGATTTAAGGATACAGGCTACTGGTATTACAGCCAGGATATGGCTTACACAAAACAGGCTAATTAATAAATGTTTCAGAAATTAGAATACAACATAACCCAGAAAAGGAAAAGATGCAGGGTTAATCAGTGTATGTCTACTTACCTGTTGGTTTTTTTTTTATCCACTACATTAGAAAGAATTAAGAGAGTTACTTGATTTTGAATTTATATTCTACAGTAAAACTCTTTAAATAGGACAAAATCACTAACACACTAACAAGTCTGAACAGTTTTTTTAAATTGTTAGCAACGTTCACTTACATTCATCTCTGGCCTTCATGCGTGCGATAAAAGAGTAACTTTTATTTCTTCGATAGTTTTCGTAAGGGTCATCTAATGCAACTCCCACTCCTTTATATTGATCCCATTTGTCTCGGATATCCCCTCCTTTAATTGGATCCTGAATTCCTTGTTCCTTGGCTCCCAATCCACCAGATCCACTCCATCCTGCAGAAAGGACACAACATTGCAAGCCTGTAACCATTACCTTACTAGAATTCTGAAGAATAGACAAACATTTTGGAAACTACAGAAACTGTCAGGTCAAGGTAGCAGGCTAGCAGTCCAAAACAATGGATGAGCTGTCCCATTTATTTCAAAAGCATTAATATACAGTAATGCTGGGAGCAGACAAACATCAGCACTATCCCTAAAAACTTTTAAGAGGACGTAGAGGAAAGACAGCACAAGCCCCATCTGTCCAGCCAGCCCAGCTGATGCCGATCAACGCTGTCGGGAGATGAAACACTTTAGGTAGCTGAATTCTATTTGATGCCAAACTTGCATCCCTATCTTCCATATCTTTCCCAGAAGGGCAACTACCATCATTGTTCCACGTTCTGCGTACTTTATCTCTGAATATCCTTACTCTGTCCTTAGAATACCAAGGTGCTAAAAGGGACAATACCTATGAATGCGCAAAAATTGATTGTATTCAAGAGCTGGGTGCCCGATTTTGTTTCCTGGCTTACGTTAGATTCAAGAACAGTACCTTACCCATTTTCACTAGCATTTGATGGCCTTTATTTTCTTCTCCAAGTCTTGATTCTGGTATAGGAGGCCCAGAACTGGAGCCCAAACCAGCAGAAGAACTAAGGAAATAAAAAGAAGAAATTAAGAACAAGCGATACTGTTCTGACCCAATGCAAAGTCCTTTAAATTCTGTTAAACATTAACATCTGGTATAATCCAATCCACTCTACTAAGATATTATTTTATAAAGCTATTAGGTTATGGAGTTGTAAAGGTGTCTGACACACCTTACCTGCATCTCAGTGCAAGGGAAATCAAACTCTATGGTCTTCCTAACACAAAGAGTACCCGGAGGATTTTTCCTCCATTCTAGAAAGGCATACAAGGCCTTCATAGTTGCATAGTGTTTTGATATAAAAAAAGCCATCACAAGACAGTAATATTTTCTCTCTATATAAAAACATATAGCATAAATACTATTTCCGAATCTGCTTGCCATCTTTTCTACTATTTGGTGAAATGCTTAATATACTCAGTTCATGAGAAAAGCACCCTTGATGGTATTTATCTAAACAATCCAGACAAAAAGAGAAATAAACAAAAGCTTACGGAGGAGTGGGGCTGCGAGACCGGGACCGGCGTCGCCTTCCTGGGGAGTAAGATTTCGATCTGGATCGTGACCGTGATCGTGAGCGGCTATGGGAAGAACGGGACCTGCTCCGGCTTCTGGAAAGAGATAGCACACAAGATAAGATGCACAAGCTACCAAAGCAACATCCAGGGTTCTTCTTTTAGCCCTGAAGTTTGTTTCCCCCTGCATCCAAGTTCCTAAGATTCACCCTATTGCACTGTACCTGGACTGAGAGCGTGAATAGGATCGTGACCGAGAGCAAGAGCGAGATCGTGACCTCGAATAGGAGCCAGATGATTTTGAAGATCGTGAATTGGACCGGGAGGATGAGCGACCCCGGCTTTTAGACCGACTGCGAGACCGAGAAGGCCCACTGCACAGACAAAAGCAGAGAAAATCCAGTGAAACTCCTTGGAGATGCTAGAGAAAAGCAAATATACTTTTGATCAAATTCAAATTTCACACAAGCACTGTATTTCTGCAAACAATCCAATCAAATCTTGAGTGCGAGAAAAAAACTAATTTTCCATAGATTACGAGAAGAAAACTATTTTCCATAGATTAAACAGAATTTCCAGCAAGTTAAAAACTTAGTTAATTCTATCAACATATTGCTGAACAGATTTTCCCTACGCCAGTCCAAGGTAATCCTAGCACCATCCAAATGAACAGAATGCATCAGAAGGCAGCAGACAGGATCTCTCACCTATTTCTCTTCTCCTGACCTTTCCTCCGCCTCGCTCTCATTTTAGCTCTGAAGAATTCGTACAGTCCATTCTGCTCCCAGCCTTCACTGCAATAAATCAACCACACACAGAACCAACATCTGTAAAACTTTACTTTGATCGACAGAGCGATTAAGGATTTCCGCTAGATTTTGTAGGGAACAAAGGGCCTGGGCAGAAAGGTCTCACACATCTCAGTGTAAGATCAAACAGTTTAAAATACAACAAGAGCACTTATTTTCAGCATTAGAAGAACCAAGACACAGGCGAAGGAAGAGAGAGGCACTTCTTGGTTTGAGACAGCTTCTTAGGGCATTTTCCTTACCATATTGTTAGCTATACCTACTCTTACCTGTTTCTAGGCCTGTCATGAGATGGTGGACTATAAAATGCCTCAACCGCAGCCAGTAGTCTCTCACTGGGGGGCATTGGGGGTGGAAGACGTATATCTTTAGGATCTAAAGGTTTATACTCATGATCTTCAAGCTGCCGGAAACAAAACAAATTACATTCTTGTCATGTGTCATGGGGTGGCTAACTTGAAGAGATAAATATAGATTTAACTGTGTAGGGACCTCACAATTCACCATTGGATAAAAAATGGTCCAGTAATAAGGATTCTGCAGCTGACCCAATGCTTTCTTGTGCTATCACCACCATTTTGATTTCTATGAGAAAAGCCAGCACTGCATCTATTGGAGCATTAACTGGATCACCAGGTAGATAAAATGCAGGTCTTATCTGTCCACCTCTGTGATAACAGTGCCTGGATGGAAACCTGGTAAAAGCTGGTGTATGCTGAGAGTAACACAAAGTTAAGAGATGGAATAGACCTATTTGTTCATCTCAAACACAGAACACATAAATGCATGTATCTCCCAAGATGCTGATACAGATACATATCCTGTTCTCTACCATTCTTTGTATATATGACAGCAGTGTTGCAAAATGTCTTTGTAAGAAAGAACTCAATACCAAAACCTGTGCATAGTGGCCCCATCAGAACTGCAGGGTCCCTCTGCCCACCTGAAAATCACTGGTGGCAACATTTTCAAAAGCACATTAGTCTTTGACGTAGACAAGCTCAACTGGCTTTCCCTAGGACACAACACTTGAAGTTTTTAACCATTTTCACTACCTTCCCCCACCTCCCGCCCATACAACAACTTGCTGAGGCTGAGGGCTGCTGGAGGGAAAGATGTAAAATTGTAAAAGTCCACGTTAAACTGCCCATAATATTGACTATGGGATTTTGATCTTTTAATCCTATTAGTCAGGGCACATTTCAAGCACTTACTTTTACAAGCGGAGCCATCAGCCCAGCAGGAAGATCAAAGTAGGGAACATTTGGCACCAGACTAGGATCATCATGGTTCATGTGAGGGGGGCCTTGTCGCCGCATGTGAGGAGGCTGCCCATTAAATCCATGTGGGGGAGGCCCAAAATCAGGGTGCTGTGGCCCTCCCCAGGGAGGATGCTCGCTGATTCCAGGATGAGGCAATCTGTGACCAGGATGATGATGAGGAGGTCCAATTTCTGCACAGAGTGGAGGGTTAAAACATTTTACTTAGCTACAGACAAAGGAAGGCCATCAGAGAGGTGTACTACAATTAGAGCATTTATCCTAAAAACAAATCTTGGCACCTAGAGCCTTGCAGATCAAGAAAAACAAGGGAACAGAAGAACTAGAGGCTAGCCATGGGTCCATGTTCATGAAAATCTTGCAGCGCATCTCCCTGTCTAGCTATAGCAACCACTCTCAAGACAACAGGAAACTAACTCTAAGCCACTGTTTACTTTGGGACATACCATGGTCAAAAAGTACCACAAGAAAGATGCTCAAGAACAAAAGGTTTCAAATGCTGCAGGGCAGCTACTGATGGGATCTATTTCTGAAGCCTAAACACAACCATGGCCTAGCATCAACCTAAGCGGATCTGTAATGCACACTGTCCCTATGCCAAGTCTATATACATAAAGAAATAAACATGGCAGGAATTAACTCACATGAGTAGGTGACAAGAAAACACTTTGTTTAAAGAGGTGTTTCAAGAAGAGGTGGAAACAATATCCTGTTAAAATAGAGAAGTGAAAGACATCCATCCAATCCCTGATGGACAAACCATTTGCTGTGAACGCCAGGATACCCTGCTGAACTCATTGCACTATACAGAGAAAAACGGAAGACTGAAAATCAACATCTTCTGCAGGGGGACCAACAGTTTTTCCAGGAAAAGCCATTATAGTCACCACCCAATCTTCAACCTGTGCTATTTGACTCATCTTTATTAGAATTTGAACACAGGCGGCACTGTCGTTACCCCATCACCTTCCTAATTTTAGCTATCTGTTTTAAAAGATTCCCCTCCACCAACAACTTTGATGACCCAGAACATTTGTTGTATCATGCAATACAAGCCAAAACACAGCATCTTTTCTAAGCCTAAAAATCCCCCCCAAAACCAGACAAGCTGTTCTTCCGACTCACCACAACTCAAAAAAACCCACAAAACCAAAAAAGAACAATCTCTACTGGAGGAGTTAATCACAATCCTAAATACATAATTCATTGGTTTTCAACCTTTTTTGGACTTGGGGAAATAAGAATCTTTTAAGCTTAAAATAGCAACTCCTACACTGCCATTTCAAGCTTAAAAAGCAATTATGTTGCCATTTTTAACACTGCTTGTCACACAAAACCACAGGGATCTTTAGACACTGTGTTGACAACGATCATTCCAGAATAATCATAACTTCTGGATGTGGAATACAAAGTAAATCAGGGCAGAACTATACCAGACTTCAGCAGGGGCCTGCAGCCAAATCCAAGCCACAATGGCCAGGCACACCAGGCACTGACTATGTTCTCATACATCCCCACATTTCAGCAAGAGAACAAACCAAACAAGGAGAGAGGGAAGGATCACTTCACCAGACACTACACCAAGCCACACAACATTAAGGCAGATAACTAGAGAGCTTTTCAGCAGAAATAAAGAGAGGAAGAGAAGAGCATGAATACACAAGAACAAATGCTGCCAGCCTGCCTTCCTCCAACCTTCTCTATCTGTGGAGGACCTAGGTGACGAGCCCTCATCTATGGCCTGATGTGCAGGAAATTGAATTTGCAGGCAAATCCTGCTTCTCGCCTCTGGGCTACTTTAAAATTAAATAAATAGTCCCAAAAAGAGTGCCCAAAGAGCTGCTGACTTGAGTTTGGATTAGTTTCTGGTTATCCATATCCATTATGGAAGGAGGAATCAAAAAGCAAGGAAGCATCCAAACCTGCACGTATTTCCTACTGAATCATTCAAACAGTAGCTTCCCAAACCCACAAACTCAGTATTCCTCAGGAAAATCTGAGCAGTCCACCAAGAATAAGCTGTCACCCCAAAGCACTAAAGTTTGTAATGGCAATCAGTATTGCAACATAAGAAAACCTGGCCTGGTACACACTTTACCTTGAGGAAAATCCCCCTGGGGGTAATCAAAACGATGAGGATAAGGAGGTCTTTCAAAGGGATGGCGAGGTGGAAAATCATCCTGCATGAAGCGAGGTGGAAAGCGGTTGAAATTATGCGGATGCGGGGGCTGGTTGAATTGGGGATGTTGCTGATGTGGAGGAAATGGGCCTCTGAAGTGAGGTGGCCGCTGCATTCGAAATGGAGGTTCCCTTTGACCCCCACCCCATGGAGGTTGTTCATGCTGGTTGTTCCACGGTGCTTCAAACTGGTTGTTCCAAGAAGGATCAGGCTGGTTGTTCCAAGGCGTCTCTCGCTGATTGTTCCAGCCTTGATCTCTCTGTTCGTTCCACATTCCTTCATGGTTGTTATTCCACGGAGGACAATGGGGTGGTCCCTAGTGGTAAAAGTAAGGAACCTGGTCATTAGGCTACCAAAAAAAAAAAAGAATACAATAAAAAGAGTCTATCTTTTACAGTAAATATTGCCTGTAGGCAATACGCTCAGATGAAAGAAATTTCTGAACAACTGTAACTTCAGAGACTAAACTGCTACTGAACCACACAGTGCTGAGCTCAAGAGAGTACTTCTTGTTCTGCTCATTCACAGGGAAATTGTGATAGCTGGCAACATGAAATACAGTTTATACCTTGCCTTTAACTGTGCTCAAAATGAGAAAGCTTCGGATTTGAATCTGGATTTATAACATTCCCAGCTTTTCAACACAAGTCACTACCAAGTCTTTCTGAATAGCTGAACTTCCACCTCCCTCTACATCTTGTTTCAGAACAGCGTTTGATACCTGTTGTTGACCCCATGGTGCAACAGGGTGAGGTTGGTCAAACCACGGTGGTTTATTTGGAGGAATCTGATCATGAGATCCAGGGCCACGTGGTCCACCAGAGGCAGGATCCTGCACTCCAGACCCTGTTGTGTCATACTCTGTAGAACCAGCTAGAGGCAGCTGAGATTTACCATCATCTGAAACAAATTGGAGACAGTTAGAAGCACCCAGGTCACATGTAGTTACTAAAACACCAGCATACTTAATCAGCAAAATTCAGATGGATTCTGTTTTATGTACACATTCTGCAGAAGTCTAGTACTGTGAGACAGGATTTTTGATCTCAGTTTAATGTATCTTTTGTTCTCATTTATATTCAAGTGTCAGATTGCACCAGCCGCAAGTCTCCAAGCAGATTCAGGCTTTTGCCTGAAACAAACCAGTATAGCACAGTAGCTCACTAGTGAGGGGAAAAAAAAAAAGTAAAAAAAATAAAAAATAATAATAATAAAAAAAATCTCACAATGTTGCCTGCCACCCACTGATTTCTGCACAGGTCCCCAGAACAGGTTAGTACCTGCTTGTGTAACTGGAGCAGATGGTGGAGCTGAGGCTGGCGCTGCTGTGGGGGCTTGAGGCGGGGGTGTTGATTTCACCTCATTCTCTAGCGGTGGTATTTGCATTTGTTGCTGCTGCTGCTGTGTTAAGCTGTTTACAAACTCTTCATGTTGAGTTTTCAGGTTCTGTATCTGCTGTTGGAAGGCTACCTGTACAGGCTGTACTACCGTTGCATATTCAGTGATCAAATTTGCCTAATAAAATGAGAAATTAAGAACAAAATTAGTGCTGTATCTAAAACAGTTACCCTACCCGCTCATTTAGAATCTTCTGTATTGCTCTCCCACCCCCTTCCAATAAATACATGAGAATGCAGGATAACGTGCTGGCAGAAGAACCTAGTCACACTACAAAGCTCTGAAGATTTACAAAATATTCTCTGCAGGCTAGAATCCACTGTCTGTATGCACGTCTAGCTTTCAAAGACAGCTAAAAACAACAGCATTCGTTATTAATGCTAAAAATTAATACCTCCTGCTGCCACAACAATTTTAATGCTTAGTGTATACAATTTAAAGCTATTGTTTCTTTAGTTTCCCTTTTATCAAACATTAATTTCCATAAAAAGAGAACGCTGTCAAAAATATGTACGACTGAAATGCAGTAGTTACAAATGCACATAGACCTTCTGGGATCACAGCAGCAGCCAGGTTATTGAATGTTTGAAATAACAAGGTAACATTTCACATTACTTTTGTAATCCCTTCTAAAAAAACTCAATAGGGAGGAAGGGGAGGGGTGTTAATAGTTGCATTTCAAAAAGAAACATATTTCCTAAATTTGTTTTCAAAATATGTACATAAATAAGAAAAGTGTTACTTTTCTTTTGTGGCTAACCTGGTACTGGCCAAGTCCAAGAGCCGGGCTCTGTAACTGCTGAATAATTGACTCATCAAAGTACCCATTTTTCTCCCATAGTTGAAGCAGCTGTATAAATTCAAGAGCGAAAGGTGTTTAGAACTGATGAACAATAAAGGAGAAATTGAGGCACAACTTTTTTTTTTTTAAAAAAACATTTCTAGCTTTGTCAAAAGACCTAGGATTTAGTCAGTTCTATTTGGAACCACTGAAGATTCAGATGCATTCATCCTTACAGTAACTTCTAAATAAAGCCCAAGTACTTCTAGGTTCTAATTCAAACACATTCAAACTAAAGTTCAAATTCAAAGTATATTCTGTAATAGACTTTCTGAAGACAACCAGACTACAAAAATCTCAGCAGTCCTCTTCTGTCCTCGTATTTGCCAATTTGCCAGGCATTAACCTAACAAAGCAAAGTGTAAAGTTAAACCAAAAGCAGATACTCACTCTGGCAATTTTCTGTTGCTTATCCTCCTCCACTGCTAAAAAACTGGTACAATATATAGGTACAACCACCTTCTGTAAAGCAGCCAGAAGATCTCGTGCTTGTTTCCGCTGGCTTCAAAAAAGGAAGGGGAAGGAGAAGAGTTACTGCCTTTCACCACAGCATTAAGAGCATTGTAATTCAGTTCCTCCCAACTTCCACTGTGCCAAAAGTAGTGGATTCACAGAAATATATAGAGTTCCCTCCTTTACATTTTTACTGTACAGCCTTATCTGGAATAAAAACATACAAAGTAGTTAAAAGTTGAATTTGATTATTAAAGCTCTAGATCTTTGCACTAGCTATGAACGTCTTAAGATGTCTGCTAAAAATAATGAATACATTAAAAACAAAAGGTGATTAGTCAGACTAAGAATATATCTAGCAGAGAGAGTTTTCACCAAATTAATCAAAACATAAAACTGAAAAACATAATATAATCCTCACCAGTGATGCAATACATCATTGATTAAGTAGATTAGATGTAACCGAAGCTCAAAGTGAGCTCCTTCTGCTGTTATACGATTTCGCAGGTGCCCAGCCATCAGCTCACAGTGTGCAGGAGATTTTGCATTACTAAACATCCAGTTCTTGCCAGCCTTAGAAAAAAAAAATTAAATATTTTAAGCTAGTATAAGGTGTTCACATCGCAAGGACTTCCTAGAACTCTGAAATAACTGACAGAAGGGAAATGTTCAGGTAATTTTCTTACCTACTATACGTCAAACCAATAAAGCTGCTGTTTTCTATAGTGTCAAAATTCCAATTGCACTTAATCCACAACATCACCAAGTAACTGTTCAGATTTAGATCACTTACTGAGATTGCGTCTTTTGTGCACGTGTCAATTATTGGCTGCAACAAGTTGTCAAATTCATTCATATCTAACTGGGTTTCCTCCAAAACTTTCTGCATTTGTTGCTCTATTGCAAGGGCTACTGCTGATGTGACTTGTTCCTGAAAAAAATAAAATTAAAAGAATAAAATTATATTACATCCAATATTTTTTTAGAGAACTAAGCTGCTGTATCCCAGGCCTCTTAGCCTTTTAACCATAAGCAGCTATCTCAAAAACCAAGACCTTTTACAAGCAGTGTTACCACACACAAATGTTTCGATTATTTGTTTTTTAGAAGACTATTCTCATTCTTCAGTAAAAGTTGCATTAATTTCCACCTCTTAAGTTTCTCCATCATTGAAAAAAATAACTGCAGACAGCTCCTAAACATACAGCACATAATCCTAGTGTGCTCCATTCCTCCAGGAACTCATCATTTTGGTTCCCAGTAGCTTTAAGAGCAAAATGGTGCCTGCAAAACAACTAGTTCAAGTACACAGTGCCTTCCCACCCCAAATCAGAATCTGCCTTAGAGTACAAGATGAAATTTCTTGCAGTTCCCAGCAATCTGCAGCATTAAATGCAGTCACAATTTATTCCACTCTGCAAACCAACAGGGCTTTTCATATAGTAAATACATTATCTTAATCAAGGATCAGTCTTACTAAGGCATCAGATACATCTGTTCTAAGGAGATGATGACAATTGCCACAGAACAAAAGTAAGCAGAATAATGTCCTCTCTCCTCACCAACACACAATCCTTCCATCACTGGAGAGGAAGCCTTCCTCTCTCCCTTCACTCCGAATTTTTACATCCACTAGTAGTCTAGGATAAGCCAGCTGAGTGCTTCTTTTATACCAACCTGTCTCATAGCAAGGAGATGCTGCTCCTGCTGCTGCAGGTTCCACTGACTCTGCTGGATAAGTTCCTCTACAGAAGGAGTGCCCTGAGGAGCTGGGATAGGTGCAGTCGGTGGGAGAGATGGTTGTGGCAGTGGCTGGATCTGTGCAGTAGCCTCGATATCTTGACTTTGCTTGCACAACACTATCAGACAAAGTAAACTCTTACAGTAAGCCTCAAACAGAATTCTTTTACCGCCAACCCATACACGAGAGCCGTGCCGGTTCCAAAACAGACCCTTGCTCTTTACATAGTGGTTTAATGCAAAATGAGAATTGTGCAGTTAAGGGTGGACGGTGCAAGACAGAAGGAGGGTCAGCAACTCCTTGCACAATGGGAGAGGAACGTCTCCAACACCAGACCAGCTCCTGGAGCTGCTGCACTGGACCTCCCGATTCCTGAGGGCCCTCCAGGTCTTGAACTCTGCCTCACCACACTGCCTGTGCCTGCAGCGCAGCCCAGCCTAGCTCCAAACCCGCAAA
Organism: Chauna torquata; assembly: GCA_013399475.1. Classification (NCBI taxonomy): domain Eukaryota; kingdom Metazoa; phylum Chordata; class Aves; order Anseriformes; family Anhimidae; genus Chauna; species Chauna torquata. The sequence goes on from VXAL01016769.1 coordinate 360,951, forward strand.
CAGGTGGCGTGAAGAGCCGCGGGCTAGGCTCAGCCAACTACCTGGAGCTCAGAGGACAGGAAGAGGCTGCAAACCTGTCCTGGCGGGGCAGAGCGAGGCCAGGAGGGACAAAGTGGCTCCGCCAGCCGGGGCCGAGCGGGGACCGGGAAGCGGTGGCCGCGGGGCAGCGGGGGAGGGGCGCAGAGCCCGCCGCGGCCCTCAGCCGGCCCCGAGCCGCGGGCCCCACTCACGCTGCTGCTGCTCCAGGGCCAGCTTGTACTTGTAGTAGCCATAGAAGTCGCCCCCGAAGAGGAAGGAGAATTTAGGGTTCTCCTTCTGCTTCTCCATCGTCATCTTCTCGAACTCGGGCCCGTTCCGCGCCACGAACTGCGCCAGCTTGTCGATGACATTCCGCAGCTCCTGGTCTGTGGGGAGGCAGCGCCGTCAGCCCGCGCCGGCCCCGCCGCCCCTCGCCCCGCTCCCCCACNGCCGCGCTTTACGGCCACGTCGCTATGGAGACGGCGCGGCCACGGCGCACGGCGCGTACAGCCACCCCCCGCCCCCCCACCCCCCGCGCCCAGCGGGCGGGACGAGGCGGGAACCTGACAGG
>VXAL01016769.1:361579-371600 GCA_013399475.1 Chauna torquata
GAGGCGGCGGGGGCCAGGCCCGAGCCCGCGGGCAGGCCCCGGCGCGGTCAGGTCCCTCCCGCCCCCTGCCGCTCTGCAAGCGTTTCGGAAGCCGTTCCGGCCCCGGAGCTCGCCCCTCGCATCGCCGAGGCTCGCAGAACCCTCGCTGGAGAAGCTGCTTCTGGGCTGCGGGTAGCTGCCCGATCGCTCCTGCTCCAGCAGCACTTCGTTCATCTGCTGTTCAAACACCACATCCAAACTGCAGTTCAGTTGCCAGAAATTCACACAGCGCATTCAAAGAATCCATCACAGCAGCCCTTGAGCTAGGTAGAACACAGGCATGATATAAAAAGGATAGGAACGTGGATGTGTAGGAAGCTCAGTACAGAGCCAAGTGAACTTAAAATACAACTGTTAATTGTGCTATAAAGGGACATTTAAGTAATACTTGAGTACTGTCGCTTTTCAAGTGACTTCATTTCTTGATGCACTTAAAACTAAAAAGTTCAAATGGTTTCTAGTCCTTATCTTACCTTCTATTTGGCACCTGATACTCCATTATGTTTCAAAATGGGATTAAAAGTATCTGCTGTCTTGAAAATCCCTACAAAAGTAAGGTACTGATCTGACCAGCTTCACAGCCCAGTCCAGAGGTATGAGGCATAAAGCAGGAATTGCTCAACTCACTGACACAATTTTTAGCAAATGCTTGAAGACTATTTATAGGAGAACTAGAGATGAGTCGTAGAATGCCAAAAGGAAACCTGAGTATTCTAGCGCTTTTATTCAGTGCTCATGTGGAGTTGTAATCATTCTCTTAAATTTCAGGCATTAAATTACACTTTTCAGGATTTCCAGTCACACAGATAACACTCACAGACATCCTCACAAAAAGGTCGAACTTTTTATTATTAACAAGACATACCATGAAGACCCCACTATATTATCTACAGAATATAAAAACTCAGAAGGAAGATGGATGTTTTCACGTATCCAAATAATAAATGAAAAAGAGTAGCAGATATAGAGTCTGATCATGATTCCACATCACCCTGCAGTCCTGGAAATTAACACTGATCCCAGAAGACCAGTTCAAATCTTAGCTTATACTTAAAAGTGAGAAATTTTTCAAAATTTATAATGATGCCCTCCATTCCAGCAAAAATGTTAGTGCTTTGCATGTCGGAGCCCATGCAGTCACTGTCCAGGCTGCCATGTTCCTCAGCATGCAGCAGTGGTTTATCCACCAAGTGCCCCAACAGCTATAGTTACCTGGGAGAGGTGTCCATCAAAAAACATCTGGACACCTGGTTTATTTTAGGCAAGAAATAGTCCCAGTCCCTGGAAGTCACTGATGCAAATATCTTCCCATCATCCCATACCGGGATCCCAGCTTCAGTAGCAGTATCCACAGGCTGGAGGGATGCATCATGGGCAATCCAACTAAGTAACATCTGGAGCTCCACAGAACAACAGAGTTGAAATAAGAACAGGAAAACAATACAAAATTGTGCATTTGCTTAAGTGCTAGATTTCATACCATAAGGATTGCGGGATTGTTTTAGTAAAACCACCCATACTCACATCAATTTATGGAGCACCAACATAAAACAAAAACAAACGAAAAAAGATGGGTGGTGGCTGCCACCTGCATATTTGCATTTGCATACATACATAACATGATTGTATCATACACCTGTGATCTCAGGATTAACGAATTTGTTCTACCAGCTCGTACCATCACCACAGAGATATCTTTGAATTATCTTTAACAGCTTACAACATGGTTCAGAAATGGAAGCCTTAGAAAAACAAAACTTTCCCTTTATTTATATTGCACCTTTTTCACAAATAGCTACATGACAGAAGTTTCTTCTGCTACAAAATGCTACATCAGAAAAATGTGGCTTTGAACACACATTGGAAAGAAGAGGTCTTGAGCTTCAGAAATCATTGTGAATTGACCCCAAATTACCAACACTTATTTTTACAAATCACTGTACTCCTACAAAGCCTAAGTATTGCCTCAATTTTATTTATTTAACATTCAGGTATTTAAAAAAAAAAAGAAACAAAAAAAACAAGCATTTTACCAGATGATAAAGATGCTCTAACCATTACTGGGTACTAAATGTCAATCTGCAAGGGAAATACTTTCAAGAGATCTTCAGAGCACCACACACTCCAAGGAGCTACCAACAGAAAACCCACATGTAGTGGGGGAAGATTGATTTCTTTCACACCGGTATTTCTAAACTATCCAGGACTGTTTTAGCAAGAATTTCCCAATTTTGTGATGTATTCACATGTATGTTAGAAATGCACAATGGAAATCAAAACACTTCTAAGGGTACCAGCAACTGGTGTCCTAACACTAGTTATGGCATCCAAATCATGCTAGTTTCAGTCTACATAAACATCCGGTAAGGTATCACACCCATATAGCAAAACATTAATGTGATTTCTTGCACATGGCCATTACTACTAATGTACGGCACTCCCAAAGTTTCCTGCAAGTAAAGAAAACAAACCAACCCCCTTCACTTCGATTTAATAACAGGGTCGTTATACACGATTGTCTAGATATGCCCTTTTTATTCCAGTGTTTCCATACTTTCTACAGACCTATGTACATAGTTAAATACGTCATTAATTTACAAACCATGTTAAAACAAATGTTTCACCTTGCCAAACAAAATCTTGTAGCAGTCCAAGATTAAAATATACATTACAACAGTATCAGAAACTTCCTTTACCTGAATGTGGGCAATATTGCTTAAGGACTTGGATTCAGGTACTCAGCAAAACCACCTCGCGTAACTGATTCACTCAACCGTTTTAATTATATATCGTACCATGCAAAATTATCCCAGTTGACCACAGACCTGAACCAGAAGAGCATGAACACTGTCAGACAGGCTCCAGGGAAGAATCCCAGAAATTCACACTCTGGGCCCTAGCTGTGTGATAGCCCTTGTTTTGGGTCAGTCCCTTTCTGCTCTGCAAATATAGTAGTTTTGCTTCAGAGACACAGTGAGGCCAAGAGCCCAGACTGGAGCTTGGGACAAGCTTTTTTCAACAGAAAGCCCTCACCTGCTACCATACACTTGACAGAAAAAGCTGAGCTAAAGACCTGTCACAGTAAGCGTGCATGCAAGCCTTCTCTGAAAACAGTTGCAAAAGAGATCTGGTTATGTTCTTCAGAAAGCAAGCCATCTAAGTATATTTAATGAAACCTCTGATCTGTGAATATGGTATGTGGAGCTTTATTCCAACTAACAGTTCCAAGCTGTATGAATAAATTACAGTGGTAGACATACCAGAAAATTTACAGATGAATTCACAGCATGTCTGTACATCCCTGGGGCCCTCAACTGCTACTGTCTTCTGGTATTTCAACCCCTCCAAAGTAGGGAAACTGATTGACAAAGAACACAAGCATTTGCAGGAGTCTAACAGTTTCCAGCTAGCTCCCTCTGAAAGAGCTGAATAACTTCAGTTCCTCTTAAAAATCTCAGCCTAAATGTTTCATCCACAAATAAGACTTGTGCAGAGCCAGAATCCAAATCCAGAGTCCACGTGATTCTTTTTACATTTTTGTAACAGCACTCAAATATTGGGAAGTGAGCCTTAGAAATACACATTTTGCACTTTACGGTATTAAAAGAAATAATTATACATACATTAATACTGGAATAGGCAAAAACAATTTCATATGAAAGAATGCTTTTCCTCATAATCTTGTCCTCGTTATTCAGGGTTAGGAAATAATTTATTTACATTTTATAAACTAAAAGCCCAAGCTCTAAGCTAGTATGAACAGATTAAACTTCAGTCAAGTCAAGAAGTTCTGCTCACAGACATTAGCAGCATAATTAACCCACCTCTGAAGTTTCAGAAGGACCATTTCCTCTTTTGGACTGTATCGTGGGAGGCAATCTACATAACTACCTCCGTAGTCAGCCAAAAGAATAAGATCAAGTTGACTTTGCTCTTAAAAATAAATTCTTTATTATCCAGAAAGGAGCCAAATCATCATCTCATATCATGGAAATGGTCATTTTTAAAGCAATAAATAAGTGGAGGGAGTGTTTTATACAGCACCGCACCCTAAATTTTGTCACTGGTATCTAATACCTCTAGTAAAAACACAATACTTATGCTATCAAAAATTTCACTGTACAACAGCTTTTCTGTTAAGGAAAGAAGGCCCCTAAAACCTTTTTTTTTTTTTTTTCTCAAGANAATAATAATAACAATAATAATAACAATAATAATAATAATCTGATTCAGTGAAACCAAAGTTTGACCAGTTTCATTCCTTTCATGTACAAATGAAATGCACAACAATCAACTTGTCTTGAATTGTGTTGATTTATACTAACTGAATCAGTTCTTATTAACCATAAATTACATATTTACTGCCGATTTAAATATTTTTTTTCTTAACAATTTACTATTTGAGCTAGGGGAGTTGCAGGAACAGAGAAGGATACAAAGTGTAACTTCTTTCAGCTGAAATTAGAAGTCAGACAAAATGCACACAGCAGCTCCAACAGCAGTAACTAAGAAACTTAAAAAAAAAACAATTAGGGGCTAAAAAGATAGACTTAAGAAACAATTAAGAATGATGATTATTCAAATTCATGCATTCATAATATATGAATCATATGAGGGAGCATAATTTAGGCATAAAACTGAGAAGAAAACACCTTAAACCTTTCAATTTCTAAACCCATGAGAGTTTTATAAGGGGTGTAAAGCAAGTAAAAAAAAAACCGTATTACTCTAAATGCTTTATTTGTCAAGGTGTTTTCTGTATTGCCAGGGAAGAGCAATGTCTGAAGTTACAGGACTACATTATTCAGAAAACAATGAGGATCTTAAGCTCTGTTATCTACAGTGACTGGGACAACAATGATTTTAGAGAAAACTGTTTCTCTGTGCTTGAAATATGCTTCTTGAAGCGATCAATCTTTCTACTGTCTATTCTTTCAGAAATACTTCTGGTTTGTCATCAAAAACTGCATGCGTAGGCACATAAGTAATTAATACCCACATGAAGTTTCATATTTGCTGAAGATGAATTCAAGACTACTTATCTGCAACTGATATACATAAGTCAATCCTCCCAAACTGACAAATTCTGATAATCAGAAGTGTGCCTAGTTACACTTTTTCTGAAAATTTCACCTAAGTATCATTAAAACATATTAGAGAACAAATTAAAGGTGATGTTATCAGTGTGGAAACGAAGTACTGGCCAGAGTTTAGCTGCCAAAAGTATAATCAATTGACAGACTCCAAAAAGGAGCAGTGACAGCACATATTTTGCTCTCAAGTTTTGATTCTGCAGTTCACCAGACACTCTCTGTACAAGAGCTACACTGTGCATTTAGTTCCAGTGTCAGATCTAGCTGTTTCACATTTAAAGATCTGCTTAGCAGAAGTTGAAGGTCTGTACTGCTTTCACTACACCTGCATCTTCCCTTCTGCAAAACCTGTACAATAAAATGGCTTTACATTCATGGATGTACTAAAAGTTTCTGATAATGCTGGGGACACTTTGATATCACAGTCTATACCTGTGTGCCAGGATTCTATATATCAAAACGATTTAAGTTGTAGGTAGTTGGATAGTTTTGCTGATTATACTGGAAGTGGTCTGTTAAGATATTGGTTCGACCGTACTGATAGTCTCCATGTTGTGCAAATGCTGTAAGTCCATTCTGAGACTTTTCAGGAGTGTTTCGATGCCGGTCCAAATTCACAAGGTCTCCAGTTGTAACTGGAAGTAGCTGCTTCTTTGCTTCTTGGTTTGCATCATATTTTGTCTAGGGAAGAAAGAAAAAAAGAAAGAAAGAATGTTTTTCTAGGATATCACCTAACATATTCTTATACCTAGAAAAAAGAACATACTTTTACAATTACACCACTACGTATGTCTATTAGAATCTTAAAATATTGGTGACTCGTAATAAAAATCTCATTCTTCTCATATGCCAGATCATTAAGTTGCTCTTTTGCTCAAGAGATTTTAGTGAGTAACTTCCTAATTTTCATTTTTCAAGAAAATATTAAGATCTAAATTTGTTACAGACCTAACAGCAGCTGGCCTGACCCAAGCACCTGAGTACTTAGCTGTAGCAATACACATACCTCCCCTGCAATGAAGTTTTACATCACGCACTCTACATTTTTGTTCTGCTGTTAACTTGTTTCACAGACATAATTCAAAACTACTGGACTGTTTCAAGTGAGTTTCCTGAATAAACAAACAAACAAACAGATAAACACCTTACCTTGTTATATAAGAAGACCCCTAAGATAGCTGTCATCATTCCAAGGACATTGGTGCTAGTAACCGGGTTGCGAAGCATTATAAGGGACACTGTGATGACCATTATTCTTTTTGTGGCATTTGCAACAGAGTAACTTAACGGGCTGATCAGGTTAAGAATACTGAAGGCAATGACATTCTGGGCAAAATTACAGAATCCACTGATTATAAGTAGCATCAAGGTCCAGGACCAATGAGACATCGTGCTCTGTCATAAAAACAAACATTGCAAGAAAATAAGCTTATCACAGGTTTCAGATAAGTGACAAAGTAACAGAAATAAAACATGAGTCACTTCTTACCTGCCTTTTGATAGGAGGAACATCTGCAACTTCTCTACAGTTAAGAGGAACCCAAATATGCAACTACTGATTCTGAGAAAACGTCTCTCAGCACACATGTAACATGTGTTCTGGGTGCATTTGTTCCTGCCTCCAGCTACTAGTTCCTGAGACTTAAGGTGTCACATGAGCTACCTCTCCTAAGCCTGACAAGAATTCTCATGATAAACACTATGTTTGTTTTTCATATTGTTTTGTGAAACTGTTTGCAGGTATTTCACAAGAGTTCCTTCCATGCTGATGAGGAACTACACTGAAATACTTAAGTGCACGTTTTGTATGGATAGGCTTTTTTTTTTTTTCCCTCCTGTCTTAATAGAGGACAGTTTCCCAAACATAACACTTACCAAGTCATTCTCTACTAAGAAGGAAGAAAGATCAACCAAAACCCACGTTGGGATCATGAAGAACACAGCATGGCACCCAAGTATGTTCAGCAACCGAAGATGATGTATTCGGGAATCTCTTAACACCTGATGAAAAACACCATGACACAGCCTTTCTTCAGCTACTGTCCATGTTATCAGCAGAGATTCAGTAGCCATGTGATGGTAACAACCTCAGACAACAGATGGATATAGTATGAAAATCAGTAAGTACTGTTATGGTATGAATTTCCAACAAGGACGAACAAAGAAAAATAGATGTCTCTTTGAAAAATAATGGTTTCGTGACTGGTGACTCTCTTAGTATTAACCACATACACATTTAAAATGCTCTGCAAATCAGAAATCATTTTGTAACTACATATGTTCAAGACACACCTTTTAACTTCCTCTCCTTGTTTCTAAGATTTCAAGGAGTGCCCAGTGTTGACACTGACTCATTCACTACAGAGAAACGATTTGATGCAGCAAGATACATTAAAAATTTTCAAATAAACTGTTGCATTAAGTACTATCAAACTGTGAGCAGAAACAACAAAAAAAAATTCTCATGCCAAGGAATAAAGAGAAGGCTCAGGATAAGCTCTGAGTTCTGGCCAATTTTAAGTATAGCAGTCACCACAGCTAGGAAGAGGTATAGAAAACAGGCACACAAACATTATTTTGGGCTCATATGACAAATAAAGTCCTCCGGAGGAGGGCCACACAAATTATCAGAGGGCTGGAACACCTCCTGTAAAAAGAGGCTGAGAGAGCTGAGGCTGTTTAGCCTAGAGAAGGCTCCAGAAAGACCTTATCGTCTTATTGCGGCCTTCCAGTACTTAAAGGCGGCTTACCAGAAAGATGGGGAAAGATGGATAGGAGAAAGGGTAATGGTTTTAAACGAAAAGAGGATAGATTTAGACTAGATGCAAGTAAGAAATTCTTTACTCTGAGGGTAGTTAGATACTAGAACAGGTTGCCCAGAGAGGGTGTGGATGTCCCCGCCCTGCCAGTGCTCAAGGCCAGGCTGGATGGGGCTCTGGGCAGCCTGCTCTGGTGGGAGGTGTCCCTGCCCGTGGCAGGGGGCTGGAACCGGATGGGCTTTAAGGTCCCTTCCAGCCCAAACCATTCTATGATTCCACGAAAGTCAATAATAATAATAATTATCATCCATACTGGAAAATACATACCATCCTTCTGAAGGATGATACTACTGACCAATAATATGAACAGCAAAACTATTACCTTCTTTGAGAAAATATTCTGAAGAGAAAAACACAGAGTAGCAGCAAGTGCGCTGATGAGTCCCCACATGTCAAAGGAAAGTTCAGTGACTGTAGCCAACAGGACACCAGTTATTATGGGGATTAGAGACAAGTATACCTGAAAAAGGAATAGAAAAGAACATCTTACATCTAATAATTTTCATTTTAACTGAGTTTATACCTAATGCTGATTCGGGGAAGAAAGGAGAGAGAAGAATAAAGCAACAGAACGAGGGATCAACTTCTATACTGCTGTAGCTTGAGGAAACTAAATGACTACAATAAACGCCATAACAATTCCAGTACATCACCTTGCTTGATGTTTAGATGTGATAAAAGGAAAAGGAATGTGTAAAATCCACGTAATCTAATCTCAATCACAAAATTCACCCAGGTGACTAAAGCCAAGCTTTGCTGACCCCAGCCAGCAAAGCACACCACGAAAACCAGCAAGAGAAGAAACCTCAGCAAACCTGTCCGCACCTTCGTCGTCTGCTTTTCCTTCATTATGATCCGCGAAAGAAGAACCACCCATATTGGCATCGTCGCTTTTACTGAGAATGGAAAGAAAATTTCGGTGGGGATGCGAAGATTGGGCCAACTCCATTAAAGACCATCAGCAGAGGGTGAGCACTGGGGATGGAGGAGGGGCTCAGGTCTGGTCCCAACAAAGCCATAACCTCAGCCCACATGGGGTTGTCCCTTGTCACTGCACCGGGCACCCGTACAAATGCAGGATGGTTCTTTGTGGTGCTCTGGGACACTGCAGTGGGCACCCATCTGAGCACACACTGGGGCACGGGACATTGCACTGGTACGAGCACGCGCTGGGGACCAGGACGCCACACTGGGAACACACACCACGTCCCCTAACACCACACTGGACACTCACACGAGCCAGGCTCCACATCACTACATGGGACACTCATATGAGCACGTACCGGGCTTCAAATCACCTAACCAGGCACCAGCACGAGCACACGCTGGGGACCTGAACGCCACTCTAGGCACCCTATGAGCACCCACCAGGCTTCAGGTCACCCCACTGGGCATCACAACAAGTTCACACATGGCCCCGGGACATCCCACCGGGCACCCACACGAGCACACACCGAGCTTCAGGCCACCGCACCGGGCACCCACATGAGCGCACACACCGAGCTTCAGGCCACCGCACCGGGCACCCACATGAGCACACACCAAGCTTCAGGCCACCGCACCGGGCACCCACATGAGCACACACCAGCGCCTAGGGCATCCCACCGGGCACCCACACGAGCACACACCAGCGCCTAGGGCATCCCACCGGGCACCCACACGAGCACACACCGGCCTCAAGGACGCCGCCCCGGGACACCCTGCCGGGCACAGCCCCCTCCACACACACACACACACACGGGCCTCACCTGTGTGCGCGTAGGAGACCGGGACCCGCCAGAGCGAGACGTGCGCGGAGACGGAGGCGAAGTACTTGCCGAAGGCGAGCGGCAGGATGTAGCGGGGGTAGGCGCGGGGCGGCAGCTGGGCCGGGCCGGCCGGCGGCACCCGCCAGGCGCGCAGCAGCGGCGGCAGGAGGCCGCACAGCCCCAGGATGTGGAAGAGCGAGACGGTGACGGGCCGGGGGAAGCCGCCGAGCAGCAGCTTGTTCACCACGTTCCCGCCGGCGCTCAGCCCGTACCAGGCCAGGCACAGCGCCGACACCCGCGCGCCCTCACGCAGCGCCGGCCC
>VXAL01016769.1:371646-395699 GCA_013399475.1 Chauna torquata
GTGCCGGCAGGAGCCCCCGGCCGGGCCGCGCGTCACTTCCGCCGCCGCCGGCCCAGCACTCACCGTGCTCCGGCCCGGGCCCCCCCCGCCCTCAGCCCGAGCGCCGGCTCCTGCCGCGGTTCCGTCTCCAGCCCGGCCCAGCGCCCGCTCTGCCCCCGTGAAGGCCCGGAGCCCTCCGCAGCTCTCGGCCTTGCGGTGGCACAGCCCAGGCACCAAGAGGCAAGGTTAGAACAACCCAGGAGGGAACGGGGCGTGCAAAAACCCGCACAAAGGGCGTTTTCTGAGCCGGTTTTACAGCATAAACGCGGTCCGGCCGCTTCCTAAGCGGCAGGCGGACCTTCATGGCCGTGCAGGCACTGGAAACCGCCTCAGGACAGCACGACTGCAGCCCGTGCCGTGACTGAGCAAAGGTCACGTACTCAAAGGCAAGGAGAAGTTTACTGATCTTTAAAACTCAAGGAATATGTAATGCTGGAGGTATTAAAGATAGAACCCCCTCCTGCTTGCCAGGTTCTCATCTACAGCCTGCTTCACCCATGCACTCCTCCAAAAGACATTTCTACACCATTACTGTACCTGTAAAAGCATGCACTTTAGGTAATAGTGATTCCCGAAAGATTTGGGGATGAGCCATTTCATTTCATTCATTGAAAAGAGATGGCAGTCTATTAATTGAAGATTTCAGGACTAGAAGAATAAATTCTGTAAAGCGGTTAGGAGAATCCAGTAGCAGAGAAACTGAGTTCATGCAAAAATGAGAGTACACAGCAGATACGCACATGGTAAACTTCATTTGAACTTGTTTACAAAATTGACAAAAAAATCACCTTGTAAACTTATTCACATTTTTTGGAGCTCACAGAACTGGTTATACTAGCATGCTGAAATAAAGATTGTCAAGCCTCGTCTCACCCTGGATTACATCCAAGTGAGTTGACCCTTACAGCAGAAACAAACTAGGTATGTAACAAGATTTAAAGCTTGCGTTGAGAGTGAATTTCCCTAGCGATTTGTACCACTAGGGAAAGGGCTGGATCCAATACCTGAAGCTCCCTCAAGCAAAGTGAGCATCAGCATGGTCAGTTTGCTACTGAGAGCTGTATGTAATTTGAGAGCAGTGATGAACTCAGGGCATCACTTGACAGAGTATGGCCCTTGTGGACCATCAATTGCAGCAGAAATGTAAGCAATGGAAAAAGATGGTTTTTATAAAGTGTACTTTGTCATTTCCTGAAATTTGCCCTATATTCAAAGGCCTCAAAAGAGCACAAACCCTGTTCCTAAATAAGACCATTCANAAGCATTTTCCAAAAACGACCAATTTTTTTAGCCCTCTAACATCAAAGCTACCTTTCTGAATTGCAAGATAGTAACTTTCTGCAACTCTAGAACACATTGCCTGGACTCATCAACTGCAGAAGGATAAAATGGAAGTAAACTGAAAATATACTTGGAAACATTTTTTGGTAACCACTTTCTCGTTCGGAGATTTCACGCAGACCTCAGATTTCAGAAATGGAAGCAAACATATCAGTAAGATTTCTGAGACACTCACACATTTCAGTATCAGTCAAATCACAAAAGCAGTAGGTTTTAACAAGAATGACTTAAAAATAAACCAAACGTTATCAGTTGTATTCCATGGAATGAACCAACCTAATGCATACCTGGTGAGGAACACCTTTTTAAAATCATGATTTGACACTGAAGAGCTTGACTCTGCTCTCAAAGGCAGCAGAACTACTTTTGCCAAGGCTCTTCCATAGAAGTGAGATCCAGCACAAATGAGTTAACATCACTAAACCTAGAAATGTTTTTGGTATTGTGTCCCCTCCCCACCCAGTACAAGGGACTGTAGAAAACAGCTAGTCCCAAATGTTAAAGCAATTACAGTTAATAGAAATTCTTAGCGTTCTGTACTGAATTAGGATGCTTTAGAAATCATTTTAACAATTAGGAATAATATATTACAAAATTACTGAGAAAAGATGAACTACAACCTTTTTAGACTTTGAGGTACATTAATGGTAATTGGGTTATCAGTCTCTAAACCCTGGATGCAACCAGAGTTTAGAAAAAAATCCAACCTATGCGACTGAATACCACCAATATACTTGGAAGACATCTTGTATATCCCTAACAGCCAGCTGCTTTCATCACTGTCGGATGGGATTCAGCTTCACCACACTGCTCCAATGGATTCTCAGTTTGTCTGAACTGAGCAAACTTTTAAAAATAAATTAGTTCAGTATAAATAATTCACAAACTGCTTTGTGCAAATTTTTTTTATTTCCACATTTATATCACAATGTGTCCACTTAAAGGACCAAATAGCAAAGTTGCTCCCTTCTGCATCCCAAGAACACAGAAGTCTAGGTACTGTACATTCACTAAGGCTCTTTGTTTTTGCAAATTGCGTTTATGATGGATATCCATAAGGCAAACAATATCTAAAGGAATGGTAACAAGTATATTTCCAGCATACAAACAGGCTTCCTTTTTCCCTCTCACAGTACAGTTACAAACTTGTAGCACCCTCATGACATTTAGATTCTAGAAAAGGTGATTTTCTTTTTTTCCTAGAAGTTTGCAGGAAGGGAAAAGGAGGAAAAATATTTGGCTGGTGGTGGTGGGATCAAAAATATCATTAAACATCTAGTTTTTGCAGCATTTCTCAGAGACTGGATTTAAACTGAAACCAGACTAAAATATGTGGATGCCTATGGAATGTTGAGCTGAAGCTGGTCTCCCAGCCTGCAGTGCAACACCTGTTGTTTAAAACCCAATCTCCGTACCACATGACTTTAAAAACGCAATCATGTTCAGAGATGTGATAAAAATAAAACTACAGTTTTTGCACATTGTCTCTCGAATATCTCACTGCCAAATAAAAACCCAAATCAAGTCAAATAAATAGATGCATATTTTGTTAAGGTAACTTCCACAATTTTCTCTGTACCTGCCTGTAATAAGATTCCGGCATTCAGAAAGTGCTGGAAATCATCTTCACTTCTTGGGGACTAACACTTTTTTATAGCTGGCTCGCTATAGAGTTTTGAACTCAGTTTAATCAACCTTCGTATGCCTTCCTTTGCAATTGTTAGTAAACTGGTAGCAGCATTTCACAAAAGGAGAATTTTAAAGGAAAGAGCTGTAAATAACCAGCTCCCTCTCACCCTCTGCTCGTTGGGCCTGTTTGTCCAGGACAGGAGGCTTTCTCCATGTTTAAGTGGCATAGTGTCTGCCATTTTTGCTAACTGCAGATGTAAAAGCATTTTAGCAAAACTGTACTCAGTCTAGGCAGACATAAGGCAGGATGTTCAATCTACCATCATCCCCATGCGGGTCTAAAGATATGCACTGTGTCCAATCATACCAGTTACCCTGTGTATCATAACAACCGTTCACGCCTGGCCAGTTATGTTCACGTATTCTGTTGAGATCATCACTTGTGACCTCCCTTGTGACCCCAGGCAAGTCTGTAGGTTTGCTGTTAGGAGCTAGAACATGAGTCTTTCTAGCCTCTTTTCTAGTGCTTTCCTCCTGCTTTAAATATTCAGACATGAAGTAGTGAGCTCCTGGAGTCTGTACTCCTGATGAAGACAGCAAGCTACTCTGTCTGTTTAAATACGACTGAATTATTTCGTTTCTGGATAATTCTTTCCAGTTCGTTTGTTCAAAAGGGCTTTGCAGGTTGGGTTTTTGCTCCTGCTTTTCCGTTTCTGTCCTGTGCTGTTCAGTAAGTGCAGGGATTTCTACCTGCAAAGGATCTTTCTGTGTTAAAGGTTTTATCTGTCCTGTCATGGGATCAAAAGTGAGTTTTCTCTCTTTTAATCTCACAGGTTTCACACCCCCTTCTGTCACGTGCCCATCCAAGTTGACTGTATAGTCTCTAGGTCGGTACCTTTTCTTCTTTTTACTATCTGAACCTGAAGCAGCATCATCACTGTCCATTTTTGAAGTGTCCTGTGAAAAGCCCATGTGTGGCGTGAGAGATTCCCCAGGATGGGAGCTGGTTTTGCAGCTGGGAGATGTGTGCTGTTGAAGTGTCCCTGCTGTATGCCTGTGCTGGCTTTCAGAAGGTACCTGCTGCTCCTGCCAGTGCTGAGATACCTCAGTTACTGATTGCTGAGAGAACTCCAGTCTTTTTGCTGGCATTGGAGGTGTTGATGGTTGCATCAAGGATGGTGGTGGTGATGGCACCTGTGCAGTATCCAAGAACTGAGACCTTTGAGATGGACTAGGCATTGAATCCTTTGGTGAGTACGTAGTATGCTGCCGAGCAAAAGTATCATGCCTAACATTTCTAGGGCTAAACGAGGAACAGCGAGGACTCTTAGGTTGGTGCGGTCCTGTGGTTTCTTCTGATTTATCATGCTGCTGAAGCACTGCAGTCTTTAATAACGAGGAAGTGCTTGAAGGTTTTACAAGTCCTGGAGAACTGGTGTGAGGTTTTACAGCATTTACTGGAATCTTATTGTGTTTATCATTTTCACTGAGTTCTGTCCTGCTGCTTTCAGGCCCTGCATGTAGATTTACATCCACAGGACTAGGAAAATTTTCAGGACTACCTCCAATTCCATTCGTTGGAGGGGGTGAAGAGTTTTGTAATACTTCATGACTAGCTTTGGAGACTTTTGGGGGAGGAGGGCCCTGATGCCCATCCCTGTGTTCACCTTTCCTTTTCCGATTTCCCAATTTCTCTGGTTTTGGAGAATTCAGTTTCTGTATATCATTCCTGCTTTTCAATTCACTGATTGGCTTTGATCCAGCCACGGCAGGAAGTGGCGCTTCTGGTTTGCAGTTGTGAGCACCACCGTTTGCTGATCCAGGTGGATTCGGCAACCCTCTTGGCACTGGTTCATTCTGGGTTACAGGTTCTATCAACTTTTGCCAATTCCGCAACAATTTCTTGGCACGTTTGGCAAGTTCCTCATTGGATGTCTTCTTCCTCACCTCATTGATAAGCCTCCCAAGTCTTGTTTCCTAGAAAAAATGAAAGTTGTTTTTACAAACAGGTATCATTCTAAACAAAATTTCAACTCAATTTTTAAAGTAAGTTCCTGCTTTTAAATCCTTACACTAAGAAATACCTAGTATAAAAAGATTAAGATTTAAGAGCCAAATTAATCTTTCTGGAAGGAATAGCCCACTTGGTCCAGCAGTGCTCTGCGGCAAAGCATGAAACCTTATAAAGCATAAAACCATAAGGTGGTTTTCTGACTCCCTTGTAAGTTGTTGGTTTAAGTCTCCCCTGGCTAAAGCACCAGAGCCATTAGCTGCGAAAAACATCAGAAAGGGATTTTTAATCAGCAAGAATCTTGAGAATATAGGTTAAAGCTCAGATTGGAGGGGAACTGCAGTACCCAAGGCAGAAAAGTTGTGTTTATTACAATGAAACTGAGACCTGCAGAAAGAGGCATGAAAAGAAAATCCAGAATCTTTGCCCGTTACAGCAACACATTGACAATACAAATCTCCATTTCACAAATCTGACTGCCAAGGTGCGATTTATGTCCTATCTTCTTCCACCATCTCCTCCCCCTTCACTCCTTAGTATCTTGAAAGGGTATGAGACACCAACTTGGACGAGCCTTCCTGGGAGCCTCAACATGATTCCATAAGCAGAAGGAAGTGAAGTGTTTGTTCCCAAAGCACACTTGAAAGCAAAGAATTGTTCCACACGTCAGATAACTTAAGAAAAGCACTTCAAAGGACGACAGAGTAGATTTTGAGAGAAATATGGAACACGTGATACATATGTCGAAATACAACCAGAGTTGACAAAAATCTAGACAGATTTCAACTTCTCCAACTGGAAAAAATCATCTTGGTACTGCATCTAGGATTTACAGAATGGCTGTGTGATTCCTGAAAGGAACGCATTTTCACGGTATTTGGGTCCTTTATGAATGCAAAGGTAAACCACTGGCACAACACAATGCTTTCTGTACTGCTATGCATCAGAATCTCAGTTGTTTTGAGATTCATTCACTTTGAGATTTGTCTCCCATGGGGCAGCACGGAGAGCACTTAACCAACATCTAAGGCTCACAATAATTATTTGTAAATATCACAATTCACATTTCGCAAAAATTATTTGCATTGGCATTACATTTAATATTTATTAACAGCCTGTCTTGTAGTGCTGACTACTTACAGCATTAGGTATCATCTCAAATCAACCTATAGCTACCTGACTCTAGGGAAAACAGTCAGAGGTTACAAAAACAATAGTTAAAAGCAAGTGACACCAACAATTTCAATATAAAGACTGAAAGTCTTTTTATAATTTAGCCATATAAACATCTTTGGGCTCTTTATTTAAGAGTGGCCAGAGAGACTGCAGTTGCTATCCTAGCTGATACTTCAGCTTTTAATACATCTAATCTCACCAACTCGATTCAGGCACTGAAACATGCTGAACTAAATTTAAGATTAATTTTACAGATACAGAGGGACTATGTTCCTCTTGTTTCAGATTCTTCATTGCTGGGTCGCCAAACAGCTAAAAAGGTGACCAGTACTTCAGCAAGCAGAACGGTGTTGATGAATGCAAAGAATTAACAAGTAGCAAGAAATGATTTAATGTAGTGCCTTACACAAACGGGAACCAGGCTGCACAGAGTACTGATCTGAATCCAGAAACAATCACTGTGTAAATACAGATGTCAGAAGCAGCATGAGAGGGACAAAATAATATCTTAACTGTGAATCCTTTGCAATCAAATCTACTGTTTCAAGAAAAGCTCTTATGGAAATTATACAGGCAGAGAAAGTCCTTTTATGCACCCAAGAAAATCAAGTGATGTTCAGATGGTGACATACCTCAAGTGCCTCTTTGGTAATGGGATATTTCTCCAGGCTGGAGATCACTTCCAGCACTGCCACCATGTTATGGATCTGCAACAAGAAAGACAAAGTCACTTCATGTTTCATGCACAGGTCTTAGTTATCAAATGTAATTTAAGACCTTCCCCTTTATAATTGCTGGAAACATTAATCACAAAATTGCTATCACACTGTCTGGCTTTAGGGAGCAGATTGTTCAAAGAATAGGGACAAGGACACTTTACTGACCTAGTTGGAAACTGAAGGAGCTGTAACAAACACACACTTACATAAAACTAAATGAAATATTAGCAATAAAACCAGTGTGCTAACTAGCAAAGTTCTGAGACCCTCGTTGAGGCATTAGTTAATTGTCCTAACTGGAAACATAAGTGCCAAGCGGACCAAGAAGAGTAACCAGTGAAATCAGAAATGTAGCATTTATTCTTTTAGACACCGCTTTGGATTTATACAACTCACTGCTGTTTAATTTTGCTCAAAATATCGGTGCTTCCTGTAGCTACAACCAAGTGGCTAAAAACCCAGGTACAAACTCCTCGAAGTTTAAAACCAGCTGAAGCAAGCTCTGTGCCCAGTAGGTGTCCTCAGACAGTCACCCAGCACCAGGCGAACCAGGCGAGGGATCCAGCCACGGCTCCTGAACAGCCACCTTAAAAACTCTGCAATCATTCTGGGATTACACTTCCTGATATGTAAGACAGTGAGGAGTAACTTCAGAAATTCACTTTACATTAATAAAGAGCGTATCAGATTTTCTGATGGGCTTCACTGCAACGTTTCTATACGCATGAGTAAGCTCCACACAAAGGCAGTTGCCCACAATCTGCAGATGTTAAACACAAGTGTGATTTTAATAATTTCTATGAGAAAACTCAGACTACAGAGATCCCATTTCCATCACCTGATATTAACAGCACTGAAAACTGGAATTCCTAATTCACCTTTGTAGATGGATTTAAAAGATAAGCGAAGGAAAACTTGAATCACTGAGCCTCATTTATTGCTTAACTACATTTGTGACTCAACTGGACATGAACCGCATCTGAGAAAAATCTCGTAGCAAGAACCTCTGCAGGGACCCCACGATACCCTCGAGCCTTATCAGAGCACAGTCAGGTAGCCCTGCTCTCCCCAGCCACACACCACTGTAAGATTCTTCGTTTTAAGAAGAGTGCAAGTTTGTAAGAACCAGCTTTTTCAAGTCACTTCCGTCCTTCTATTAAGTCACAAACTTAAGCAGGATTGCTTAAGGTTGGCGGTACTTGGATAAAGCTGCCAGCAATGAAGCATTTTGCTGGATTTTTAGAGTAACTTTTACCAAATTTATTTTTAAAGTCTATATTGGCTTTGAGTGATTGTAACTCGGGTTGTAAAACCTTTTTCAGAACAAAGATCAATTCATTTGTCATGATTCTTTCTTTACTGAACTACAATGCCTCTGCTTAAAGCCCTACCATCCGGGTCAGGTCTGGCAAAACTCCGCTTACGTTTTAAAGCAGCAACAGCACATATTTCGACATATTTTAGTATTTAGTATTTCACTTCAGTGCATTGACTTCCTTCATTTCCGATCCTTGCGCTTCCTTGGTGCCCAGGAAGCAGGATTTAGCACCACAGTTTAAGTAATACATAACACCATTTTTTTTCCCCCAAAGTTTCTAGAACCAGAGCACTTAGAATAGCTAATGCTCAATTCTGGGAGTTTCCAGACAAACATTTTTTAGACTTGCAAAACATGATACTCTCCCTCCCAACACATGTTTTAGACTAAGAATTACCTAGGCGCAAAAAGGCTCTGTGTATTGCACACATCAGTAATTGGTACAATTATTTTTGCAGTTACTGGTAATCCCCAAATATTCATTACCTAAACGACAAACCGATGGCAAAAAAGGATCGTTGGCCTATCAAAAGGTCAAGATAGGGAAAGTGATATGCTTATATATATACACACACCTACAGAAAGATGAAATTGGTCAGGGAATTTCCAGTAACAGTTTTACCTTTGTTTTAAAATACCTAAATATGTGTATATGGTTGCCACCAAATAGCAAATCACCTACCAGAGACCAGGTCTATACCAAAACTGACAGACTGGCGCTTCATTCCCTCCTTTGACAGGCACATGGCACCGATTAAGACAGCAAAAGCGGCCTTACACCACTGAGCCTGTGCTGATCACCCAGCCTCTGGCAGAGCACAAGACACTCGTTTCAGATTCTTCGCACACTTGTAAGCGATGGAAAGCACACTGTCGCACTGCGATCACTGCAAGCAGCATGAACACTCTCGCTCAAACACTGCAAGGAGCTTCTCTCATTTTTTTCTTCTTTCTGACCTTCAGGGAAGCCTGGTTCTCTCAAAAAATTTCAGGCAGGTTCAACAACTTCTCCACCCTTCCCCAGCAGTTTTGTGTAGTTATCTTGGAATGCTTCACCCAAAGCGGCACAAAAAGAAGTTTATCATAAAAATCGCATTCACCCATTTCAAAAATAATATAGACCACAAAACCTCTTGTGGTACAGTTAAACACTATGATGAAAACAAGATGACCTCTCCAAAAGGACTCAAGCATCATCTTTTCACGACGAAGGCACCTATTTCGATAGCAGCAGTACATCAGTATTGCACAGCAGGGTCTTTACCTTAAACCATCTGTTACTGGCTTCATAAAATTCATATATTGTCACATAACTGACAAGAGAATGAAGTTAAAAAGCCTACGAGCACATCACCCTATTTTGAGCAGCAGCAGGAATGATCATTTATTAATGCAAGCTGCTATTAACATGCTTATTGGCTACACAGCAGATAGGCAAAGTAACATAAAGCACAGTGGGACAAGGGAGTTTGGCAACCTCTCTTCAGACACTGTGCAAGAGTACAATTGCATAACTCAGTGTCTCAAACTTGCACATCATTTTAGTTTCTGTTTGCCTTTGGCTACTTACACTGCAACCCACTACTACCACCCCAAAACAACTTCCATGAAGCAGCCCCAGGACCTCATATTTAGGACCTTGCAGAACACAACTAAGAATAATTCATGCTGCATTTCCAATTATCCCATGCTGTTTCCGTGTTGTGGGGATTGACTGGCACACAGGCTAATTCACTCGAAGTTTTACTGGAGAACATCTGCTTTGAGTCATCTGCAATAATCCTTTCCAGCCAACCCTAATGACACTCACAGAAAACAAATCTTATTTATTCCATGCAAGTCTCCTTAAGTCATTCAGCTGTACCCTGGATCTTACTACTGGTATCTCAGATCTCTTCCAAGTTAAGCAGTAAATGTTTTTACTACGGCCTCAGACAAAAGCCCTGGTTTCTGAACACTGTGGAAAAGATCAAACTCTTCTTTAATTGCCATCTTAATCCTGTTTTAGCTTTTATACATCAAGAGCAATTCAGTAACTGACTTCAGGGTAAGTGCTGCACAGCGGTTTAAAAGGATAAAAAGTTCAGCTTGGGGAAGGGTAATGTACAGCTGCTCCCTGCCACCTCCAACTCCGCTGCCTCCTTCCCGGGTAGATTTGCAAGCAGCAGCAAACCAGGCGCCTGCACACGAGCTCGCGTCACTGCTTCCACGTGCTGGGGCTGCAGAAGGGTCAGAAATACCAGCCTGCTGGCGGTGCTTTATACCGGACTAGCACTCGAGTGCCACGGTTTGGTTCTCTTCCCTCCTCCGCAGACCAGCCCTGACACAAACCCCAGCACCAACACCTCTCCTCTCTCCCTCGCCGCACAGCGGGGCCCTGCAGGCGCTCGCACTCCGCTGCTGCCTAAGAAGCAACTGCTACAGAAACACTCAACTGCCGTCATTTGACTAAAGCCGAAATCACTTTTTTTTTTTTTAGATGTTTTGCAGGGATATTTCTAAAGATTTTTGCGTGACTGGACTACAGTAGATGACAAGCCAGATCTGAGTAGTAAGGATGCGGGCCTGGGGCAGGAGGAAGACTAGGTATTTCATTATAGCAGGAAAGCCTGAGAGCTAAGCACAAAATTATAAAAAAATTGCAGTGAAACTGCTAACACAGATTCCTATCCTACTGGATTCTGGCTAGGAAGGTTCTTCTTTGTAATCATTTGCATTAAGTTCAATTAACAGCACTAAAAGAAATCCTTTGGCACAGCACCACAACTCACATGGGCCACATTAGTACTTATGAAAGTTTCTAAAGGGTATTGAAACTCGGCCCACTACACCTAGAGTCCAATCACCGAAACTTTTCTAAAACAAAGTATAATGCTGTTATCCTCCCAAAGTCACAGGTTACAGTAATAATCTGACTCCCTTGTAAGCATTTTGACCCAGACTACACAAGTACATCAGAAGATACTGGCTTTGAGAGAAGGCACTTGACATGATACTACAACTTAGTTCTTCAGAATGTGCTGTCACTACTCAATAGTTTGCCAGTTTCAAAGCAAGTACTCGGTACAACAGCATCACAGCAATTTTACAAAAGCAAGCAAGAGAAGTGGACCTACCATGGAAGACTCAACACATTTGTCTTTGCTACAGATATGGATCCAGATCTCTATTGCCGAGTTGGTGTTTTCTATTTGCAATTAACATTAAAAAAGGCAGCATGGTTTACCCAGAACTTCACAGGGGCATTTGTACCATTTTTACTGTCTTGCCCCTGCCCCTAGGACAGCAGCATTTTATTCGGTAGTTATAAAGACTGTCATATACACATGGCCCATAGATATCTTTAGGTACTGCTGGATAACATCCAGGAAAATCCTAGATTCAAGGTCAATATTGCTGAAACTGCCAGGAAGGCAGAACCAGTTTGAATGGAGGTATGGCAACAGCACCACGAGGGACATCCTCCACTCACACTGGTTTCCTCCAAAGCAGCACAGCGATTACTTACACCTGAGCACCGATTCCTACCCCAGACTGGGGTCTCTGATCAATACCAAATCTTGCTCATGGCAGTGTATTTGCATAATGCAATGAAACAGCTTTTATAACCCTTTTATAACCCAAAACATGGAATAATAAGAAAGAAGAAAAAAGCTGCTATTCATAGCAGGCTTTATTTAAACACTGCAATGGAAATAGAGTAGTATAGCGCTTATTTAGCGCTTCATATAGGATGCTTTAGATACCAGACATTAGCAATACGTAACATGAACAGTAAACTATAACGTCATTTATTCAGAGACACAGACCACACACACAAAGTTAGAATTCAGGTTACAATCTGCTGGTATTTAGATCAGTTCCCTTGCAACTGATCTATTAACAGTTTCCCCTACCCCCAATGTGACATGATGTTGTCTAAAGATAGGGTACACGAGATACTATTCACAGAAATGACATACCAAAAAGATGACCATGCACTACTTTGTTCATAATTACTGAAAATGTTTGAAAGTCAGTGTGCTTAAATCGAGTTCAAAAACTCCCTGGTATACAAAAGGCATTCTTAAAGGTGGAGGTGAGCTTCCTAATAGTATTTAGCAAAGCAGATCTTTAAATGTGAATGAATAGACGATTTATACATTTTTACGTTGATGACATCCCCTGAGAGCATCTTCTACAACAGAAGAATTCATTGGGAGTCCACACATTGAAAACTGATCAGAAAAATACTCCTTGGCTACCAGTGACAGACAAAAAAAGTGGTTGTACATGGCAAGCACTTATCCTTACCTCTGGATTTAAAATTTCCAGGTCTAACTGAAAGATTTAGAAGTCTGCATACATTTTACTTGTACTTAGCTTTTATTTACTGGTAAGGTAACATTATCCAGATTCCTTCCCATATATGCTTTACGAAGCCAGGATCAAACAAGCGAGCTAGGTCAGACTCCAGCAAAACACCGCACTGCGAAGAAATCAGCAGGCCTGAAATACCTCACTCGAGCAAGACAACAGTTCAGCCCTCTGACACCTTTTGGCAGTACGTACGCACGTACGGAGACTACAACAGCCAAGAGATCAAGAAGAAGGAGAGAGCTTGCCCCAGCACTCATGAGCAGCCTAGAGACAGACCCATAGCGGCTGGTGAGCATGCCATCAGCACCTCAGCTCTGCTCGACACGCAGCTCTGCAACCCGCTCCAGGAGACCTCACGCCCTCAGGTCTGGCCCTGACACGGCAGGACAACGCACCGCACGTCGGCAAGGCAGGGGCAACCACCCCATGAAAGAAGGATCTGTTGGTGGAGTCACTTAGAAGGTAAGGTGCAAAAAGTAGTAAAATATAGATTATGAAGACCAGACACACACCCAAAATATAATCAGTTCACAGAACAGCAGAGGCACATGAGAGAAGTCTTCCTATCTACAGGAGGAGGTCTTTAAGGCAACTAGAAAACAGTCAAGACTAACACTTTGCTCTACTCACGTTTATTAACCGATAATTGGAAGACACTCTTATTACTACCAACAGGAATAGCTGTCTATCAACCTCAACATTCGTTACGCAGTCTGTATACGGTATCATAAGAATTGCACCCTAGTGCCTGCCCCTCAGCTGGATACAAAGACAGAAGACTCACTGCAGCATGACACCCCCCAGACTTCCGTCTCTCTCCCCACCAAAAAAAAAAAACCAAAACCACCACCAACAAAAAACCAAACACCCACACCACAGCCCACCAGACCATGAAGCTGGGCAAAACTTTTTTGGGGGAACAAATTTATTAGCCTGATTTGAAAAGCCCAGCAATTGTTTTTCAGCATTTCAGCCCAGCATTTCATGCAACTAACACGAAATGCCATTAAACCGGCAGCATGCGCGCAGTACAAACACAAGGGAACAGAGTAAGAGCAGCAGGCACTGCGTGCCGCAGTCAGGAGCCTTTGGGCCAGCAGGGCAGAACACAGTCTCAATGGCATCTACCACGGCACGCTACAAGCAAGATATTTTAGTCTTGTTTTTCACTCAACACCATACTGATAAGGAATGGTATAGGAATCAAATTCAGCTGGAATTGCATGTTCATCTCAAGGCACCACAGTTCAAGAAGAATGTATACAAAGAGGAGTTCAGAGGAGAGCAGTGATAAGGGGTTTTGAAAACACAGTTAACAAGAAAAGTTTAAGTACTCAGTTGGATGCTACAGTATTGGAAAAAACAGGGAGTGGAGACAGCTTGAAACAAGCCTTCCTATTCATTACAGGCATCATAAAGAAAAAGGTGATCACTTGTTTTCATGCTCACCGACGTAATTTGTAATCAGTAGTTGTTGCATATTAGGAACAACCCAAGAGCTACCAATGCACTCAAATAAGCTCTCAAATGGGCACTAGAGGGGTTTAAGAACAGATTAGACAAATCTGGAAGGAGTTGTTTTACATAGGTGACGTTACTTCAGAGGAGGCGATGGACCACATCGCTTCCAGCCCTGCACCCCCACGATATGCATCTGGGGGACAGATGCTAAACACCAGTAGCAGGAACGTTGAGACGCCCATTCTCATTTCTATCTGTCAAGAGCCAACTCAAACGAGTCATTCCAAATTCCGTGTTCCCAAAGAGATGCACGCAGGTAATTATATGAAGCAGTTTGTATTATAAAGGACTTGAAAAGTTCAGGCTGGACTCGCTCTGCCCAGGTGCCCAGGAGACGTGTGCCAGAAGCAGCACCAGCGGCAGCCCAGCCAGCGCAGCCGCTGAACATCGCCGTCCCGACAGCCTCACGCTCACCACCCTACACCTGAGCACATCTCAAAAACGGCATGGGCCTGCCAAAACAAAGCAACCGATTTAATGAAACAATAACAACCACGGAAGCTGTTTGGTGTGACCCAGCTCTGTACATCTGTTGCCTTCTGGTGCAAATGCCACAGATCGCAACAAGGCCAGCTACAGGCGCGTTTAACGCTTTGCGGAACAATGCGGTGTCTTAACAGAACCAGACTTGTCAAGTGGTGAGCTGCACAACTAAAGACTACAAAATAATGTAACGTGCCCACCCAGGTGCAATCACTACAGATTATTTCAGCACAATAAATAATACCCATAGAACACATCACTAACACACAAAACCTAAAGAAACCCAAACAAGCACTACACCAGTCCTAAGGAGCTAACCACGTCAGTTTTGTTATGTGCATGATAACCATTTTGGTTACTTCTCCTCTCCCTCCACGTGTGCAGAAACTTCAACTCGATGAATTTTGGTAGTTACTCTTTATTATTATCCATGAACTGAAGTCCAAAATTATTGCTTAAAAATTTCAAGAGCCATACAATTAGGTTGCTGCGCAACTGAAGTCACAGGAACAACTGGTCCTACTTCAACACGAGAAACGTGAGTTTGTTGACTATTCAGGCAGAATAATACAGAATATACAGAAACTCCAGCCTTAAAATACACTCCTTTTTATTTATAATATTCTTGGCGCTTTCTATTGTAAGGAGCAATCCAGTCATTCAGCCAGAAGCCTGTACTTTGACTGCAGTTATTCAGGGAAGCGAGAAGCCAGCGCTGACGGTTAATGCGCAACAGGCAGGTGCCGTGCGCCCTGCGGAGCCAGACGCTCCCAGCACAGCAGCTCTCCATTTAACCTGAACTGGCCATCTTCATCTACCTGTGTCACGGTAAGGGCAAAGGCAGACACTGACTAGAGTATAAGAATGACCCTTAAAGGCATCGCCTGGACAGAATCATTCGGCAGTCACCTGCTTAATCTTAACGCACTCTAGAGAACTAGTGGAGATTTAAAATTATGCAACCTGTATTTAAGGTCTTGACGAGAATGGCTTCAAAGGGTCGAGAGCTTTCTGAAATTCTTAAATATTGTTACCCATCACATGAAATATCTGTGTAGGGCTGTTAACACGGAGCAGTTTATACCTGAATGCAACACAAGAAAGCCTTACTAATGGCACTATGATATATAATTTTCACTCTTGATTGCTCAAGAGATTTTAAGCATGGCATGGTTGTTGAAGATCTGGGAAAAATACCCTTAAAAATTGGGAAGATTTTAAATACCAGGTTTGGAGAGAAATAAGTCACTATCCTTCCAACAGCAGTTACTACTACAGAATTTACATCAGCACATACTGTGGAGATATTTTACAGAGATGCCAAAAAAAAAGTGCAATCAATTTATCCTCAAATTATTGCTCACCAAATTCTAGATAAAATGCTGCTGCCGATCACCCATTTCCAAATACCTCCAGCACACAACCTTTCATCTCCAAGCTTACAAGTCAGCAGGCTGCTTGACTTTAAAACTGGCACCACTCCAGAGCCAATCACCCAGTGTGGTCATAACGGGGCAGAAGAACCCAGCACTGCTATCAGTGTTTTATTTGTATTTAAACACACAACACTCGGAAGCTGGAACCTGGCCCTTGCAAAGTGAGTTTAGTTATTTCTAGCCTAGTAGCAGAAAACTCCATGATTTCCACTTAAGAAAGCCCCACTGAAGCCTAAGTAAGCCCCTTGATAGCCTGTCGTAAACAGTCCAGCAGAGAACATACTACACAAGCCCAGATTTAGGTACACTCTTATACACATGACAGTGGAGACAGGATTTTGCATGATACAGTTAGATTCTTAATTAGCGTGCTTATCCCATAAGCACACAAACCACAGACACCCCACCTTTTCAAACACATCTGGAACATCACCTCTTGCTTGAAGCCTCTTCTCTGCCATCTCACTATGCTCAACTCTACTCAAGAGGTAACTGTAGTTTCTCCAAGCATAAACTATTACATTGAAGCACACATTTTTCTGGAACATTCATGACAGTAACTTCTGTACTTAAATATATAAAAATTCCATGTTTCCTCCCATCTAATTAATTTACACAGCACAAGAAATGTTATATGACTATGCTAACCAGCTCCAAGAGCTCTGCTTAAGTTCCAGCCACTTAAAGCTGGTTGTAGATGGCACTGGAAGTTTGCTCATTTAAGACAAGTTGTGAATGAGCACTACCTCCTTGGGACGAGCCACCGTTCCTCTACCTTCAGAAGTGCTATACTCCCAAAAAAAAACATTCGGTTTAGATCCACAGTATAATCATGCAAATCAGCTTGTACAGTACCATGAAAACAACGTGCTAGAAAGAAGCTCCACAAAAGTGCTGACTGTCAGTCTCAGACGAGATTTCCACCTCTGCACAATCATCTTTACAGCACAAAGTTTCAAAATACACCCAGTCGAGTACTGAATGCTACAGACAGGCTTGGACGTTGGATTCCTCGCCTCCTTAACAGCCAAGTTAGAAAACCACTTTGTTCAGTCAAACAGAACTAATTACATTTTACTTCCAGTGATTCCCTCAATAGAAATTTCTACCACCAACTGTTTGGACATGCTGAAAATTGTATACTTTGATATTAACAATCACACTTAAGCATGCACCACTGCCCCATGAAAGCCATGCCCCAGAAAACACTGACATGCTGTTAAGTTTAGCAGATCGCACCTCAAATTAAAGCAATTTGCTAGCACTTAAATATTGTTCCAAACACTGAAAGCATGAATTACCTGAAGAAAGAATAATTTAGCTGTTAGAATACTGAATAAACAAACCTGCAATTACATTAAGGTGAATGTGATGTACTTACCTTTACCTTAAATATTTCTTTAAAGACCAAGCGCCTAAGTGGGGCCACATCATACCATGTGTTACACAGACCGAAGAAAGTTTACTTGAAGTTATCACCAAGCACAAAATGGGCCAGACAGGGTAGCAGTAAAGCATTATCAGCCAAAACAGATGTCTGTGCTTTTTTTTTTAAATTATATTTATTTTTAACTCCTAATCTAATATACTAGAGTAACTATGCCTTAAAAGAAGTGCTTCTTAATTAGTATCAAATTTCCCCAGTAGGCAGAATCAATTCCTCCTCTTCCTACCCGGAAACTTATTATGGCTCCTGAAAAAAAAAAAAAGAAAACTCCCAGCAGCTCCTTGAAGAAATGAAAGAGAACCTCCCCTCCCAGGATGCTGGGAGAAAGCGCGTCAGTTGCTCTAGCACTACCGTGATCAGGAGCCAAAGGTGTCAGAGTGACAGCACGGTGATGCCACAAGCCCATACCCAAAACACTGGAGAGATGCAACAACCCACACCTGACACACTCCTGAAGCAGGCTCACCCTCAACTTGCTGTACAAAATGGTAACAGACAACTGACAAATTCCAGTTTCTCCTAGGTCCAGACTTAGGAAACATGGGCTACGCTGAGGGTCTTCATATTTTCTAAGACACAAATTGGGTCTCTGCCCACTCGGGAGCTTGTGACAGCAAATAGTTTCCCTCCCTCCCACCCACGGCAGTGCCAGGCCGCGGTGCCTTGGCAGCCGGAGCGGATCGCGCTGGCAGCCGATGCAGCTGCACCCCGCGGCCTCCCACCAGCACCAGCACCCCCAGGACCCCGCGCTCAGCTGCCCCAGCACACCGCTCGGCTGGGTTAATAGTGTGCCAGCCTGGTGCCCCAGCGGCTGCAGGAACACAGCTGCCCACGGTCAAAGCCACTTGAGAAACCGCAGCCCAGCTTCTTTGCTGTCTGGGAAGCCCGTTTGAGCACCTCTCTGCTCCTGGAAGGATGCACACCTTGTGCATCTGCTGTTTTTTCCACACTGTGTTTCATCGTGACCGGAAGAGATTATTCCAGATGTTCACTGAATGGAAGAACAAACTTTTTGAAGGTAAACTGCTTCACGGTCACACCAAGAAAACTGTTACAGCCGTTACTTCCCTCCCCACACTTCTTCCCCCAAGCCCCCGAGCAACTGAAGCGGTCGTTTCACAGGGTCCACGCCACAGCGGGTGCACACAGGCGCTCACCACAAAGCTGGGCCGCTTGGATTTAAACAGCCGATCTCGTACCGCCCGGGGCTGCCAGCAGCCCACCTCCACCCCTCCTTGCGACGCAGTCCCCAGCAGCCACTCCGTGCCAGAACCGCCCCTTCCCCGAGCCACCGGGGGCCAGGCCCGGCCCGCAGGCGAGCCCCATTTCACCAGCGTAGCGCCTCGGCCGGCCCCGTGCCGCCGGAGGTGGGGAAGGGGCTCTGAGCCGCTCTCCTGCCACGTGCGGCTGCACTGGCAGCTTCAGCTGGTGTAAGAGTGCAAGTTTAAGCCAGGCCAAGTTAATTTCTGGTTGTGTGAAGCAGTAGCCACGCTGCCATTACTGCGCAGTGGTTTACTCTCGAGTCGCACAGCTCACTCAGGTACTTCCCCCTGGACATCCAGAAAGAAGTTTCCCAGCATTTCTCCCAGGTACACGTGCCTGGCCACCGCGTTACTGCATCGCAACAAGAATGCAGGGTACAATTCCAGACACCTCCGAACCACACACGAGTGACGGTAAAGACTACAAATGAAACTTGACCATAAGGCATCCATTCTGATCTCAAGAAACACACACAGGTGTGGTTAACTCCGCCAGGTAACACACACCCCTCTCCTACCAGGTCCCAAGGAACCTGTAAGGCAGCAGGGAAGCATGAGGAAACGAACGGCACACAGCTTTTTAGCCTCCGTACCTCTTTGAGCACTTTAATACCCATTCCTGCTGCCACAGCTGTGCCCATACTACTCACAGTGCACCACAAGTTGCATCAGGTAATTGAGCTACATCAAAAACTACCAGGAAGAAAAATACTTTGCCTTTTCCTTTTTAAACCCAGATCAATTCTCCAGTTCATTTCACCACATGATCCTGCAAATAGCTGCACCGGCACACGTAAAAGGGGCGTACGTAGCAGGAATAAGAAGTGGGTGTTGCCTAAATTGTCACTGCCGCCGAAACAAACACTCAAATTACAGCTTAAGAGCAAATGACTACTGCCTTCATCACAGCAACCTGTAGAGTTTCAAGGAATCAACAATAGCAAGGCAATTTGGCATTCCCCTTGCTTCAACCCCTCAACCCAAACTCCTTGCTGCTTTTGTTCTGCTGGGATTCTGTCTTAGGAGCCTCCAACTTTGCGACGGCAAGTCTCGCGACTGCAAGGGGTACGGTGCAAGTGAGAAGATTTTATGCCCCCCCGTCTCTCAAGAAGTAACAGACTGTATTGCCACCAGAGAAATTGTCCAGGACTAGCCAGGCAACTGCACAGACAAGTGCTAACTCAGACTAGTTAAACCCAGTATCTGAGTAAGCATCACCAGCACCACTGGAATATACTTCCACTGAGCACAAAGGAAAATAAAACAAGTTAGTTTGCAAGCTGTTTTGGAAAGGGATGGGCAGTAAGACTGCAGAGCAAGGCCAAGAAACCAACAGTGTCACCACCCTCAGACTAGTGAATTCAAGTGAACTCAGATATTGACAATACAGAGCATCAAAAAACAGTCATCCTCATTTAGGGTTATTGAAAATTATGAAGAGACTGAATACAGTGGGACTTACTACAGCAGGCAGCAAATCTTTCTCTGGAACCCAGGACTGATGTGATAATGCCACTTCAGACTTTACACACTAGGGAATGCTGCAACCACCTGCATGCTTCCCCACACACCTGAAACAATCAGCTGCCTGGACACACAACATGAGATGTGGAATTACTACTTCAAACAGGACGAGCTACAATAAAGAAATAAACAAAAAGTTTGAGAGGTACAACAGGTTCCAGCCTCTTTGCACACGGCAGCTTCCTCAAAACTGATAAACTTGTTAAGAGCCTCACAGAAAAGGATAAAGCTGAAGTAAAAGCCATGCCTAGTCTACTTTCGCCCACACAACACTTCCCTGCACCTAAAGAAGTCACCGAGACCCTCCCAAAGTGAAGTGCTGTCTTCCTTCACCCCCAGCATTTATATTATTAGAGTGGTGTCTGGCACCTTCTCCTGGAACAAGCTTCCCTTCTTTTTAAATTCGATTCTAGAAAGCAGATTTACCACTGTCGACAGAGGTTTTGTTTCTAGTCTTTGGTAAAGCAATCAATACAGAACACAGCCATGGTAGCATCTTTAACTACGCAACTCATGCATCAACTGGAAGATCACTCTGGGCCAGTGTATTTCTTAATATAACACAACACACAAACCAATTTATTTTTAATAATTCAGATCACAACATCTCCTGAAGGTCTGAGCAGCAAGGCCAACTGAGATGTGTATGAATGGCAGCCTGATTTACAATCAACACAATCCACACAGTGAACATCTAATGGGTTGTTACTCAAACCAAAGCTAGGTTTGCATCACGGAGCTGTATTAATGGCAAATAATTAAATTATTGTCTAATATTTAACATAAGGAGAAGATTGCTACATATTCAGGATGAGGAACCATTTAATTGCAAGTGCAATTCTAACATCCAGTTGGAAACGACAGGCTTTCCTGCAGAGCAAAACCAAGCAGCTCTCATTATTCCCGACATCAGGTAATAAATTCCCTGAAGAGTACGGAGCACAATTTAACAAGGCAAAGGTGTTCTGCTTGGTGGAAGAGGTGGTTTCTCAGCACAGTGAGCCCAAAGGGAAAAGCATTGTTTCTACCAGAACTGAGGAATCTCTCCCCTGTAAGACCTCACACGACTGCTACAGTAAGATGTTGGACACTTCTCCAGCTGTTGCTTCCACATCATTCTCCCACGAAAAGGATTTTCCTGCAAGAACATCACATCACCCACCACTGTGGGTGATAACACTAAACCTCCTTCCTCCGATACAAGTCAGGGTACATTCCCAGTAACCCACAAGCTTTGGAAGGAAATTGATGTTGATATTTAGTGTTTAAGTTATGTAGTTTGCCCATATGGTTTTTTTTGATGGGAAAAGGCTGAATAAATGAAGACACAAAACCAGACATCCCCAGTGGCTTCCAAGATGATGTAATTTTCTTTTTTTTTGATCTTATTTCTTACAGGTCTCCTTTGAAATAGAGGTTACCCATGTAAATTGTGAACTAACTGTGTGAACTAAGTTATAAATATGTTCTGCAGCAATTACTGGAAGAGGTCTCAAGCGCTAAATGCATGTGTACAATTAAAGCATTGCTCCTGAGTCAGTACAGCTTTATGTAGCAGTTTAAAAAAAAAACAATTGGCACAGAAGATGATTTGTCAAAGCAAGCACGTTCTGAAAACTTGGGAAAAGATTACTTTGACCATTTAAACTCAACAGTTTTTTTTTATTATTATTATTTTTTAAAGGCAAGATCTCAGACTTATCCAAGATCTGTGCATACTACAAAGACCTGTACAGGCACACTGGAGTGAATATCCACATGGGTGAAGTGTCTCGGTGAAGCTTAAAGTAACAGTTCCCCACAGTAAAGCACTATAAAGAACCATGACTGCCTCCTCACCTCACAGAACTGGAGCGTTTTTTTGCGCATTTGACAATATCAGTGCAGTTTTTACCCTCCCTCCTCCAGAAACACACACATACTCATACCAACAATTATACTGAAAAGCCAAAAAGAAATCCAGGCCTCAAAGCTTGACTTTCTTCGTAAACAAGGAAGTCAATCACAATAATGAATACTATGTTTGAATGCAACCACTTCTTTTAACAGAAGATTCTAAAAGCCAGAAGAAAGCGGCCACAATTTTCCGTGAGTACCGAGAAGTGCAGCAGCTCATAGCTGCACCGGCTTCTTCCTGTGGGAAAACTGCAGAACAGTTTCTTACACTTCTACACTGGGACTCGAGTCAGACTGAATTCAGAATTTGCTTTTAAGTGTGTTCAAGATTCAAGTTTTTCTTCCCTTCACAAAAATGGTGTGACAGTTATCTATTTATCTACTGTTTACATGCATTGTATGTCCTTTGGAGAAAAAAAATTGAGATCTAAGTCTGAACATTGAATCTCAACTACACTACCTCTGCTCTCATTTGAAGAGGTTAAAATGGAAGACAGCCCCCAGCCTACAGGCATTTCTGAACAATGGGCTGATTTTTCCGCCACTAATTATTGCCCTGGATAAGTATCAAGTATGTAGAATTATAATTTAACATACATTACTCCTAAGCTTATGGGGCTACTGACCTGTTGGAAGCTCAGCAGAGCTGCTGGCTGATGCTTTA
Organism: Chauna torquata; assembly: GCA_013399475.1. Taxonomy (NCBI): domain Eukaryota; kingdom Metazoa; phylum Chordata; class Aves; order Anseriformes; family Anhimidae; genus Chauna; species Chauna torquata. The sequence continues at coordinate 394,472 of VXAL01016769.1, forward strand.
ACTTCCCCTTGCAGACAGCTGCCTGGTTACTTCTGGTCCCCCACATCACAACCAAGCTGCAAGCACTTTCACAGCATAATGTAGCATTTATGTATGGGGGAAAAAGGAAACTTATCCATCAAAAAAACGTATTTCCTATCTGCTTAACTCCACACAGCCACAGTGTTTTAGAAAGTAACACCAGAAGTAGGGTAACCAGTGCTGCCAGCAGTTTTGAAGTTAAAAGAAACCCTAGATCTGTTAGAATTTTACTTAACTGAGTTGACACTTGGTCTAATGTAAAGTGAAAAATCTGCAGCCACAAAAAGAGAACCCAGAGCAAACAAAATTCATGAAGTGACATTTCAGTGAGAACCAAGTTAAAGTACTGCAAACTCAAACAACTTTGACATTTAAAAGACCACAATTACCACTATAATTCATTACTGTTACTTGAACGTGTAATATTGCAGCTCACGACAAATGCACATCACAGTGGATTACTAAAGAAGTTACAAGGTCAGGGTGATTTTTCTTCAGTTTTCATGTCGCCTACAGGCCGCTCCAGAATGTTTCCAAATGGCAATAACTTTATTAGCTACTTTAAGACTGCAATATACATCTATTACAAAAAATACTTATTCAGAAGGAAGCAGGTATGACTTTAATAGAACCAAAATACCATTTCATATACCCAGTTTCCTGGAATAACAGGCACGCACGCACTCAGCTGACGCGCCTCTAGCTGCCCCCACGACAAACTGCAGATGGCCAGGACAAACGCACCTTTGCATCCTGCTGTGGTCACTGTTGATCTAAGATTAAAAAAATCTGACAGATTGCAGACTCTGCAGTCCTCTCACCGTAATAAACACCTAAGTGGAGATCTGCTTTAATATGCCAAAAAACCTTAAAAGGAGTAAATAATGCTTTGGGTAACTACAACTTATACATTAAGGCCACTTACTGGTAAAATATACGCCGACTTCTGTGCTTACACTACATCCCAGAAGGAGCAGATAAGCTCATTAGCGCTCTGCAGGAAAGGATAAAAGCGAAGACCGAGGCTGCCCGGTGCTGGAGCTGCTCCAGAGCCCCGAATCCACCGTCGAAGCCCTCCAGGCGTCCCCAAAACCGGGGGCACCTCCACGGCCCGGCGACTCCAGCTGGAGGCGGCGGCGGGGCCCGAGGAACAGGTGGGCGCCCCGGAAGGTCCCGGCGGCGGCGGGAGCCCAGCCCAGAGCCCCCT
>VXAL01016769.1:401364-430439 GCA_013399475.1 Chauna torquata
GGGCCGGCGGAGAGCGGCCGGCGCTGCCCGCTGCCGCGGCGCCATGGAGCTGGCGGGGGCCCTGCAGCTCGGGGAGCTGGCGGCCGCCTTCGCCGCCCTGCCCGTCTTCCCGCTGTTCGACGCGGCCTACTTCATCGTCTCCGTGCTCTACCTCAAGTACGAGCCAGGTCAGTGCGGGCGGCGCCGTGGGCGCCCGGTGCGGGCCGGGGGAGGCGGCGAGCCGGCGGCCGCCTCGGTCGTAGCCCCCGTCCGTCAGCTTTCCCCGGGGCTTTCCGGCGTCTCGGGTGGGGGGGGAGCGGCTGCGAGCCACGGCCGGGCCGCGTGTGCGGCGGGCTCCGGGCTGAGGCAGAGCCCTGCTGCGCTCGCCTCGGGGTTCTGACACCTATGTCTGAGTGTCAGGCGGCAAAAGGAGGGCCTGGTCGCTCTGCATTTGCGAGATAATCTGGCGTTTTATTTAAGTTTGGTTTCCGACCGCGTTAAATGTCTAAGTCCGGTCACTTCTTTGCTGCAGTCCCCGGACTTAGCGTTACATTTCTGTCCAGTTGCTCATCTCCTCTATTTTTGTGGCCACGCTCTCCTCCTATTTATATACAAAAAGGCTGCAAGTTAAACCTTGTTTTTTTTCCACCTTCCAGTCTGTGCTGCAACCTCTTCTCAGCACCCTGGATGACCTTGTTATGTTTGTTCTCCTGGGCCTATCTTGTAAAGATCGATAGATCTGCATCTTACCTTTCACTTTCTCTGCTGTTGCAGTCTGACTGTGCCTTGGTCTTTTCCAAATGCTCCCTTCTCTGTTGTATTTTAGACAGTGCGTGCATTCTTTGTGCTCTGTTTTGAACAGTTTCAATGTAACTGCCCGATGACTGAGGAAAAAAATCTGCTTTGGTATGATTTTGAAGTCCTCCAGTTGTCAGATCTCTGTGCTGTACAAGCAACATACTGTTCTATTTAAACTCCCATGTAAAGAGAAGTGCGGGGTTTTCAAGGCCGGATCGCTTACAGCTGTCTTCCAACATTAAGTCCTGAACTGGACAGTTAACAGGCAACCCTCATGAAAATACCTTTTCAAACCATGTAAGCCCGGTAATCCAGTTGGACTGCATAAGGCTGGGGTGTACTTTTCACTAGATTCCTACACTGCCGCATCCCACTGCCCCTATTCTGAAGATCAGGGTCAGGACAGCAACGTCCTGTTTCCTCCTTGGAGACAGCATGGCTTAATGGAGCCAAAGGAAACATAAATGTTATTAATTTTAAGCCTCAAGCTAAACTTTGAGTTCCTATAGAACCAGCTTCATATCGTGGCTGTTGCAGCTGTCTCGCTTCCACTGTCTCTTCAGCTGGTTCAAATGTCTTTGGCGATGGAAGAGTATGAGCGGTCATAGTTTTAGCATATGCTGATTCACTTGTTGCTTTTTAAGGTGGGCCACTGTTAGTAATGTTGACAAAACATTTTAGCATTCTTTCTTTTTAACTGCCTGTTAGGTATCTGAAACACTGCACAAAGGACTTGGGAATCAGTTTAAGGTGATGGAACAATCTTAAGAACAGATGTTCATGGGAAACTTCCTTGAAGAAGCACAGCGGTGCATGGAAATGGCTAGAGGAATCAAAAACAAACAAAAACACCCACCCCCCCACAATAGAAGGTTGTGGGAGGAGACTACAATGTATTACCAAATAGTAACACTGTTTTAATATCTAGTTGTATTTTCTGAACTTGGAGGGCATTTGCAAACCAGCACAGGAACAGTGAAGAATCCAGAAATCCCCTTCTTTCAAATAAAAATTAAGAATTACTGTTCTATTTTTACAGGTTATCTTATGAATGAAAGAGCTGAAAAGATTGTTCATGAATTCTAGAGGGCACCTAGGTTGAAGCAATGGAGAGAATGGTACTAGTATGCATTTTATTTTTAGACTGTAAAAAAACATTGATTTCAAGGGAAAAATTGTTCTTTCCGATTGCAGTAAGTAGCAGCAAATGTAGGAGAGAAACTCTTAGCCAATTCATAAACTTCTAATGACTCAGTTCATATGAAACCTTGTGGGGGGCCTGCAAGTTGTGATCACATGTATCGTATCTTGACCATCTCTGGTACTTGTTCAGGCTTCACAGAATATGCATTTTTGCATTTTGTTTTACAAGCACTTTTCTTTGACTTTTTTTTGTGTTGGAGAACATGCAAGGCAAGTGTCTTAGAAGGTCTTTAAGTTTCTGCTTGTTTGCTGAATTCGTCTTCTCATTTAGAATTTGCTTCACAGGAGCCGTGGAGATGTCTCGTAAGAGCCCTTTTGCCTCCTGGCTTTGTGCTATGCTCCACTGCTTTGGAAGCTACATACTTGCTGATCTGTTACTTGGAGAATCACCTATTCATTACTTCAGTAATAACTCCAGTGTCATTCTGGCCACAGCAGTCTGGTGAGTCTTCTGCACTTCATCTCACTTATCAAGCATAAGACACTGCTGGCTATGCACAAAACCTCCTAGAGTGAAGGGAGGTATTTTGTTTGTGTGACACGTGTATTATCTTGTTTGGATTAACTGAGGAAAGCAGAGGCGGTATGAAGTAGTCTGTTTTTTGTATTTCTAGGTCTACTTTCCAGTTTCTCTGACCAGCTGTCTGATGTTCTGACAATATGGGTGGGGGCCGGTCCCATTGCTGGACACTTCTGTTCATAGCTGCCACAGCTGAACTGTGGCCAAAACACAAAAGCAGCATGCACCACACTGATACCACATATAGCAGACGTGTGGCACGCAGGGAAGATTTGGGGGTGTTTTCTACATTGCGTTAGTGAAATGTGAGCAAATGAACCACAGTTATTCCATGTTTAATTTCCTCAGTGCATAGGGGTTGTATGTGCTTTTCCATGACAGACCCAGCATTTCCTTCTCTCCGACGTAATTCAGGCTAACAACACAGTATTCCTTATCCTCTCTTAACATCCCAGGTCAAGACAAACAAATGGGTCCTTAAACTTCCTGTGTTTTCGTTCCAGGTATTTGATATTCTTCTGTCCCATGAACCTCTTCTACAAGTGTGTTAGCTTTCTGCCTATGAAGCTCATCTTTGTGGCAATGAAGGAGGTGGTCAGAGTTCGCAAAATTGCAGCTGGGGTCCACCATGCTCATCACCGTTACCACCATGGGTGGTTCATTATGATGGCTACTGGATGGGTCAAAGGTGATACTCTAAAGCAGCAGGGATGTACCCAGCCTTGTGGGGAGGGACAGGAGAATCTGTGAGCAAAGCTTCTGGTCACCACATCCCTCAGTGCTGACCAATAGGCTGGTTAGTGGATGTAGTCAGCTGGCTCCAATTAATCACCTTCCATAGAACACAGAGATTTAGTCGTGCTTGCAAAATGGTTGTCAATCGAGTCATCGTCTAACTTTAATGGAGGCATGAAGAATTAGGAGTCACTGATGGGTGCACAGCTGAGGAATTCTTTATTCTCTCTCCTGTGTTCTACCATCTCTGGCCCCGCCTGTATCTTTTCAAGGGTTTTCTTTCAGCATTGAAACAGTCTAGTTGTTTTTCCTTTACTTTTGTATTTGCAGTAAGCAGTTGAGCATCAGTAAATGGAACAGAGGCAAATGCCAGTCTAGAAAGCATTTGTCTGCTCTGTTGTTTTAGGGTAACTTCTTTTAAGTTTGGGAAGAATGTCACGAACCTTTTGTTCCCCTTAGGCTATCCTTATCCCTTGGGGATCTAGAGGAGACAACAGAGCTCTCTTCTGGTGTGTTAGTTCTAGCTGTTTGCTTTTACTGTTTCACAGGTTCTGGTGTTGCCTTGATGTCTAACTTTGAGCAACTGCTACGTGGGGTCTGGAGGCCAGAAACAAATGAAATTCTTCATATGTCCTTGTAAGTAGCTAGTCTGTACATTCTCTGTCAGACTGAAAATGGAATTTAAAGAACCATTCAGGACTGGATGCAAAGTATACAAACCTTCTAGACAAGTTCTTTATTTCTGTTGTAGCCCTACAAAGGCTAGTCTGTACGGCACAGTCCTTTTCACTCTGCAACAGACTCACTGGCTCCCTGTCTCTGAAGCCAACCTCATCTTCTTTTTCACCATGTTCATGATAGTTTGCAAGGTAAGTTTACAGCAGATTTGCTAATAACAATTCTACAGAACCAGAGAAAGGGTATAGAATTAAGCTGGAGGTTTTCACCAGTTTAAACTGAAACAGTGACTTTGGAGTACTGCTTTGTATCTTGCTCAGTGGGTTCTGCTGATATGGGCCCTTCTAACTTTCTAGAATTTCCTTGTAGGTGCCCATGTTTGCTCGCCCATGCAGAATTTTTGCATGATTAACTTCATAATGAAGTGAAAAACTGAAAATGTTATTTTCAGGAAAGTTAGCGATGAAAATGAGGTACTCCGCAGGGCAGTTAGAAAGCACTCACCAGTTTCTGTTAACAAGATACTAGGACTACTTCTTTGCATCTAGCTTTGGTGACCTTAATAAGCTGCTATTGACAGCATTGGCGATACATACCAGGAAAGATCTGCTCAGGAAACTGTACTCTAAATTCTCCATCATATAGGCAGTATGGTAGAAGATCCTTGTGATACAGCCTTGAGTTAGTAGCAATAGGGATTCTTAACGTGGGGTAAGTGGAATGTTCCTTACTAGTTAGCCTTTCATGGCCGGTGTATGTGGTCTTTAAGTATCCATTGTTGCATGGCAGGTTTTCATGACGGCAACTCACTCCCATGCCTCACCTTTTGCTCCAGTGGAAGGCTTCATCTGCCCAGTTTTCTTTGGCTCCGTTTCTAGTGGACACACTAGTCATCATGATGAGCATGGGGCCTCCCATGAGGTTTCCCACCCGCCGCCTCCTCCTGTGAAGTCAAAAGAGGAGCTAAATGAAGGCACAAGGAAACGGAAAGCAAAAAAAGCTGAATAAAAAAGCAACCAAACGGTAAATAGGCCAAGAAAATTCTTCCAGAGCTGTGTCTCAAAGCCACCTGTGGCCTCCTTTATCCTCCAGTCATCTCACAGACTTCAGAGGAGAGGTGGAAGCCAGGACACTGCCAGGCAGGTCCCTGCATTTCATTTGTGCTCTCTGTGCTGCTGCTTGCTTCTTGGTCTCTGTCTCTATTCTGTTCATATTTTCAGGGATTTGTAGATTTTTGCCAGGATGATAAGAGGGTGCCAGTTCCCAGACTGTCAGCAATTATGGTGCAGCGTTTTCAATTGATGTAAAATCTTTCACTGTGTTTATTTATGAATGGAGGTAATGGTTTGTGTTCCTGCAACTCTTCAGTTCCTGTGAGTTTTCATTGACCGTTTTTGATGTCTACCAAAACAACAAACTGTTTAGACACAATCAATGTGGAAATTGGATTTCATGCTCAAGGAAATTAAATGGTCTCTCATAAGCCTGATCTAATTTTTCCTAGCTCCCACATCTGCCATATCTCCAATTAATGTGACATTTTATATGCAATAAGGACATCAACTCTGGTGTCCTGGCCAAATTCTACTCTGTGAAATTACATTTGTCTCATCCAAGGTCTCTGTGATTCTCAATGGATATGACACTGTCACTTTCTTAACTAAGTCTTTGTTTGCAAGACCTTTGAAGCTGTAAAATGCTCGAGTGCTACGTATTTGTACTGTTATTACTCTAAACATTCATCGTGTAGTGTTGCTGCACTGTTAACAATTGTGTGTCCTATCTCCAACCTGATTGTATTTACCTGGAGAAGAAGCATGGTTCAGGTTTGTTATCCTGTGGGACATAAGAAAGGTGTGTGAGTGTAAATAAGTATTTATTACTATTTATTTATAATTGCCAGGGCACCTAATTAAATGGACCTGAAACTGGCCTTTTTAAAACTTTGCCTCTTTATACAGGAAAGTTGGATAATTCTAAGTATGGTCCTAAGCTGTGTTTGAAGCAATGATTTTGGTGTGCTAGAGGACAGCCTGAACACTCTTACTGTATGCAGGAAGCAACACTTCCCATATTCTTAAAGTAAGATATAAAGGCTGAAGAAGTAGATTTCACACCAGCTGATTAAAACTACTTTAAAAGAGTAATAAGAAAACACCAGCTGAAGAAATTGAGTATTCTCTGTAGGTCCCTTTTGGCCAAACTACTGGTCTGTGAAAGCAGCTTGTGCCCAATGAGTGAGGGAGAATATGAAATGCCTTGCATGGCTCAGGAAGGAGTCTGTCAGTTTGTTCATGTTCTGCTTACTGAATACTGGCTTTGAGACTAGTTTTAAGCTGTTCTTATAACTGATTCTGTTCTTAAAAGTGTCACCTTAAACAATATTGTGCCCTGAAGACCTTAACTTGTTCTGAGTGTTGTGGTTTTTTTGTTTGTTTGTTTTAAATCACCAATGGCTGGGATCACTGCAGTGGAAAAGGCATGCTTGGGGGTGTACTATCGGGCTTTCAGTTAAGCAGTGTGTCACCATCCCCAGCAATAAGGATTGCTGCTGTCATCTTGCAACTGGGAGTATAAATTGGAGGATTTAAGAAAAGTCTTTTTTGTCCCTATTCCCAAATTGAAACTCTGACAGTTAATTAAAACAATTCTTGTGTACAACCAGATGAAAGCCAGTAAAAAAAGGTGAAATTATTTGTGGGCTTGGGTTCTGAAAGTGCCTTAACTTTGTGAGTTTCCCTCCAGTAGAAAGCGGCTTCTACCTGACAACAGTTTGGTTTTGAAGATACTGGTCTACTGAAACCTGATGTATCACTAGCATGCACAAGACTATAAATAATGTTTTATGAGATGTCTGATCCAAAGGGAATTTTGTTTCATAAAAGCCCTTAACAAAATAAAAATTGTGAACTGACTCTGTCCAATGGCACTTGAGGAACTAATGTGTGTTTCTTTTACTCTCGCCAATCTTAGAAGCCACACATTCCTTGATCTTGTTAAAGTCTCCTTGGCCCAATGACAAAGTGATTCTAATTGGGCTTTGATAGGTCCTACAAGTATGTCTGAGTAGGTTATAAATGGAAACAATATGGTGAAAGATCCACTGCTTTTGTTGTATTTGTAGTGTTGCTGTCCAAGCAGATTTTCCAAGACTTCAGGGAGGGATATAAAAAAAACTAACTTCCAGAATATTCCCCTTTGGTGTTTATACTGGTTGACTCTATCTTTCCTTTTGTGACTAAAAGATGAAGGAGGACATTCACTTGGGGCAGGTAAGTGTACACACGCGTGCGCAACCACACAAAAACAATTCTAGCATATTTATATGGAGTTTCAGTATTTCTGTTTAAAAACAAAAAAATCAAAGTGCTTTGAATGAATGTATTTATTTAGCATGGTACTGTTATCAGCTGCTGCTTTCTAAAAGCCAGAACCCTTGGTCTTCAGAATATTTTGTGTTGAGTGAAATCTGAGCTGCTAACCAAGAACATATGAGAAATATTCTGATATGTTAAAATTAAAGCTCTGTACACTTTTAAAGTTCCTTATCTGGAATGTGATTAGTATCAACAAGACAACTGCCACAAAGAGGGGTCGCAACGTTCATTTAGTGAAGCCTTTCATAGTGAGATATGGAACCTTTCTTGAATTTCCATGGCTCAGCGCTGGTAACCTTTGGAACAATTCCAGACAGGACTCTTTCATCCTAGTTAGAAAAGATGTTCCTTTCAAAAGTAGTGTATTTTAACCACTGCTGTAGGGGCACAGGGTTCTACAGGGCTGCTTCTACACTTCTGGGAAGCTCTTATTTACCTGTACATACATTTCTTCCTTAAGGCTCTCCTCCAACTGGAATGAGAATGGTAGCTGGGCATTTCCTAGTGGGACAGAGAAACTTGCTTCTGTGGCACAGAGACTGGAGTGAAGAGGAGAACTCACTGCCTGGCTGACAAAATGAGGACCTGCAAAGGGCTATTTATTTTCTGATGGGTTTCGCTTATCTCTCCCCAGATCTAACTCTTTTAAAATGTTTATTAATGCTCTTTATTGGAGCAGTTGAGAATTTAAGTTGCTTTGGAATGTGGGATTTAAAGTCTCTGTGTGACACAACCAATAGAAAAAAGGGTTAGTGTAAGCCTTACGCATATTAAAAACAAAAAAAAATCCAGAAAAAAGCACTAGAATGTTTCATGTGGTAAAACCATTCTCCTCTCCTGTGACATCCATTTCAGTGTTACGAACAAATTTTGCTCAGGACGTGGACAGAACAATAAACAAGAGCAGGCAGATGACAGTATGTAATTCAAGTGCTTTGAAAAATCCTGCCACATCTAAAGAGTCCCATGCTGTGCCTGCTGTGCAGAATGTTCCCAGCTCCAAACTGCTGCAGCACAGGGTACGAGAGATGCATGCCAGAGCTTAGACTTCCACAGGACAGACGTCATTGCCTCCAAAGAAGTTCTGATCTGATAACTCCTGATACTTACTCTGGTGAGATGTAGCTAAATTTAGCAATAGGCTTAATCCTCAAAGAGGCCCTGGTTGCCTGATGGAAAAAGCAAAGTGTTTCAGTTGCTGCTCTCAGCATTTCTTGTTGAGTGACAGGTTTCCCTTTTCTTTTACATAGAGAGCCAAAACCAGTGTCTACAGCTTTCATTGTTGCAGATTAGCCTTACAGACAGGGAAAGCTCAAAGAGTAGCCAAATTATATAATCCAGCTAAACGGAGAGACGTAGACAATAAAGATGGATGTTACCCTGGCCATCTCCTGAGCAACTGAGAAGCTGTGTGTTTTAACGCAGGATTTTATTAACACTCAAGCGATGAGCTGCAAAGTGACTGCTGCTGCTTCTTGCAGCCTAGTTCATGGCTGTAAGGTGCTTTAAAGTTGTGAAGCACAGATCAGTGCTGTGAGCATCAGTCCAAATAGCACACAGGACACACAGAAGCCTTAAAAACTACAGCTCGCAAATCTTTATTTGGGCCCTTAGGTATGGCTGTCTGCTTAACTCGACTACTGTAAGACCCAAGAAAGGATTGTGTTGAAGATCAGGCTCGTACAGCAGGGCATTTCCTATGAATTTAGATATCCAGCTTTTTGCTGCAGCAAAGATTTTTCTCTTATCAAGATATTTTAATTCTTTACTAAAATAACGAGAAACCAGAATATACATATAAAAAAGATTTTCTAGAAAGCTCACAAAGATGGTTTGGATTTAGTATGATCTTCTCCCATCTCTACTAGGACAACAGGACACTGTCATAGCAAACTTCTAGCAAAGGAGAAAATATGCTGTTGCTACCAAAGCTGAGACAGTCACTCTGCGCACAGAGGGTTGATACATGCCTCTTTACAATGCTCTTACTACTGGCCCCAAGGAGATCTGGTTTGCCTTGTGTGCCCATTCACTGTAAGAAAAGGCCAATTAAAGGCATTTGGATTTCATCAGACACCAATAGCATGGTCCTCACTCGGTAAACACTCACAAAATTACCTCTCAGCTAAGAATTTAATCCTGTCCTCCTGTGGTCTGTAAAGGCAGCAGTCTGTGAGTGAGCTGTGGGGGATGATGGCTCATGGAACAGACAGACGGCGAGAAAACAAGTTCCGTCATGGCAGAGCCCACGCTGCCACTGTGACTCACGGTTGCTCCTCACTTCACCTTTGTGATGACATTTCTGACAAAGAAGAGAAGTGTATCACTGTGATAGTGTTAAGATCAACATTCACGAACATCTTTGAGTCTGGCCTCTCTTTCACGCTTCCACTAGCATTTGCATTTTTCGCATATTTTCCCTAGAAAAAGTACCACTTACAGTATCTTCTATCGTGACAGTTACCTCTTTATGTTCCAAAAGAGAATTTAGGGAGGAAATTCTTTAGACAGCTTGCAAATGTAATCTTTTAGGAAGAATCAGTATCAGATAGTGATTTCATCTTACCTTTAGGGTACAGGTAAGCTGTAGATGTGGAATGCAGGAAAACAGGTCTGATATGTTTACAGGCTTAAAGATTTTTATAGCCTGAGGAAATCCTGAATGGCCCTGGAAAAGATTTGGTTGGTTGACTTTGTTTGGTTTTGATTTGCAAATTACAGAAACTCCCTGCTCACCAGAAAGTAACATGCTGCATTCCTGCAGAAAGCAAGCTGCTTCTTTTCCAATTATCCCAGTCCCTGATTCTTCTCAATAGTGCTGGCAGATCTCGACTTAGCAAAAAAAGATCTGCTAGCTGGGGACTTTTGGTCCAACTGTAACTGCTTGAATTAGTGGATTTGTCGGTGACAAGAACTGGTGTCATCAATAATAATGACAGGTATACGCAGTGTGAGATGCATATAGCACATCACTGAGTGCTGCTGAGATACATCCCAAGGCTCAAGCATCTGTTTTGATGCTGATAGAACAAAAGGGTTATTACATCTCTTCCTATCAATATCTTTCATTTTTTGGTTTGCCTGAATGTCACTAATCACCCTCATCCTCCAGACTGCTGTCCTCGGATTCCTCCTCTCCAGCATGGTATACTTTCAGACACATTAATGGAGCTGACACTTTCCTCCATTACATCACTGGTTTTGATTACAGTGGCTTGAAGAACAATCTAAAAATGCACAACTTCAGAGTCCTAATGTTGTTTCAGATTAGATTTAGACTAATGTAGCCTAAACCCCTAATGTAGGCTCTCTGTAATGTTAGTTTCTTGAGGTAAGAGGGTTCATCTCCCTGTGTGTTTAATTTCTGATAGATTAGGATGTCGGTTAATCTCTTCTTACTTGATTAATCTTTACAGTCATCTAGCCAAGTATGGTGTGCAAAAGGAGCCCATTACATAAATACAGATTACTAATTTTTCTTTAATTATTCCTCTGTATGCCAGAGGGATATAGAGGGGATACAGACAGGGATAGACACCAGCCTCTTAAATCTCATTTCATGAGAGAAACAGAGAAACACAGCGGCTGCTCTGGCTGCTACTTGTTTTCTCTGACATACTCAGTTCATTTTCCTGGAAAAGGCAAAAAGCCACTGAAACGATAGATTATGGTCTCCTGTGAGAAAACGGGAAAGCAGAAAGCGGTTCCGAGCGAGTGAATCTGCTCGATTGGTCTAGCACCATCTCTGCTCCCACAGACCATGGAGAAAGCAGAGTTTCTTATAGGAAAAGCTATATTGAACAAATATAGAAATAAACATATATTGAAACAAACTGAAACAGCAACTCTCTGTCAGTATTGGAAAACAGACCAGCAGGAAAGAAAGGCACTGAACAGCACTCTCTGTGAACATGAGGTGGAGATACCTATTCTGTTAGGGCTATGCTCAGATGTTTCCACCAGTTACCTTCCCTCTTCTCTCCCTGTGCATTCCAAGGACACTTGGACAAAGACGTTGCTTCTCTGAGACCCTACTGCCTGCTCTCTGCAGCTGCAATTTCCTGCCTTTGAGCTTACCAATGACACCTGGGTGAGCACTGCAGCAGCACACAGATCCCTGTGGGGCAACCTGGCCTGGGGGGGGACTGGCAGGTGGGTCAGGGACGGTGTTCAGAAAGCATTCTGCACTACATAACTCTAACCTAGGAGCAACGGCTAAACAGCTGTAATACCCTTGGGAAGTCTTTTTTCTTCTCTCTTTCTGATTTCTACCCTGCTTGCTGTTTTTCATAAATTATTAAATTTTGCTTTCTATCTTTTCCCATGTGCTGGTCTTCTGGGGATGGTACCCCACTCCAAAGGTAGTCATATGGCAGCAAATATTTATTGTGCACAATTTCAACTGAGGCCTTTTTAGTAAACTTGCTCTCACACAGTTTGACAGAAGTGACAGGGAATAGGGACACAGAGACAGGGAATGCTCCCTGGGTATTAAGAAACCTACTTTAAATAGCTGACAGTGCCTGAACCATAAATGAGACTAGTAGTGGTACATTTGCCTTATGCTAAAATACAGAGACAAGTATTTCTAGAACAGTCAAACGCAGTGAACAAAGGGACCTCAGGTGTACAGCACCTGGAAGGGAGCATATTTAGTGCCTTAGAAAGAGACCCTGGGGATTCTGCCCAAGTGACAAGCACTGGTTGCTACAGAGATAGCTGTCCTCTCCAAATACAGAGAGAGCGCTCCAGGATGCAGTGCAGTTTCACTGCATCTCAGTGCAGACAGTCAACCATTTCCTACTGTTCCTGTCAAAGTAGCTGAAAATTCTCCCAACCCTTCCTGAAAAAAGGAACAAGTCAGCTTTCTGAAGAGAGGCACTACTACTGGTGTTCACTGCTGTTCGTCTTTCTAAAGAGCAGTCTCTGCTGAGAAGAACTCAGCAGGTCCAGATAGCAGCATGAGCTTCAGCCCAGATACACACCGGGATCTTCTCCATGGGAAGATGGTTCCTCTTCCTTTCCAGCCCTCCAGCCTGGTCCGAGTCTTCATCAGCTCAGATTTTTCAGGTAAATAAGCTGAAAAGTCCTGAAGCTGCTGAACGCATCAGGCACTCTCTCTGCATGAGTCTGCAAAGTGTTACACTGGGGTGACACTGCTGTGCTTAGAAGCGATGCTGTAAGCTCGTAGTTTCCTTTGAAAGTGAAGCTGCGGCACTTTCTATACAGCTTTATTCTGTCACACCCAATTTGCACTTAGAGTGTGTCAGAGATGGCAGAATTCTGCACTAGTTCAGGAACTAATGGCATTTGCAGTGAAGGCAAATTCAACCTAGGCACTGCTGTGCAGTGGCTCAGAGCAGAGCAATGCCTGACAGCAATGTTTGCAGGCTTTCTTGCAAGCCTGGGTAACACACATTTGATTCCCATCCACCACTGCAACAGCAAGAAATATTTATGAAGAACTTCCCTTCTTGGACAATATCCAAATATTTCCCACTTCCTCTGCCTGCTGGGACATAGTTACCAGACTGAGCTCCTAAAGTGGTAACTGGCAGTGGGTAGCAATGACTCAGATTCTCAGGGATTACAAAATTCAGTTTCCCCCTCTTCTGAAAACCATTCATTCTGTCTCCATTTTTTAATATGAAAACATAGGTTTAGAAAGGCTTCCAATTCCACAAAAAGCATCTTCCAAAGAATGAAAATACTGCAGCACTTCCTCCAGTAGAAGATAACGTGATGAATATGTTGTTTGGACAGTGAGGTGTTTCCAGCCTAAGCAGATAGGTGAGAACTTACAGAAATGGTTACAGCTGTAGTTTCTGGAGAGAATGTGTGAAAACTGCAGGCAATCTGAAATTAGTGGGTGCATAGGGACGTAGCTAGCATTAAGATTTTACCTACAACATCTGTCCAAGTTGTGGTAGACTTCACAGATTTTCAGGAAGTTTTGGGATGAAGATGTGACATGTGACTGCAGTCTCATCAAAAGACTGGGGCATAAATTAAACTTACTCACCGTAAAGGTTGGAATTCAGGTGGACTGGAGTGCAAAGCAATACAAGGATTTCCCATAACTACTACAAATTTGGTGAGAGCTAATGAATTATTCTACGGGTTTTATGCTGAGAGAGCTTGCTTCCTGTTGGACAGCAGTGCAGACATCATAACTCCTAACCCAAGGGAGCCCTTTCCTCATCTGACACTGGCACAGACTTCATTAGTTATCACTTTTCACTTAGAACAGTCCCAAGGAAAGCTGCAGACACAGCCATTCCCCGTCCTAATTTTAGCATTCCCTCTCGTACTACTTTATCACATGATCGTGTAGTGCCATGAATGTTTACATAGCTTCAAGGAGATAAAATTCCAGTTCTGAAGAAATTGTAATCTTACGTAATAACACATATGTAAGGAGAAAAATGTCCTTTACATTTCCCTTGTGTTTTCATTTTGTAGGTGTGAAAAGTAACCATGAATGTAAGACCTGTGCATCAGTGAACAGAGGAGGGTGCATGCATGCGAGCGTGGAAGTGAGCCCTCATGCCTGTGTTTGTGTGCATATATGTGCTTAGCTTTCCTCTTATTTGCTTTGTCTTCTTAATTTATTTTAAATTTACCTAGTTTGTTTGATTTCATTCAGTGAATACATCACCTAAAAGGTGTCACAAAGTTTTTTCTAGAAAGTGATAATCTCTTGTAAAAAGCACAGCAGCAGAAGTAGCCATAAAGATTTCACAGACTTGACTCTATATGAAAAGACTCCCTGTGGGTAGAATTGCCTTTTATTGTGGCTATTTATCACTGCTGAGATGACCAACAATGTGGCTGAGAGGTCTTAAAATAGGATGGAGAATTTGCTGCAGTAACATGTAAGAAATACATTCTTTCTGGATCAATGCTGCTGTATTGTGTTTCATAACTATGCAATCCAAAATTTTCCAGAGCCAGAGTTTTCATATTAGCAAATGAAAACAGTGTGACAAGTCAGTAGGACTGAATATAACCTTGAAAATACACTTGTAATGGTATATGAGTAGTAACCATGTATGAGTATTCACGTAGTAACACGGGCACAAGTCTGCAGACACATGGAAACCACAGTCTTCTTGTAAGACTTAACCAGAATGTCATCTATATGAAAATCTTCACAGATTAAATGATAGCAACACAAACTCCATTTTTGCTGTAAGGTCTAACATGACAAGTAAGCAAAGTAAAAACCAGGCTCCAAATTCCTAACTTCTGTTGTGCTGCACAAATTCTTCCATGCAGACATGGCTACAGAAAGAGAGATCCTCCTGGAGAAAGCATATCCAGAAGCGCAGGCTTTCTGTCAGAAGCATGGCTTAATGTTTGAGGTAAATTACTTTTTTCCCATCTGTCCTGTGCAAAGGCCATCAAAATATGTGGGATGGAGAAAAAAATGAAATATTCATAGATTTTCCACTCCCTTAGTAGCTTTCTATGAGTCAAATACTGCTGTATTAATTTCCTAGATTTTTTGTTTCAAGTATATTTGTGTGCTTGAGCTGCATGGATTTCAATGAAGAATTAAGTGTCTAACCATCTTCAAGCATCTGGACACAAGGGCTCATATCATCCTTTTGTTTCTAAATTCAATTGGAAAAAACTTTACGGCATGTATAAATTCCACTGGATATACTTCAGGGGTAGCTGAATTAGTCCTAATTACACTAATTTGCTCAGAACTTCTAGCATAAAAGGAGCTATGGAAATGTTGGGGATAATTATCTTCCATGACAGAAGATAGGCTTCAAACACTGCAACAGATAACCTACAGTCTTGAGGTTCCTTGTCCTGAAAAACTAAGTTGCTTAATTGGTCATCTATCGTCCAAATCTCTAAGTCTTTCATGGGAGAAATCCCTACTGAGAGGGAGAGAATGTCTCAGCATCTTTTGTAGAGTTCCAGTAATTAAAGTTGCATACCACTAGTTTTCAGATTGATCTAAAAATGAAACATGATAGAATGACTTAATTTTCCCACAACGCTGCTTTTATGATAGTATTGACTAGATTGACTAGTCTAAGAATCTTTTTTTTTTTTTTTTTTTGGTGAGGATAATTGACTTTAGATGGGGTATTTCTGAGCTTGTAGACACTGATCACAGAAACACAGAACTCTCTCTGGAAGAAATTGAAGCCTGTCTGAAACTGTCAGCTGGTCCCAACTTCATTGTAAGTGCCAGCACTGCAGTGCATGCTCAATTCCTATAGCTAAAGTGAGACATGCAGGGCAGGCTGCTTGCACTCAGAACTTGCAAAGTGGAAAAGTAAGATGGTTTTCCCAAAAATTAGCCTGCCTGAGGAGTTTCACAAATCAGCTAGCTGATGGGACTAAGGTGTCATTGACTGAGGTAGATCCTAAAAGACAAAAGAAGCCTAGACAGGCACACACATATGGTCCAGCCCTGAACACATGGTCTCTTCAGAGCTGAAGATAACAGCGGTTGCGTGTATTAACTGGCAGATCTAAGAGGAAGACAGAGATATACATAAGGCAAGAAGGACGATACCATTTCTTGTTCCGAGCTTGCTTCCTGCCCAATACTTCAATATTGAGGGGGTTTTCTCAGTAACTAAGGAATGAATACAAATTCCCCAGGCAAAGAACCAGAAATGAAAATGCCATAGCAACTAGCAGGGACAGAGGCAGGGTGTCACACTACAAGCTGATACCTGCTCCATGCTCCGCCCCACCAAAAGGAGAGAAACTAAAATCCCTCTGATCGCTCCTCCTAGCCACTGAAAGCTCCGCACAGCAGCAGCCCACCACAGCGTCCTTAGAGCACTTTGGTGACAGCCCCACACAGAAACCCACACCCCGAACTCTAAGCCATGCAGAGTGAGGGAGGAGGCTGAGACATCTGCAGAAGTGCTAGGTTGCCTCCTCAGGTTGTTTTGCTTTTGGAAAGCAAGGAGGAAAGCTTTGCTGAACAAAGAGAATAAACACAGAGAACATGCAGTCCCAGGGAGCATAATCAAAACCACAAGCAAGCAATTAAGTATTTGTGCAAGCTGTGCCTGATTTCCCCTGAGCCACTCCACCAGAGGCCAGCAACAGAGAATCTCTGAGGCAGAGACCATGAGCACCTCACCACAGCGTTACGGCACCCATGAGCTCACCACCTCTGAGCTCCTGCAGCTCACACCTCTGTCAGCAGCACCATACTGCGTATGCAGATGGCACTAGCAGGCACTCAGGCAGTGTCCTCACAGACACACAGGATATCCCAAGCTGGAAAGGACCCACAAGGATCATGGAATCCAGCTCCTCCTCAGACTGGTTCTCAGTGTGTACGTACAAACCTCAGTAGAGCCAGCCACCAGGTTCTCCCCTTCACACAAACCAGAAGGGTACCGCTCAAGGATTGCATCGTGGGTTTGAGCTCTGAGCTCATTCTGGCTGTTTCCAGACTGCATGGATACTGGATGTTGACAGTTTTCAGGATCTCCCTCTTCCCCAGCCCAGCCTTCAGTTTTAATCAGAAGTCCCCAGGCTCAGCCCTGTTCCCTTAGTTCTCCTTCACCCCAAAGCCAATCTTACAGCACTGCTGGCCAGAGTCCTCACATCAGCTCTGCTCTGTGCTCCCACTGCCTCACCCCCCCACTCCCCCCCCCCACCATAAAGGTCTGAGGAGCAGCTGCTGTAAAACCCCTTCTCCCTGACCATGGGGCAGGCTGGGGCTCTGCCTGGCTGTCCCCATCCACAGTGGAAGCCACAAGGGCGCTGTGGTTACTGTCAGGTTTCCCTCCCTGGCAATCCCAGGTGCTCAGGCAAGCAGCCAGTCCACATTCCAGCTGCCACTGCAGAGGCACCGCCTGAACGCCGGACCTCTTCTGCTTGTTGCAGGGACTCCTGGGGGACCGCTATGGGCATCAGACTGTGCCTCGGCTCATTGCAGAGAAGGAGTTTGAGGCTCTAACTCTGCAGCTGTCAGGGGACTCTGCCCACCTCCTGGCACAGTGGTACCGGCGGGATGACAATGTGCTGCCCACCTGCTATGTGCTTCAGCCAGCTGATGGGCAGGCCTGGCATCACCTGCGGAGACGCCTGGCCTCAGCACTGCGCGTGGCAGCCCAGAAGGCAGCGAGATGTGGGCTGCTCAGCCCAGAGCAGAGGCACTGCTACCACAAATCAGGTGTGTTCTGGCAGGGCTGTATTGTCCTCCTAACCAGAGCTGTCAGGGAGGAGAGCTGTTCGGTTCAAGACAACACCACATTGCGTACAACAGGAAGGATGCAGGAAAGGAAGAGAATTGCTATCTGCCACATCCCAAATCCCGAGATGGGAGGTTGGTGCCTACTAGCAAAGAGTAATACACCAGATAGGAATGTTTCTCCTTTTTCCCCCCTACCTCCCTGACCACACTCAGGAGTATGCCTGACTCAGGACATGGGTAACACTTACCTGCTAGCATCGTGGAAAATATGGAAGGACCAAGGGATGTCAAGTTAATGTTGATGGGTGGCTTTTCCTGTGCTCTGTTCTGAAATTGCTTACATGTTTTTTTTTTTTTGGTAGCAATTGAATGGGAAATTGAACAAGGTCTCCTCAATACCCAGGGGAGCAACCTGGGGGCTACCATATTCCTCAGAGAGGTTGAGGGCTCTGACAGACAAATTGAGCAAGGGACACACTGTGAGCTGTTAGAGAAAGAGGACAATCTGGACAGTGAAGCAAAACAGCTGCTCAGCAACCTTAAAGCAAAAATTGCAAGTCATTATCCCAAACACCTCAAAGTACAAACGCGGGCACACGGTAAAGACTCTGGGAACCCACAGCACAAGGAGAATAACAAATACCTGAAACAAGTTTGTGATCAGTTTGTTGCTGTCACTAATCGCCAGGTTTTAGAGAATCTTCGATACCAAGGACAGATCAGCAAGGAGCCAGGGCAGCTTCTGCAGGAGCTAGGCCACCACGCTGCTCTGTGCCTGAAGAACTGCAGATTTTTCTGTGGGAGGCAGAATTTACTGGATAACATATTTCACCAGATCAGGCAGAACAATGACAAAACCCATACAGCCCTCATCCTTTACGGGCCGCCAGGCTGTGGAAAAACAGCTGTCATGTGCAAACTATCAGAGCAGGTGCACACTGTTTTAGGGCAAGACACTGTAGTCGTGATACGTTTGCTGGGGACATCCCAGTTCAGTTCTGCTATTCACAGCCTGCTGAGGGATATTTGTCTCCAAGTGTGTTTAGCATTGGATTTGCCACCACCTCCAACCCAGACCAAACAGGCTTGCAGTGATCTAGTCCTGTTCCTCAGCAACCTCCTCCTCACCATCTCCCACTGTGGCACACACACACTGGTGGTGTTCCTCGACTCTGTGGAGAGGCTACTTCCTGATGATGGTGCTCACAGATTCCACTGGCTCCCTACAGATTGCCCTCCAAAGGTCCACATCATCATTTCCATTTCCACCTCAGAGCCTGGTATTCTGAAAGCTCTCCAATATGCTGTGCCTGAGACTGAAGCATACTTTGAAGTTGGACCCTTATCCAGCGAGGAAGGCAAGGAGATGCTAGAGATGCTCTTAGCATCTGACAGGCGACGGCTGAGCCCACCTCAGTGGGCCCGTATCTGGCAGAGCTTCCCTAGTGGCGGGCAGCCCCTGCTCTTCAAGCTGGCCTTCTGTGAGGCCAGGAAATGGGCATCGTACACCTCACCTTCAGAACTGGTGATTGCTAGCACAGCCCAGGAGGCCATGCACCATCTGTGTGAGAGACTGGAAAAGTCACACGGCACAGTCCTTGTGGCTCATGTGCTTGGCTATATTGCTTCCTCACGGTGAGTACTGCTGTAGCTCTGACGGAACAGCTCAAATTTCCTGACTGTTTGTAGGGAATCACTGGCTAAACACAGCTAAAACCAATCAAAGCTCTCAGTACTGGCCTGTGAATGTGTTTATACATACATTTAGCAAGCATAACATTCCTCTCATACCTGGCAGCCTACCTAAAATATTGTCTTGAAGGGGATATTCTGGGATTACTTGGAAAAGGAAATCAATCTCCTTTGCTTACCCAGCGTATAAGCTCTCAGCTGAGTCTGCCATGTGAGCTACTGAGATTTTGGGTGACTAATACTTTTGAACTGCCAGAGAAACCCTCACCAGAATTCAGCACTCAGTATCCCACTACAGATATCAGTGTAAACAGTAGTGAGGAGAATAGATAACTTCCTTCCATATATCACACTGTATTTGCAGAAATGGGCTGTCAGACATGGAGCTGAAAGACATTTTATCCCTTGACAATGAAGTTCTCTCAGAGATTCACCACTGCCACCTTCCTTCAAGTAAAGCTATCCTGCGCTTTCCTCCTCTCCACTGGGCACGGCTACGTAGGGACATGGGAGAGTGCCTGGCAGAACGGAAGGCAGATGGCTTCACCCTTCTTGGCTTTGCACACAGGTACTGTTAGAGGGCAGAGAACGAGATGCCAAATCTGATTTTGGGATGTTCCCACTGTGGGCTTTTGAGAACCCTGCCTACGCTCCTCTCTCTCTGCTATTACACTCCATCAGTGCTAAAGATCACAGAAAAACCCAGCTTTACCTCCCTGTTCCAGCATATCTATTATTTTTTTCCTTCCCAGGCAATTTGTTGAAACGGTACAGAACCGTTATCTATCAAAACAAGACCAAATCAAGCGACATTTTCTCCTGGCAGATTTCTTCAAGGGGACATGGAGCTTGGGAATGAAGAAACCTCTTACATTGCCACACCTTAGCAGGACTTTGAATGCTGACAGGAAGGTAAGGAATATCAGCAGGCATTTCCATACCTGTAAGCTCTGGACTGGTGCTCTGTGTCTCCAGACATGCAGGACAGGGTCTAAAATCAAAAGACAATGGAAATAATGGTAAATGAAAGCACTGAATAGTGCTTTCAATAATGACGAAGAAAGATGTATATATACATTTTTTAAAAATTATCTCCAACCAAGGAGATCTACAGTCATTTTGCAAACATTGTCATGTTATTTCGTATATCTAAAAGGCTATTGCAACAAGGTAAAAGAAAGTAATCTATTATTCACAACTACAGAAAGGTCATCTGTCTTAGATTGTAGCAGGAGAAATTTAGAATCATGAAAAAGATTTCCTACTAACAAGAAAACTTAAAACAGTGAAAGTCCTGGAAGTGCTGTTTGGCATACCATGATATAGCACCTAGCACTCGAGTTGCAGAAGCAAAGAGACTAATCCACAAGCCATGTCTCAAACCCACTGTTCTGGTTACTCCTAGGTAGCCCCTCAGCCACTCTGGTTCTCTGATACTGTTGCAAACCTGAGGAAGCTGAGTGAATTGCCATTTCACTTACTTAATGCTGGACGAATTGAGGAGCTAAAACGGGATGTGCTGGGTAAGGACTGGGCAAGAGGGGGTACACTGCTTTGCAGAAGCACGCTTCATGCCTACAGCCACAGCTAGTAATCGCAACCCTTCTGCATAGCATCAATAACCACTGTGAGAAGAAGCTTGAAAAAGAGAAATAAACCAACTCTTAGGAACTGTTACTCTAGAATCACCACCACACTCCTTTAGCAGCTGAAAGAAATGATCTAGATCCTCCCAAAGCTGAGAAGGAAACATAAACAAATAAATGAAAAAATGCAGAGAGCATTTAAAAGGCAAAAGAAGGAAGCGTGACAATGGGGGCCCTCCACTTCCTCAGCAAATGAGTCCTAGTTCCACTGCTAGCGGCTGCTAATCCTGCTGTCCCTTCCCTCCCCTCCCCAAAAAGCATTTATCTCGGCGTCTTCAGAGTAGCTGTGTGTTCCCAGGGCTGTTGTTCTCTGTTCTAACATATTATTTTCTGCAGGGAATATGAACTGGATCAGCTGTAAAACAGTTGCCTCTGGAATACAGAGTGTTGTTGATGACTTCGCCATGTGTGGTGAACGCATCAGCTGTCCAGAACTACACCTTGTGCGGGACACACTGCTCCTTGTGAAGCCAGCAGTCGGCAGTACACACAGTCCTGAAGGTAAAAGCCGAGAGACAGAGAGTGATGCAAGTGTGTTTCTGAGGAAAGAATTGTATTTTTTCTTTCCAAGTGAAAGTACGTTTCTGAGGAATTACAACTAGTAACAAAATCCTCTGTTCTGGGATCCGTCAAAAGACTCGTTAGTGCCCCATTCTGGTAGGTCTCTGTACGGGAAGCTGAGGTTCCTTTCTTGCCAACAGGCTTTTTGTCTGTTTGATTAGAGCAGATTACCAGGACCAGTGCCTCTTGCCCCACTTCTAGTAGAAGCACCTACCGGCAATCTGGATTCCCTTGCAGCTTTAACACTAACTAGAGAAGCGGATACACAGTGCTGCTCCTCTGCCTCCTCAGAATCCCCACTCCTCCCTCAAGGGAAAAATCCTGCCACTCCATTATACTGGCCCAGGTTCTACACTGTAGCCTCCCCTGTACTATTCCAGTGCCTGTCTAGGTAAGGCCAGCTCAGCTCATTACATACTGTACATCCCATAAAATGCAACTATGGTAGCTCTCAGGCCCACCGCAGTCTTGTTCTAAAACGCTTTTCGTCTCTGCCCTCTTAGGAGCAAGTATAATATACACAGAAGTGTTGGCCAGGCTTCTTTTTTTCGTGCCTTCTTACCCGGAGGTAATTGGGAAGCTGTGCCAGCAGTGTCTAAGCTGGTTTAGCGTCTGTCCCTATCCTGTTCTCATTCCGTTGTGCGGATTTCTCCAGCCACCTGGTGGGCCCCTACACACAACGCTCACCGGATTCCTCAAAGGTAGGATTAAGTCCTGGGGGTGACTACAGCCCAAGAACACATCTAATCATCCATCTGCTATGAATGAGACCCAAGTAATGTAATAAATAAACAAAGCAAGAAGGAGAGAGCATGTTCCTGTAGAAACACAGTTTTGCCTGTGAGCTCACACAAAGGCAGGATAAAGGTCCATCTGCCTTTGTGCTCGGTCATGCACCAGTCCCGCCTGCAATTGCTTCAACAAATGAGAATAAAGTGGGTCATTTTGTCGTCAGGACAACAAAACACACGCTGACCTAGATACGTCTGAGGGAGCCTAATCTCGCTCTTGGCACAAGACTACAGGGTTCAGGCAATATAGGGGGTTTCCAGTTGGGGAAGCACTGCATATTAATCTCAAATTGTTTCTTTTTTGTCTATGGTATCGGGAACAGACCTTCCTCTTTGTGTCTCACGGCAGGCGTCACAGTGATGGCACTTAGTTCTGATTACCGGCTGCTGGTGGCAGGTTCCCAGGATGGCTCAATGCTTGTCTGGAATATGGAAGTTATTGAGATGCTGCATACCCTCCCTGGGCACTCTGGTGAGCATTCTCCATTTTTTATGGTTGGAGAGCTTCTTTCATGTCTGAAAAGAGCTCTGACAGCTCGGCTGCCACCATTCTGCCAGTTGCTGAAAGCACTGAGAACCCCTCGGTTTGTTAATCCTCCTCTCTTATTTTATAGCTGAGGTGAGGTGCGTGAAAGTGTTTGGAAAAGGAACCTGTGCTGTCTCAGCGGCCATGGATCACAGTCTGCGCATCTGGAATCTGATTTCTGGCAGAGTAAAGTTTGTTATCCAAGATACACATATTGAAGAGCAGCCCTCACACCACCTTCACGTGGATGAGAGGCACATGATTGTATATTCTTCCTCAGACACAAAGGTATGGCCATTCTTCAGCTTAAAGTGTGCTGAAAGAACAAGAACTTTAGAAGTTACAGCCACAATCATGAAGGCTGTAGACAGAAAAGCTACCTCAGCCCTTGCTACTCCTAACTCTTTTGCCACCTCTTCACTAGGTCAATGCTTGGCACCTGGAGACAGCAGAACTCATCTTCCAGATTTCTGGAGAGGTGTCTGGTGCGTGGATGTGTTCTGCAGTACACAGCCCGAGGCTGGTGATTATGACTCTGTCCAAAGGAGGAACGCTGAGTCTGTGGAACAGCAACACCGGCGAGCTGAGATCCAAATGTCAGCTATCAGGGCTACAGGAAGAAACACCAACTTGCAGTGTTCTGATCCAGAAGCAAGGGAAGATGATAGTGGGATTTAGCAGGGGCTCTCTCTCTATGGTACCCATCAATCTGCTCAACCTTTTTATAACGTTTCAGGGATCTGAACTCCAAGCAATACCAATTCTGCAGAAGACCCTGAACGCTATATTCTCAATTTCACTCTGTTGTGTTGGTATCTGGGTTTAACATCACAAGCTGTTCTCAATGACATATTTTCACATTTCATGCAATTCCCAGGCAGGCAAAGCAAGGTGATCTGGCTCTTCCCTCTATCCACTTCCCAGTCACCAGCGATAGGACTGTGAGCTTTCGCTGTTGCCAGTTTGGGTTCTGCTCCCAACTCCAGCCCAGATTTGCTTCATGATTAAGCAAACCATTTTCTAACTGGGCTTCTGGTCTTCCAAACAGAGCATGAACACCCTGCATCTGCTGATGCATCACTGCATCACATGCTTTATCAAACTGAACTCCTTGGATGGAAAGCGCTGAACACACCTGTAATGTTCTGCATAACACCCATAGAAGGGTGAAGGGTGTGCTGGAGAAACACTGCCACCATGCAATTGTGAAATGAAACAAAATACAGTTCCCATATACTCTCCAGAGGGATGCTGAGCCAGGCAACAGATCAGATAACCAACAGGCCCTCCTTCTCCATCCAGAATAAAGCACCCTCTTCAGACTTCCATATCCTAGTTCCCAAAGGGACAAGTATAACACTCTCTGTCCTGCTGCACTTATCAGTCTGCCCACTACCACAAGGCCAAATTAAATTTCACTGCTAATCTATCCTCTTTTCTTCATGAGACACACAGCTCGGCTGTCCTAGCTTCACGTCTAACTCTTGCCTTATTTCTGTGCAGATCTCTTGCGATGGAAACAGTCTGCTTGAGAAGCTTCCTGGGAGGGTTTGCTTTGTGGTTGTGTCCGAAGATGAGTCCTTTCTTGCTGCAGGTTCAACAGCACCCATTCCTTCACCAAGTGTTAGCAATAGCTGCTTTCCCACATGCCAAGTGTCCTTTAAAAGGGGCCAGCATGTGGAATTTCCCATTAGCCTGACCTTACTTAGCTATAGTGCTTAAGGGGGCAACAAAGATTGGGCAAAATTCACTTTCTGCAGAGTCAGAACATTGCCTCCGTACCAGAAGCCCTTTCTCAAGAGAATAAGACATAACTAGTGAAAAGGGCTTAAGCTGGCATGATTATTTTTTAGGGTTTCTAAGCTACCTTCAGGGCTTACCTTTAATGAAATTTAGGGATTAAATCAGACACATAGGGACATGGTGTTGAAAGAGATTATAGATTTCCCCAGCTCAATATATCAGTAACTAACATTTTATTGTTTTAGGCTTTGAGGAGTATGTGCGAGTATATCTGGCAGACTCAAAGGGCTTCCACAGGTTCTTAGCAGCAGACTTGGAACACGAAGGAGCGGTTCATACGGCTGCTATCTCTGCTGGCAACAGCATCATTGTTACTGGTTCTCAGGCCGCATCTATCCAGGTAGGAAGGCAGGCTGGGCAGCTTCCCAGTCAGAAGCATCTCTTACAAATCAGCTCACAAAACATGCCCCTGATGCAATAAGGAGCTTGTCTTGATCTCCAGCAACCTGCCTGGGAGTTGGATTTGCAGTTCTGAAGATGCTTCTAGTACTGCCACGCTTCTAAAAAGAAGATGACCATTGACCTTTCTCTTTATTGCTTCAAGCCTTTCTGTTCTCCTTTTATTTTTGAGACCAAATGGAGAGTGCTTTATCAATTCCGAGGGCCAGCCTCAAACTGGTGTATTTCATTTCCAAAATACTTTAAATTTGAACTCCTAAAAGCTGCCTCGTTACCCATGTGTGAGCAGCAGCCAGATGGAATACCAACATCTGGAGCACCATTGCTAGCCAAAGAAAGAGGTAAACAGTAAGTACAGTCCAAAATGTGCAGGATCTAATTAGGGATTTTTCAGAGCAAAAGAAAGCAGGGGGGCTGACTGGCTCCAGGTGCTTCATATATCTGTTTTAGAATAACTTTGTATTAGTAGCTGCTCAACATTTTTCCTTCTAGTATTAGGACTAGGATGTTATTCTTTGATTTCACTTAACGTTTCAGCACAAGTTAGTTAAGCTGTATTGCTTCACCTCTTTAATAGGATTTAGGAAGAAGTGGCTCAGGCACTGACTATCCACCCCCCCCCCGCAACTTTCCCCAGGTGTGGAGTTTATCAGAGCAAGGGCTGCTGACTGACACGCTGGATGGCATGGGAGCACCAGTAACACACTTAGCTCTGTATGACTACACTTTGGTTTCCGCCTCCCACAGCGCGACGTGTCTTAGAGTGTGGAACCTCGTTTGCAATCATCAGCAGAAAACCTTGGCGCGTGTCACAGACACTGGCTGTGCTGCACTGTCCCATGGGGGCAACTATGTCTATTTAACCCAACCTGAAGACAGACAGAAAGTCATCATCTGGGATGCCACAGAAGGTGAACTGCATCTCACAAAAACTGCATAAAATTAAGCTTGCATACAGAGTAGGAGAGAAACAAAACAACTTACAGAGGCAGCGAATGCATAGTTAGCTTTCTGAGCAGGTGACAAATCTGCTCCTTTCTGCTTTTTCTAAGCATGAGATTTAAGAAAATAGCGTTCAGACTTGGAGAACTTTGTAATCAATTCAAAGCTTTTGTCTAAAATAGCTTATTGTTATGACATAGAAAAAACTAAAATATGAATAATATGCAAGTGACTTCACAAAAAAAAGGAGCCATCCCAAGTCCTATCTGAGGGAAGACATTCACATGCAGCTGGAGTAAGAACAGTCTTGCTGTTTTCCTTCTCTTTTACAGGTGTAGTGTGTGACACACTGGACACCTCTGCTCAAGTGAGATGCCTGGAAATAGCTGAGCATACCCAGCTCCTCTTCACTGGACTCATATCTGGAACAGTCCTTGCCTTTCCACTGAACTCCAGGCAGGATGTAGCATGCATCCCACCTCCAGAGTCACAGAAACCAGTCAACGATATGGCAATCAACAAGCAGGAAAAGCAGCTTGCCATAGCATACGATGATTTAGTCCTTGTGCTGGATATTACCCCTGCAGATCCGTGTCCAGTGATCGACAGGCCCACCTACACCTTTTATACTCAGATCCCTGGTGCTCTGATTTCCAGAGTGGCTGTCCTTGCAGATTACAGAGTCCTCTATGGCATGACTAGTGGGGACTTATTCCTTTATGACTGCCCACAGTCCCAAGTGTTTCCTTTGGAAGGTCACAGAAGCCAGATCTCCTGCTTGGAAAGCAGTCATGGAGAGCAGTGGGCACTCAGTGGAGCTGAAGATTCCCTGCAGTGTCTCTGGGACTTGGAGTCCTGTCAGCAGGAACACAAGATGTGCTATTATAAGGTACTACACCAGCAGGGAGGTAAGACAGTGTCAACAGTCAATTACTGCCCTAAGCTATCAGGAGGATCCAACCGACAGGATTCCCAGCTCTCAAACAGGATACCCAAATCCTGCATATAGCTGTTCAAACTGACAGGCAGCAAGCTATTCTCAGCATTTAGGTCTGAGTGTCTAGACACACCATCAACGTGTCAATCCTGTCTAACTGAATGAGTGTGCTGTGAACGCCACTGTGACACTAAAACATAAGTCAGGGGAGCTATTTATCTACAGCTTATTATTGCTCATTTAGCTGGCGTAAGCCAGATGACAAATCAGTGAAGAGAATGAGTCTTTACAAGTTAACAATAGCAACAGAAGGGGTAAATTGGGCCAGCTCAGGAGAATCCAGTTAAAAAAAAAAGTGATGGAGAAGGCTGAATCAATGCTGTTAATCTTTCACCTGACAATACACCACAGATCCACCTGAACTACTCCTTTCCGCAGATGGAGCAATGGGCTTCTGTATAGCCACACCAGGCTCTCTTCCCTGCACAGTTATAGAGCGCTTCACAAGCCAAGGGCTTTATTTTGTGATCCCTCCCACCCTTCTTCCAGGATCACTCTTGTAAAAATCTTTATTTAGTTACATTTTACCACTACTCTTAAGTGCTGAATAACAACTGAATACTCTAAGGCATTTTCACCTCAACCTGTGTGTAGCAGTATAACAACCTAATCCTAACCATCATCCATTTTCAGCCTACATCTCTCCTGAAAGGCATTCACTGTGCTTGTTTCTCACATGATGACAAGTACTTGTACACCGGATCGCTGGATCAGACCATTACAGTCTGGGATGTTGCAAGTGGTGAGTAACTGTGAATTGTTAGTAATATTAAATAGGCTTGTAGCATTCCTCATGCTGTAAGACAGGAAACATGCCACACAGCAACAGTTTGAGCAAAAATACTCATTTGGATGAATATTAGAACAGAAAACAGAAATATCTTAGACGAAATCTGCCAACAAACAAAGATGGCCGTATTAAGCTACAGTTACTTCTGGATATGCACTAAGATTCCTTTTTCTCAGTCCCTGCAAGTAAACTACAGCTACCTGTCTGACTTCCCTACCTTGTGTCACTGCAATAGGAAACGTATCCCAGAACGAGAGGCTAGAACACTGAAGCCAGAAGCTGGATATTAGCACTGTCACTAGAACATGCAATTACAATACTACAGTTCAAGTACTGCAGCACACAGTAGAGAAAAATACCGTGGATTCAAATAGCAGTGAGTTTTATGGCAAAGCAAACAAAAGCCTCTATGCATTCCTATTATGCAAATCACCTCTGATGTTCTAAAAAGAAACAAGCGGCATGGCTTATTTTTTCCCCTCTCCTCCTCCCTCCTCAGCTAACATCAGTGGCCCAGTTTTACTGAGTGCGAATTGTCTGCTGAAAAGGGACTGGTTGAGGCAGGGGGCATGTTTTAAGTCGACCCTTTATTCTGAGCTTGGTTTCTGCAGGTGCCTTACTGGCGGTACAGTGCGTATACACAACTGCTAGCAGAATTGTGCCAACTGCAGACGGCTTTGTTGCGACAACAAAACTCGGTTATATTATCCGTGAGAAGTTCCACTGTCCTACGACCACCTCTCCTCAGTATAACTCACTCCAGAACATCACGGCAACATATACAGTAAAATCCAGACAGAAAGATGGGAAAAACTCGAACAAGCAACAGCATAATCAAGGAAATTCTTCTGGGAGACCGATTCATACCAACAAGCTCTCTCACATCTGTTTGGTGGCGTAAAAGCAAAGACGAGCAAGATAAAACAGCATAAACACCCAGGACCGAGCTTGCGGCTTTCTTATTCTCCCCTTTCGCTTTAGTCTCTCAGAACTACAAGATTAAACATCGCTGAGAACTCCCTTGCTGTGGCTGTTCAGAGCATTGATACCTCGGCACGAACGTACTGCTGTCCCATGCCACAGCAATGACCACCTACGCAAAGCAAATAAGCGAAAACAATTTAAAAATCCCGAGTTACCCACCCACACCAGAACAGGCGCTGGAGTTCAGTTCGCGCCCTTTAATCGCAGCGGAGCGAGAGATGAGGGGGAGCGGCCAGCGGANGGGGGGGGGCGGCCGGCGCCCCCCCGCCGCGAGCCCCTGCCGCTGCCGCTGCCCCTCTCAGCGCCCCCGGCGACCGAAGCCGGTCCCTCTCAGCTCACCGCGCCGGGCCGCACTCCCGGGCAGCCCCTCCCTTCTTCAGCCCGCACGGGCAGGCCCCGCGCCGCTCCCCGGCCGGGAGCCGCCGAGCTGCCGCCTGAGGCGCGGCTCCCGCCGGGCCGGTTGAA
>VXAL01016770.1:35539-48325 GCA_013399475.1 Chauna torquata
ACAATGTGCAAACATCCAAAGGGGGACTGTAGATAGAGATCAAAATGCAGGAACCTTAAGTACCAGTTATAAGTGGCTCATTCTTTAAAAATTCCATTGTGTGCTTAATGTTAATTCAATTGTTGTTCAATTGTAGGCAGGGTGTTTACAAAGCGACTTACTACAACTGTCATTAAAGTAGTATCAGTTCTTGATGACCATTTTTACTGCTAAATTGCCAAGTGGAAGAATATGGACTGCTTGTAGTGGTAGAGTTTAGGGTAAAGAATATTCAAGAGATCCCCAAATGCTTGGGTTATCTTCATCATTGATTATAATCAGTAACATGAGAGAAGAGATGACAGCTCTGCGCTGCATTTAGGTAAGAAAAAATGTATCCAGCTCTCCCCCCGCCACATTGCTCCCTCTCCTTCCTGTCTGTCAAACACCCACTAATTCCAGCAGTCTAATGCTGGAATGTTCCCTTTCTGTGTCCAAGAAAATACCAAATCTTAGTCACTCACCTGCTTGCTACCCATCGCTTGTTTGACGGGCAGTAACTGCCTTTATAGGAGGGCTAGTTACAGTTGTGGGTAAACACCGTGTAAGCACTTGCCGAGCAGAAGCAATGGCTGTGTGTATAAAACCAAGTTTTTTGTGGTTCAGGTCACCAACTGCGCACACTTGATTGGGCTTGCTACCTAGAAGTAAATCAGTGTTATTCTTGAAAATCTTCAGTATGCACTCAGGATGGCAGTTTTTCCACAGTTTAAGGTTCCACTGAAGGGCTGTTTTTAACTGCTTAAGTAACAGCTATAGTATATACTCTCCAAAAATCTAGGTCTTTCTCTCTAAATATATGCAAATAAAATAAGCATTGTGAATTTGTATTAAAACTAGAGAAATTAAAATGAAGTACCTTCAAGAAATACGTTGCCAAATGTTAAACTTCCCGAACAAGAGGAGGCAGATTCTTTAGTTTTCAGTATTGTTTTAAAAATAGCTAAGCATAGAAAGAATACTTGTATTATTTTTTAGAGTTTTGTGTTCACTTTCTTTCCCTGTTTTTATGGTGGAGGAACTCACAACAGAGGCTGAAGAGTGTTTTGATAGAGAGTGTTGCAAGACAGCTGTTTTGAAAGATGGCATCACTGATGGTTTGCAGCCGTGAGAGAAAGCATCTGTGTCCACAGGAAACTGGAATCTCGGGGGATGTTATCTGGAACCAAGGCCCGCAGGAATTTTAGTAGGGTGAAGGGTGAAGCATTGCAAGCTGGCGACTGGGCTTTTTACTTTATTTAGTCATTTGTATTTTTGTGTTTACTACTGATGTATTAAAAGATGTCATCTCCTTGAAATCTATTCACTAATTTAAAAAAAAAAAAGTCAAATGTTGATTTTCTTAAACTCCAAATTTCCTACTCATAGCAGTATTTTTTTTGTCCTTCGTTTTGTTGACTTGTAAAGACTTGCAAGGAAGGTCAAGTGACTGAAGAAATGTTGCTGTGTACACAAGTCAAAGGATCAACAGGACTCTCAAATATCTAGGAGTGTTTTAACTATAATATTGCAACATGCAGTAGTGTCTTGGAGAAAGGTACTGCATGCCCATCGGTATCCACTTACTCATTTTCTTCAATCCCACATGAAAAGCTTCATCTTCCTTTTTGTTAAGCGTAGACTTGATTATGTTGCAGACTCAGAAGTGTTCAGTGCTCATCTGTTTGTGGAGGATTATAGATCTTGTGGTGCTGTGGACAGTGTATTTTGTTGTTAGGTTCACTTTCTAATGAAAATTATTTAAGATTTTTAGAAGAGCTCGGTCAGCCTTTCTGTAAGTGACAGACTGAAAGCAAACTTTGTCCTCCTAGTTATTCTGTGTGTAGTCTAGAACAGGAACTCTTGTAAGTGCTAAGTACTGTTTATTTCAAATTTTACTATTTTTAATGAAGATTAAGTTCATCAGCATCAAAGTTGAGTCTCAGTGCTGGGTTGTCAGTCTGTTTTTGTCTATTTTTAATTTCTTATTTGTCATAGACACTATCTCCACATTCCATGGCCAAATTGCCCATGCATTGCTCCCACCTGCTGAAGGACTCTGCCCCTGGTCGTTTTTGCAGTGTATTCGTGTTAACATCAGTGTAACATTAAATGGATACTGGAATATAAAGCTGATGCAAATCCTGAGCCTACTGACTTCATAGGAGTTTGGCAGCTCTACTTGGACCAGGATTTTACCTATTTTTCTGATGCCAAAATAATAAAATAAAATGTTGCATTTACATATGAAATCCCTACTGCTTCTGACCTCACAATATTTTCCTGTTGGTGGCTGTGGCTAACAGAAAGCATGGGTCTTCTGGCAGATTTGCAACTTGCTGGTTGTTACTGTAAGATGCCGTGTGCAGGATCAGTGGCATAAGCAGGCTTGTTTTCAACAGTGAATTTTTTTTTTTTTTGTGGTTTCCCTTCTTTCTGCAGGTCTGATTTAAGCACACTCGCTGTACTTACTATAAAATGGCTTCTTGGATAAGAGGTGTTAAGCTCAGTCATGGGACAGTTTTTCCAGTTGAAAGGTAGGCTATTGAAACAGATCCACGATTAGGATGAATGCAGGAATTGCAAGCTGTAGGCACAGATTGAAAACATGCTTATAAAACTCCTCAATATATAATGAAAATACCTTTTCTACTTAAAAACCAAAGGATATTCCTGCAGAAATTTGGTGGTTTTTTTAATTGTTTTGAGCATTATCTTCTGTCACTTGATAAAGTTGCTTCTTTTGTTGATAACATGAAGAATCAAAATAGTAAAGCTGATATATAAGGAGGAGGATAACAGTTAATTTAGTTGGGTGGCAGTCAGGGTTTTGGTTCTACCTTGTAGCTCAAACACATAATGTAGCATACGTGAGTTTAGAAACTTGGTCTAGCAGAGAGTGCTTCAGTCTTTCCTTAGCAACCCAAGCTACCAAAACCACACCAAAGCTGTCCTTCCTGCTCCAGGCTGAGTAATGGTAGCAAACTCCATGGTTTTAAGGTGGAGTTTATAAACAGAAATAGCATAATGATGCCTGCAATTGCAGTGGATTGGAATTCAATGGTCAGAGTGTCTTCCAGTTACGTATTTAATTGGTTTCCTGTTTTCAGCATGATCCTGCGTTAGGGTTACAGTCGGTCTTTGCAGAATCTGAGAGTATATTCAGGGAAGGATAACATGATAGTACAGCTTTTTTTCTTTTTCCTTGAGCATCAGTTGTGGTTGCTGGGTAAGCTGGGCCTTTGATCTCACCTAGTGCAGGAGTTCTAATGTTAAGTGTTGCCAAAGAAGCGTGTGATGTGTTCCGAGTATCTTTTTCTAAGAAATAACAGCATGTTTTGTGTTGTGCTGAAATACAGTCTGGGGTGGGGGACGACGCAAAATACTTTGAGAGGGAACAAATGTTAGAAGTTTTAGTGCACACCTGATCATTAAAAATACTGAGCTTTATATAAGAACTAGTACAGAAATATACAAATGACACTTGCTTTCTGTGCCCGTGATTTTGTAAGTAAGTTTGCTTGGACTTCCGAGTGTTTAGAATCTGTTCAGGCAAGCTTTTTGCACTTTCTGGATCAAACGCAAGTGTTACCAGTGAGCATGTTATAACTGATTTGTAGAGTGGGTGGTGTCCTTAAAAAGATGAAGAAAAGAAACAGACATGGACAGGAAAGAGCATTGTTTCATAGAGCTCTTGTGCGTGTCTGATTAAGTGCTTGAGTGGAAGAACAAGAAAGAGATACACGTGTAAGCTGTTTATGCCTTGCGATACCTGATGCTATCAGGTTAGCTGGGGTTTTCCTCCCCACCAGTTTTTATTGCTATGTTAACTGAGACCCAAATAAAACATGTTTGCTCTTTATGCAAAAATTTGCAGTTGTTTTCATGTTATTAGAATGTTCTGCTTTCTGTCACTTTCTCGGTATAGTTTTAGAATTTGAGAGAGAATAAATACCCATCTCTGAGTACTTACACGTTCAACAAAACTGCCATACATAGTCTGTCTGTACCCTTTATACTTTCTGGCTTTTATGTATCAAGCTTGTAGTGTTTAAGCTTGAAATGTTATGGGGATTTTAAAATGTCCCTTATACTTGGAATGATTTTTGATTATGTTTAAAATATGCTTTAATATGAAGGACAAACTCTGGCTAGATAGTACTGGATGCAGTGCAGTATACAGAAGTTGCACACTTCTGCTGCTCTTAGGAGTCGATCAGTCAAAACATGAGTGTGCATATATTTTCTTTCAGTGTAAGAACTAAATAATGAGCATATTCTGCAGACTCATTTGACTTCTCAGGATGCAGGTTAACCCAGCTTGAATTTGCATGCTCTGATACTCAGTTTTAGCTTGAATACTACACAAAAATGGAAGTTCTCCTTTTTGTATTTTCAAACACAAGTTTGCAGTTTGCACATCCCTGAATCACGGAAGTGATTGGTTTTGTCATGTCTGAGTTCACTTGGATTTGTGTCAAATGTGTAGTGAGTTATACGTTGTATTTAAAAAAAAAAAAAAAGTTTTGTGCTAAGATATGCACATTGAGTCATAAAAGATAATTTTACTCTTCGTCAGTAATTAGCTGCTGGTAAGCCGGTTAAATAACAGGAAAGGACATTTAACCTGCCTGATAAAGAGGGCAGTCAGTCCTGCAGAATGTGGTCAGTACTTCTTGAACACTTATCTTTCCTGAAAATTGATGACCATTGTTAACTGCACAGAAGGCCTGCATGGTTCCATTAGAGACTAGCTGTATAATTTAGCAAGTGTTAACAGGGTAAGTTCTCCCTGGTGAAGGAGCCTTAGGTATAATGAATCGGAGCTCCTGACTACAGGGGTTAGTTAGTAAGTGAGTAGAGTGTCAGTGAAATAAAAGAAGGCAAAACCTTCAATGTTTGTCTAGTAAGAGTGGTTGGTGATTTGGTGCAGAGCCCAGCACTACTTTTCAAGCTGTAGACAATTCAAAGGATATTAAGTTGTGCTGCCACACTTGTTGTATAAGCTAGTTTGAAAGCTAATATTTAGCAATCCAGAGTGGAAAATTTTTCTTCTGTTGGTCTTCAAGGCAGCAAAACACTCAGGCATGCAGCAGGATCCTTGGGAACATGTATGGGTTCCCAAGGGAATTGAACAGGAATTTGTCATGTGGGCTTAAAATACAAAAGATGTTTTTGAAATGTGACAAATTGAAAAGAAGGTGTTAATACTTTTATAAGACATATAAAACCTGAAAGCTAGAATTTCAAGGTAATTATGGTTGCTTGGGAAAGGAGGAAAAGGAATGAAATGACTTTTGAGTATAACAGGATAAAATAGGCAACATATCAAAACGTAGTACTGTGCACTGTTTTTCAAGCAGCAAAATTCAGTGAGAGTCCTTACAGCTGTTGTTCGTGCTACACCTTTGAGCAGTCTCACCATTTAAAAATCTGTCTCTCTGCTTTCAGTAGTGGTTGCAAAGCTTGTGGGAATCTGGAGACATGTTAATGTGGGCTATCATGAAATGTCCTATTTTGTAAATACTGGTTACACTAGATGTCTATAACCTGGTGTGGCAACAAGGCTTTGAGTGTAAATCCAGTTCTTGATTATTTTGTTTGTGTGGAGTGTTGTGCTGTTCAGTTCTTTATTCATCTATTTATTTAACTCTGCTTGTCCTGAACTTTCATTAGACATTGGTATTTAAAATACAATTGTTATTGCTGTGAATGCTCACTGAAGGTGAGGTAGGCAAAGGGCATCCTGGTGTCTTAACAGTTGATAACAAATTCTGGTCTTCTGAGTAATTAAGTGTGGAGATCACAGCACTCCTGTAAACATGGGTAGTAAGCGATCAAAATATAAGCTCTTGGGTTTAATGTCTCCTCACTTTAAGAAGTGCTCAACATCACATCTGTTCCAACCGACAGTTTAGAAGAATGGTAGATCTTGTTTCAACCATTAGATGATGAATGCCTTGGAATATTTTTGTTAGGAATCTTCCACTCCCAGTAAGCTTGAGGATTGCTTCCAGTGAGTTCTTATTCTTGATGGCTTCTGAATAACGGATGTGAACTGAAACAGTGTAATTGAAGGGCTGGCTTTTAGCAGGTCTGAGCCAGGTGTCCGGAAGTTGTACGTGCAGGTGATTTGTTAGGTCTCTGTGGAAACAGAACATAATGATGGCTTTAGTCCATGCATTGCTGCTGTATCCAGTGATTTCATAAGTGCTTTTAAATTTAAATCCCTTTACATGAAACGGAATGGAATTTTTATTATTATATTAAATACATTTTTAAAATTACAATAAAAAGCCTAGCCATCTAACTGTGAGAAGCATAATTTCATTTTCTCAGTCTGTTTTTATTGCGATGGTTTTTTTTTGTGTGGTTTTCTTTTGGCGGTCCTGTCCTGGTCCAAACTGATCACTGAAAATTTAGAATCCTTTTCAAGCTGAAAGTAGAAAAGAAATTTGAATACAGTGATACTGAAAAATGTTACAAGATCCTCTTAAACTACAGTGAGAATAAAGCAGTTTGTTAGTTGACTTCATTTGAAGCCTGAGTTATGATAAATGGTACTAGCGTACCAGTACTTGAAAATGCTTCTGAAATTAGGCTGCACTAGAAGATCAATCTATGCTAGAGGACTGAAGGCATAAAGGTTTCTATTTATAAAGAGGTACATTGCAGCTCGTGATGTAACAGACAGAGGAAAGCTGCGTGGTTCCTCTAGCAGAAATAGTATGCTCCATGTATAGGGTAGATTTTGCATCGATACGGCAGTAACCCATGCCAATGTATTTCCAAATGTTTGAAGGGAAATTGTGCAACCTATAGTGGTATAGCAAGGGTGTAACGTTTGTTTTATGTGTTGTTCTTCAGGTTGTTAAGCTAGGATGTTTCTGGAAGTTACTGATGCTCAGTTTTGAATTTCTAGGTTGAAAAACATTCCTCTAGTTGGGGTTGCAATGGCTGAGCGTCAGGCTAGAAGTAGGATTTCCCAGTTTCCTTGCTAGCAGACTACTGTTCTGTCATTCTTCCAGAGCAGCTGCTTATAATGCTTATCCCGGAGGATTTTATCGTGGCAAGCTGCTGCTAAATAGGAGGTTTCTGGGTAACTTTGTGTTGCAGCATGCTTGCTCCATCTCTCTTTGTACTCAAATGCAAAAATAGCAGCACTTAAGCAAATTTTATTTAGTTTTTGTACTGGTGAGTCAAATTGATGAAAAGTAATGCAGTTTTCAGCAAGCCTCACTGCCAGTACGAGTGAAGCATATTTAATAGATACTGAAGTGAAAAGTATGCGTGGAGAAAATTGAACTTGTGCTTTGTGCTGCCTCAGCATCCTTCAGTTCTGAATTGCAAGTCTAGCTTCTGGGGCTGCCACTGCAGTCTTATCTGAGCACTGGAGCCTGTTTTAGGCAGAGCTTTTCTTTGCAAATACAATATTATGGCAGCGTTTGCCATAGCAGCTAGGTGGAATATCCAGATAGCAAAAAATTGGAGGGTTGTTAATTTTCTAAATGTGATTCCCAGTGACTTTGAGGAGGGGGATATGAATGGCAGCTTTCTCAATTAGTCTGATATTCTTTATTTTGGATAATTTTTTAAAAAATATTGAAACAAAATAGCGTCCTTGTATTACTTAAATGAGAAACTTATGTACATTTATGGTCACTGATAATACAAAGAATACAGATACTTCCAGCATTTAAAAACATTAAATATTTTCAATTGAGTTTTATGTTTTAATTCTAGCGCAGCAGAAGAGTTGGGTGTGTGACCCCTCTCTGTGGTTTGGGCCTTAGTTAAATTCAGCAGCGTGTATAGGTGGCGGTGACTCTCGTAACTGTGCTGCAACCACTCGCAGCATTTTATGAAGACCTGTTTTATGCTGGCTTAGCCTGACTTCACAAAAAACAGCATATATGCTGCCAGTCATTTTCCTTGTCTTCTAGATATAATACCTAGAAATATATGTTAGGAAGTTCCCATTAGGAGATATCAGGATATTTATCCCGTGTATGTGATCCACTGTTCGTTTCAGTTGTGAACTGGTCAATACAGTAGGCCATTCTTTAGACATTGAGAAGAAGAGGAGAGGAACAGAGGTAACAGACGGCTGCAATGAAAGCAGAGCCTCCGTTTCAATACCTGAGGTATATTACTTTCGTTACAGTAGCTTATCTGTGTTCGTATTTAAATCTGAAGGTGTTGAAGAGCTGTTTGTTTCAGATTCCCTACAAGTGCCAACCCATTTCGTGTTTAGTTGCCGTGCCGTTGAAAGAATTACTTCGTTCACCTTGATGCTTCCGCTGACTCTGAGGCAGATGGCTTGTGGGTCAGTGAAAAATATGGCAGCCATCACACTGGAAAACTTGTGCTGAGCAGATGCCTGTAATTTGTTGCGGCAGCTCTTAGGACTTGCTGCGTTGATAGCGGCAGCTCACGTGGGATGACAATGTTTGTGCCGCTGGTAGGACGCCGCTGGAACGTTTGATGTGATACCAAGTATGTGTGTCTAATACCACTCTCATCTCATAGGTGCAGATGTGACTCAAAGGGCATGTAATTCGTTTTTTTTTTTTTTAAATGTTTATTTTGTTTTCCAACATGTTGTCCAAGCATTTAAATGGCTTGCATTCCAGTTTATAAATAAATACAATCCTTAGCCTTGCTTGGCATTACAACTACTTCTTCCATTTAGATAGGTTTCCATATTTCTAGTATTTCCACTTTACTTTCAGGTTTTATAGTGCTCAGAGAGCCATAGAATTGATTCTAAGGCCCTTCCCCCACACCTTTATCTCTCATTTACGGTGCGGGTGGTTTCTTCTCCCCTTAATTTTCAGATGTTTAATTTTTGTTTATAGGCAATTACTGTCAAAACCTGTGCTGCTTAATTTATATAGCCTTTAGTTTTAAGACATGTTTAGTCTCACTGATTTACATAGATGTTTCTAACTGTAGTTTTGTGGAGTACCCTGTGGGCTGTGATAGCGTATATGACAAAACTGATTTTCTGTGTTCAGCCTGCTTCTAGATCTTCCAGATATTTCTGTTAAAAGACATTTCATATGTAACACACATCTAATGATTCTCAGTAAAATTGTTTCAAGGGTCCTTGCCTAATTCCCATACTGACAGCATACAGCATTTATAATACTGAATATGAATTTTGCTGTGCAAAGGCTAATAATTTTAATGTATTTAAGACTGCAAACACAGAATCCATGCCAAAATATGCTAAACAGAAAATCAGATTGCCAGGAAATAGTGGAAACAGCAGTTGTTTGTTAACTTAGTCAACAAGTGCCTGTGGTTAATTACAGCATTTTTGAGGAATGCTATTTATTAACTATTTTGACTTCTTCCAGGAATACTGAATCCTGTAGTTCTACAAGAATAGATGTTTAATATGTTTTCTTCATTATAATTCAGAAGATACGGGAGCTACGGTATTTCTGGGGTTGAAAAAGTTAGGAAAATAGCCAGAATAACGCTGGAGGTGAATTACTGGGAAAAGAAGGTGGAGGTAGGCAGTGTAACAGGAGACAGACCTGGCTGCTCTGCTTTCCCTTCCAGCTCACTATCATTTTACTTTAAAGTAAATTTACTTTAAGAAAATTACTTCTCATTAGAAAAAAAGAGCGCTTGTCCCCAGCCTTGTTTGAGGAGCAGCCTTTTCACATTGTGTGGAGCAGCAGAAGACTCGGAGTGGATTCCTCTGTGCAAATGAAGAAATACTTCTCCTACTGCTGCTCCTTGTTTCTCCAGAGAAAGGAAATTGCTGGCTGGAATACACTGTGTATTAAGCTGCAGCCCAGTTCAGCTCTGTCTCACCTAGAATGTCCTTAGGCTGCCTGCCTCACTGACTGGGACAGACTAAAGAGCTGCTAAATTGAGCTTGAATACTGCTGTATTACACTCTTAATATGTCTGTGCTGGGATTGCTTTTCTAGATTCTGTAGTCATTTTGAGCTAAAAATGCGAGCAGTTTAGACAAATTAATCTAACAGTTATAATTCAAAGGATCACTTAACTTCAGTGTTTCTTTTTTTTTTTCCACGCCACCTGGGCTAAGTTTAAATAACTGCTTATGCCGTACTTTCAGAAGGTGATTTAAAGCACCTAAGTTAAGCTTCTGTTCTGAATTTCCCTCTGTAGGATGCTCTCCCTCCACTGATGATGCAGGAAGAGACTATGAAGACTAGTTGTGATTCCCTTTTAGGTTTTAACGTTTAAGCTAGACAGATGTGCTTTTGATGCAGAGGGGTTTGGGGCTGCAGTTTAGCTTTCCAAAGTAAGCAGAAGGGATGGGTGTCTAATTTGAGAGACATTTGTGAAATAACTGGAAAGCTGTTCAAGAATACTTAGTTGTATTGTAACTATATCAAGAATCTTGGTTTTATTGCGTGACCGTATAATAAAACTAACGGTGACTAGTGAAGTGTCTTTAAGATCTTCATCTGGAGCAACAAGTAATTAAGCAGTACAAATGGAAGGAACCAGACATTATGTAATGTGGTTTCAGACAGGCATCTTTTAAAAGTAGCTAATACAACGCTTTATTTTTACTGTAGTTTAAAATAGAATTCTTACCAGTAATTCTTGAGTGGAAATAGAAGGAAAAAAAAAAAGCCACAACATAGTAGTTTTGTTTTTATTTGTTTTGTTTTGTTTTTAAATAGTTCTGAATTGATTTTATTGCTTTCTTTTCCTACATTGCTGTAATACACTATGCATGAAAAAGTGCTTGGTTTGTAGCAAAAATGTTTTCATTTAATTTCATGGAATATTCTCATCAATAGCAGAAGTTTCTGACTTTCAGTGTAGGTACCTTATTTGTTGTTTCAGTTCACCCAAATGACACTTAGGAGCTCTGTACTGTATGGTATTTATAATCATAATCAATAAATAGAAGTTAAATATAAGGGTTGGCTGATAGATAGCTTGGAGAATGGTGATGACTGACTACCTAGACAATAATTTTAAAAAGAAAAATTTTTTACAGTGAGAGGACCAGTGAATAACAACAACTACTGTGCAATACATATTTTAAAGTAGATTATTAATACCGGTGACTTATGCTGAGTGCAATTCACAGTTATTTCCAGAAGAATGTTGGAACTTCACTGTTTCTGACTTTCTTGTCAATGCTTGCTTTTAGTGACATTTATGTAGATATGTAGATAATATGTAGATATTCCCTTACATAGAACTAATTTGGACAATATCTTATTATTCAAACTCTCTTAATTGTGAGTAATAAATGTTTCTGCTGTGTGTCAGTATTACAGAAATATGAACTTGATAGCGGTGGCTTTTTTTTTTTCTTCCCTGCTTTGTTTTATTTCAGGTGGAACAGAGAACTGCATTCCTTGGGCAGTTTCTGGTATTTTATTCATAATTACAAAAATAATGTGTTCTGAATTTATTTTTTTATAGAACCATAGACTTTTTTGACAGTGTAGGTTATGAACATATCAGAAATAGGAACTAAATATGAGAGTTGTTTAGAGCTGAGCCACAAGTACTTGTGTGCGAAGGCTAAATCATGTATTTTTAACATGCAGAAATGCATCTTTTGAGCATTTACAAGTGTCTTGCAATATCGCTTTTAATATTAAAACATTCTTGGAACATGTAATGTTATGTTTTTGGTGTTGAACACCATCATTAGGGTGTTTCTTGCAACAATTCTCTCTAGTCATACTTTCCTTTGAGTAATAAATAAATAACTACTCCAAGTGGTTGAAATGAGGCAGTAGTTATCAAGCCCAGAAGCGAAGTGCATTTGCTCTTTAACTCTTTTCTCTTTTTTTTTTTTTTTTTTGAAACCAGGAGTTAACAGATTTCTCGCATAAAATAACAGTTTCTGGCCATAAAATACTGGTGCAGTGGTGTTGATGCTCTTTTGTCAGTCCTGACTGATCCAGGGTATTCAGCATCTATCCTTCAGACTTTCCGCCATTGTTTTTGTGAAAGATTGTGTTTGGTATCCTTAACTCTTGAAGCAAAATATAATGTTGCCATTAATGTTGCACTCTCCTAGAGCAGGCTAAAGATGTATGAAATTAGTAGACTGATAAACATTTATGCTTTGGGTGTTTATATACCATCATTCTTCTGTCTCTTACTGACTTCTGCAGTTGCTTAAAAAAAGAAATTACTGAATATATCTTTTGAGGGGCTGTTGGTGGAACTTAAATTCATATACCTGAGCTTCTACTTCACTGAATAAATATTTCTAACCATAACTTATTCATATTGCAAAAGATGTGGCACAAATGAAAGGAAGAAGTGCAGTCAGGGTTCTGGCAGTTGTGTGTCGTGTTAAAAACCCATGAAACATGAGAGGTAAATTTGGCTGACATCTTGCACGAGCTGTGTCAGCTATGCTTTTTTTTAGCTTGTTTGTGGTGTTAAAGCAATACTTTATTCCAGATGTTGCCTTTTAATATGTTCTTGGACTTGTATTTAGTTCAGAAATTAGTTCGTATTTTATTTCCTTGAATTCTAATATTCTTATCAAGAACACTAAGTACTTAATGTGTTCTTTGCTTGTACGTATTGCTCGTATGGAGATAACTAAGCTTTTCTTTAGTATAAGTGACTAGACATGATTAGCTAAAACATGTTTTGTCTTTGTATTAATTTTTCATTTCTTTTTCTTTTTTTAGGTCCATTTTCCAGATACAGAGAGAGCAGAATGGCTCAACAAGGTAAGAGTAGTAATTAGCACTGCTTCCAAAAAAAAAAAAATAGAAGGGAGGATCTGAG